>OZ020619.1:13623027-13959876 GCA_963971575.1 Liopterus haemorrhoidalis
GAAATCACATTTCACCTCTTTTCACCCTTAAGGGCTGAAATTTTAAAAAACTGTCAAAATCATTTCGAGATATTTTAAAAAGACACCTATGTGTCAAAAAGGATTGTTGCAACCAAACAAACACAGGAAATACGACGGGATGTATAATTCACGCCGATTGTAGAATCACCCCTTTAGGGGTTGATTAGGATAAAATCCTGAAACACATTCTTCGGAATTTTCATGGGTAGTCTTTGTAAGCAAAAACCAAGTCAATATCTTATTGGTCCTAAGAGATATTAGGAATCCTTGAAATCGCATTTCATCCCTTTTCACTCTTTAGGGGTGAAATTTAAAGAAACAGGCAAAACTATTTCGAAATATCTTAAAAAGACACCTAAGTGCCAAAAAGGAATGTTAATACCCGACAAACACAGGAAATACGACAGGATGTATAATTCGCCCCAATTATAGATTCACCCCTTTAGGGGTTGATTAGGGCAAAATTCTGAAATAAATTTTTCGGTATTTGTACGGGTTATCTTTGTAAGCAAAAACCAATTCGATATCTTATTGGTCCTAAGAGATATTAAGGAATCTTTGAATTCACATTTCACCCCTTATCACCCTTTAGGGATGAAATAAAAAAAACCGGTCAATATGAATTTGTATTCTACCACGGAAAGAGCAAAGTCTAAAATAAAACACGTAAATTTGACATCACAAACTGTTTTATTCCAAAGATCTTCAGTAACCAATTTTTATAAAACAATAGAAAATTATTGAATAAGCATAGTCAACAGTTTATGTCTTACTAATTAAACACCAAATACAAAGATATGTGTAGAAAATTAAGGCGGAGCTTAAGACTCCCTCTACTATGACTAGATTAGTTTAAAACCACGCTACCAGATGGATACATCTCTCGATGCTTGTAAATGCCAGTATTTCATATAAATAGTGTTTCGGTGTGGGTCAAAGAATTGGTGCTAAATATTAATTAATTTTCATAAACAAGGGCTCATTTTAAAGATAAAAGTACAATCTATAGGATTTCAGCTATGGAATTTGCAATTGTTATTGATTTACGGAGTAACAGTGATGTGAAGTTACACAAAGTTTAGGACATTGTAAAACTGAAAATTAAAAATAAAACCAAATTTTAACTCTGAAATCCAACGGGGCCAATCTTTATCTTCAAATTAAAAAAAAAATCAAATTGATCCGACATCATTTGGTTCAAATTCTTTGGCCCTTCCAAATGCACGTTTCCGTTGCGCGTAACCTAGGTACATTACGCTCTTAACTGGACAGACTTACCTAAAGTACAGTCAGACTTACCTAAAGTCCAGTTAAGAACACTTCCTTCCTTTTTTGTCACACAGTTTGTATGTCATATAATTTTTCTGTGACTCTTTGTGCTTGTTTGTAATCTTTTTTAATGGTAATTTATATAATTTTTTTTATCTTTTTTCACAAAATGGTGACAGGCGCCATTTTAATTTTTTAAATTTTTTAACTTTTATTCGTTTATTTAATACTAGCTGAAAACCCGTGCTTCGCTACGGTATATTGATGGTGTCATTGGCATAAAATCCGCAGTTTGTTTTTAAACTTGTGTATGGGTAACCTTTGTAACAAAAAATCTAGTCGATATCTCATCTGTCCTAAGAGATATTGAGGAATCCGTGATAAAACATTTTATTCCTTTTCACCAGATAGGGGTCGAACTTGAAAAAATCCTTTCTTAGTGGGTTCTTACGTCATACTGAAAAATGTACTCTCCGAATTTTTTATTTCTAACAAAAAAATACTAATTTACCCTTTAGGAGTGAAAGAAAACTGTCAAAACACATATATGCCAAAATGGAATGTTATAACTCAACAACAGCTAGAAATACAAAGGGTTCTATAATTCACCCCAAATGTAGATTCACCCCTTTAGGAGTTAATTAAGGTAAAATCCTGAAATTTATTTTTCGGCATTTGTATGGGTAATCTTTATAAGCAAAAACCAAGTCTATATCTTATTGATCCTAGAAAATATAAAGGCGTCCTTGAAATCACAATTCCCTCTTATCACCCTTAAGGGGTGATATTTGTTAAGGTAAAAAACTGTTAAAACCATTTCGAGAAATTTTAAAAAGACACCTATGTGCCAAAAAGAAACGTTATAACTCAACAAACACAGTAAATACGAAACGATGTATAATCTACCCCGTTTGTAGAATCACCCCTTTAAGGGTTGATTAGGACAAAATCCTGAAATAAGTTTTTCGGCATTTGTATGCATAATTTTTGTAAGCAAACACCAAGTCGATAACTTATTGGTCCTAAAAGAATTAAGGAATTACTGAAATCACATTTCACCTCTTTTCACCCTTAAGGGGTGAAATTAAAGAAAAATGTCAAAATCATTTCGAGATATTAAAAAAAAAACACCTAGTTGCAACATTACTTTTTGGCACATGTTGCAACTAAACGAACACAGGAAATACGACGGCATGTATAATTCATCCCGATTGTAGATTCACCCCTTTAGGGGTTGATTAGGACAAAATCAAAAAATTGGTTTTTCGGAATTTGCAAGGGTAGTTTTTGTAAGCAAAAACCAAGTCGATAACTTATTGGTGTTAAAAAATATTAAACAATCCTGGAAATCACATTTTACCCCTTTTTACCCATTAGGGGTTAAATTAAAAAAAATTGTCAAAACCATTTCGAGATATTTTAAAAAGACGCCTATGTGCCAAAAAGAAACCTTATATATCAATAAAAACAGGGAATTCGACGGGATGTATAATTCACCCCGCTTGTAGATCCATCCTTTAGGGGTTGATTAGGACAAAATCCTGAAATATATTTTTCGGTATTTGATTGAGTAATCTTTGTAAGCAAAAAGCAAGTCATTATCTTATTGGCCCTAAGAGATTTAAGGAATCCTTGAAATCACAATTCACCCCTTTTCACCCTTTAGGGGTGAAATTTTAAAAAACTATCAAAACTTTTTCGAGATATTTTTAAAAGACACCTATGTGGTAAAAAGTAATGTTGCAAATAAATGAACACAGGAAATAAGACGGAATAATTAACTCACCCCGATTGTAGATCCACCCCTTTAGGGGTTGATTAGGACAAATTCCTGAAATAAGTTTTTCGGTAATTGTATGGGTAATCTTTGTAAGCAAAAAGCAAGTCGATATCTTATTGGTTCTAAGAGATATTAAGGAATACTTGAAATCATAATTCACCCCTTTTCGCCCTATGGGGTGAAATTTTAAAAAACTACCAAAACCTTTTCGAGATATTTTAAAAACACTCCTATGTGCTAAAAATTAATTTTGCAACTAAACGAACACAGGAAATACGACGGAATGTATATCTCCCCGATTGTAGATCCACCCCTTTAGGGGTTGATTAGGACAAATTCCTGAAATAAGTTGGTCGGTAATTGTATGTATAATCTTTGCAAGCAAACAGTAAGTCGATATCTTATTGGTCCTAAGAGATATTAAGGAATCCTGGAAATCACAATTCAACCCTTTTCAGCCCTTAGGGGTGAAATTTAAAAAAACTGACAAACCCATTTCGAGATATTTTAAAAAGACACCTATGTGCCAAAAAGTAATGCTGCAACTAATGAAAACAGGCTAAATTTTGTAACTCAACAACACAGAAAATACGACGGGATGTATAATTCACCCCGATTGTAGATCCACCCCTTTAGGGGTTGATTAGGACAAAAACCTGAAATATGTTTTTCGGTATTTGTGTGGGTAAGTTTTATAAGCAAAAAGCAAGTCGATATCTTACTGGTTCTAAGAGATATTAAGGAATACTTGAAATCATAATTCACCCCTTTTCACCCAATAGGGGTGAAATTTTAAAAAACTACCAAAACCGTTTCGAGATATTTTAAAAAGACTCCTATGTGCTAAAAAGTAATGTTGCAACTAAACGAACACAGGAAATACGACGGAATGTATAACTCACCCCAATTGTAGATCCACCCCTTTAGGGGTTGATTAGGACAAAATCCTGAAATTGGTGATTTGGTATTTGTATGGGTAACCTTTGTAAGTAAAAAGCAAGTCGATATCTTATTGGTCCTAAGAGATATTAAAGAATCCTTAAAATCACAATTCACCCCTTTTCGCCCTTTAGGGGTAAAATTTCAAAAAACTGTCAATACCATTTCGAGATATTTTAAAAACACACCTATGTGCCAAAAAGTAATCTTGCAACTAAACGAACACAGGAAATACAACGGGATGTATAATCCACCCCGATTGTAGGTTTACCCCTTCAGGGGTTGATTAGGGCAAAATCCCGAAATTGGTTTTTCGGCATTTGTATGGGTAATACTTGTAAGCCAAAACTAAGTCTATATCCCATCGGCCCTAAGAGATATAACGGAATTCGTGAAATCACATTTCACCCCTTTTCATCCCTTAGGAGTGGTATTTCGAAAAATCCCTTCTTAGTGGGTGCTTACGTCATGAAGGGAATATACTCTCCGAATTTCAAGTTTCTAGGCCCAGGGGTTCGGGCTGGGCGGTGATGAGTGAGTCAGTCAGTGAGTCAGTCAGTCAGTCAGGACACTGCCTTTTATATATATAGATTATTTATTATTTTAATGCTATGTTTTAATCATTTATAATTCTTTTAATGTTTTTTAACTTGATTTTTAAGTGTTTTTCACATTTTATTTGTATTTTTATTTTGAAGACTGTTTTATAAAGTTTTTAAAATTGTATATTTTTTATTTATAGACTGAAGATGACTAGATTACCCAGTCGAAACGTCTCGTAAAATTATTTTTTAACAAAATTTGACGAGTAAATAAGAACTTTTATTTCTCCTTATATATATATGAAAATTAGCACACAAAAAACAAAAACAATGGTAATAAGCAGGACAAAAATGCAACACAAGATAAAAATAGATGACAAAATAATAGAACAGGTAGGAAAATTCAAATACTTAGGCACAGTTTTCGCGGTAGATGGAAAAATGGATGAAGAAATTATGGAAAGAGTAGGCGCAGCAGGAAGAATGTTCAACAGCATCAAAGCACCGTTCTTAACTAAAAAAGAAATACCAACTAGCATCAAGGTTGAGATCTTCAAAAAAGTGACAGTACCAATTTTGACATACGCCTCAGAATCCTGGACCACTACAGAGACGCACAAGTCTAAAATAAGAAGCTCCGAAATGAGATTTTTGAGGAAAATCGAATTTAAAACAAAATTGGACAGAATAAGAAATGAAGTATTTAGGGAAAAACTGGGCACAAAACCAGTCGAGACTATAATAGAAGAAGGACAGCTAAGATGGCTGGGACATATACACAGAATGAGTGAAGACAAAATAGTTAAAAGAGTTTATGAAGCAAGAACAGTGAAAAAAGTTAGACCAGGAAGACCGAGAAAAACCTGGCACCAAGAAACAAAAGAAGCTGCAACGAAGAGAGGAGTAAAGTGGGAGGAGATAAGAAAATATACAAAGGACAGAACACGATGGAAAGAAGTATGGAGAACAACACCAGAAAATAAGTAACTCGACCATAGCCTTACACCGCAAGGTAGAAAGGCTTCAGGATTAAGTAAGTAAGTATATATATATATATATATATATATATATATATATATATATATATATATATAATAAACAATGAAATTATTTTGAATTAACAAATATATAATTTTAATAATGAAAATTTGATATCAAAAATACAACCTCCTGAAATCACAATTCACCCCTTTTCACCCTTTAGGGGTGAAATTTTAAAAAACCTCTTAAATGCCTCCATGGCCCTGTGGCAGGGGACTGAGACGCGTAATCTCTAGGATGCGGGTTCGATTCCCGGGGAGGTTGTATTTTTGATATCAAATTTTCATTATATATATATATATATATAATGGATTTTCATTGCAAACAACGAACTAACTCTCACAATCACAGTTTCATACATTTGGGTTCTATACTAGCGTCGGCGAATCAATGCACTTACGTCGTACGACGTAACAAACGACTGTATTGTCTGGAACAATTGTTTGTCACGTCGTGTGACGTAAGTGCGTTGATTCGCCGACGCTAGTATACTATCCTCCGCACTGTAGGAAACGGTACTCTAAATATTATTAACTAACTTACCTATATTCTCTTTGAAATCTAAATTAAATTTTGGGTAAAACCAACAGTAGAAAACAAATAAAACTCTTCCTATAACATCAGTTGCCAAAATTGCATAGATAAGTATAGACTTTCCAGAAGTGTCTTGTATAATCCATGGAATCAAAAAAGTCGCACATTCAATAGTGAAAAGAACGGACCAGCTTAGAGCTCTGCGTACGTTAGTTTCATGTTTAGGTAGTGTTCGTAATGGTTCAATAATCCATATGAATCCTGACCAAAATAAACCGTATTTTCTTAAATTCGTCCTCCACATCCACCAGATACATATTATGTAATGAAAGACGACCAAGGAAATACAGAGCCACCAGAAATTGGGTTTTTCAGCAATTATAAAACTTGCATGTAATGATAACATGAGGCTCATAATTCGACTTCCTAAAACATACAAGAGAATAAAATGTAAATATAATAGTAGTTTGTTTAAAATTTAATATTTAAACAAGAAACACCACACCCTCTATGCACATCAAATGGCAGGTGTAATGGGGACTCTGTGAAGATAGCAAGTCACTGAAAGCACTAACGAAAATTATTCGGCCAAGCGTTAGTGCTTCCTTAGTACCTGTTAGTGTTGCATAAAAAACTAAATCAACCCAAAGCGTTAAAAAAATACAATTCAAAATAGACTGCTAACTTCAAGTTGGAAGCAATTACGTAAATTCATCAGCCATCCGTTTGTGCCTGTTGGTGCTTCATAAAAAACGGAATCCACCCTAACCTTTTTTGAAAAATTGAGCTTTCAAGAAAATAAGCTTGAAGTTAGCAGGTCATGAAAAGCACTATCGAAAAGTCGTCGGTCATCCGTTAGTGTCTGTTAGTGCTTTATTTAAAACGGAATCCACCTTGGAGGTTTTTAAGAAATTGAGCTTTCAAAAAAATAAGCGTGAAGTTAGCAGGTCATGAAAAGCACTAACGAAAATTTGTCGGCTATCCGTTAGTGCCTCGTTAGTGTTTTATTTAAAACGGAATCCACCTTAACCGTTTTTGAGAAACTGATCTTTCAAAAAAATAAGCGTGAAGTTACCAGGTCATGAAAAGCACTAACGAAAATTCGTCGGCCATCCGTTACTGCCTCGTTAATGCTTTATTTAAAACGGAATCCACCTTAAGGGTTTTTGAGAAATTGAACTTTCAAAAAAATAAGCGTGAAGTTAGCAGGTCATAAAAATCAGTAACGAAAATTCATCGGCCATCTGTTAGTGCCTCGTTAGTGCCTGTTAGTGCTTTATTTAAAACGGAATCCGCCTTAACGGTTTTTGAGAAATAGAACTTTCAAAAAAATAACCGTGAAGTTACCAGATCATGAAAAGCACTAACGAAAATTCGTCGGCTATCCGTTAGTGCCTCGTTAGTGTTTTATTTAAAACGGAATCCACCTTAACAGTTTTTGAGAAACAGATCTTTTAAAAAAATAAGCGTGAAGTTAGCAGGTCATGAAAAGCACTAACGAAAATTCGTCGGCCATCCATTAGTGCTTTATTAAAAAAGGAATCCACCCTAATCGTTTTTGAAAAATTGAGCTTTCAAGAAAATAAGCTTGAAGTTAGCAGGTCATGAAAAGCACCAATGAAAATTCGTCGGTCATCTTTTAGTGACTCGTTAGTGCCTGTTCGTGCTCTATTTAAAACGGAATCCACCTTAACGGTTTTTGAGACATTGAATTTCAAAAAAATAAGCGTGAAATTAGCAGGTCATGAAAATAACTAACGAAAATTTGTCGGCCATCCGTTAGTGCCTGTTAGTGCTTTATTTAAACGGAATCCATACTAACCTCTTTGAGAAGTTAAACTTTCAAAACCTTTGAAATATTGAAAACATAAAAACGTTAGTAATAAACTGTGCGTGTGCAAAAATACACCACCGTGTTCAAAGCAACGGTAATATAAGCCTGTATTTGCGACTCTCAGGGAGAATTTTTTGAAATGAAATAAAACCAAGCGAAACCTGCATTGAAAGTGAAACTCTGTACTTTATTTGTACATAATAATTGTACCTAATAAGTTAATTATCCTACGAAAATCTGGTTTGTAGCAAAGTGTTCAGAAAATCTTTCTTTCCAGCCTCTATTTATTCCATAAAACTTAATAATTTTTATTTAAAAAAAATTAAAAATCGCTATTTAGAAGTGTAAAGTGCTCTGTAAACACTGCGTTGATAGGCACGGAAACTAGAGTGGCAGAGGAAAAGAATAACAGAGGGACAGGCAATGGGAAAGCAAGCTAGTAAGTTTGTTAGTTAGTTAAAATTTTTGGCGCACAGCAACAAATGCTGTTTGCGCCTAACGCAGCCCGTCTAAGACTACACTACATATTAAAAACAATGAATTAGACAGTAAATAAATAAATAGAATCATTAAAAATACGCATACTCAATAAAAGAAATCTTGCACGGACAAATACAAATAAATAATATAAAAAGTAAAAATGGTAAGAGGCTGTAAAGGGGCCAATTACCGTCGAATATCACGTGTTAATAATAAAATACATTAAAATAAGGTGCAAGACTTCACAAATAAAACAGTAAGTTTGAATCTCTCAGGAAGAATATCAGCCTGTCCATGAGTACTTTGTCGTCACCTAACGCAACTGACAGGCCATAGCACAGGCCTAATCTCTCCCTAACATCCTCGAACTGTACACATTCAGTTAAAAAGTGTAACACAGATAAATTTGAGTTACACGTCTCACAGAGAGGGGAGTTTTCTCCTCGAAGAAGTTGTCCATGGGTCCACCAACAGTGGCCTATACGGAGGCGTGTGATGGCGGTTTCCTCCCTGCGGTTAATTCTGCAGGAAGGACACCATGGTTTAATGTCCCCCTTAATCTGTCTCAACTTAAGGTTCTGTATGCTGTTCCACTTATGTTGCCACATGGCTAAAACAAGATGTTTCAGATGACTCTTTGCGTCATCTGGAAATATGAAACTCACATTATTCATAGGTCTTTAGGAGGCGACTTTTGCAGCTGCATCTGCCGATTCATTGCCTTTAATACCAACATGTCCCGGTATCCAAAACAGTTCTACCCTCACATTCTGAGCATTCAGATTCTGGAGTAGCAACCGGATCTTTAGTACAAGAGGATGTACTGGATCTGGATCTTGGATACTGTTCAGAGCGTTCCGTCAAGATAACACTTGACCGACTTTGCTCTGACGAAACAAAACACAGGGCCTTAAAAATAGCGTACATTTCAGCAGTGTAAACATTCGTTATGGAGTGCAGACGGTACTGAAACTGTTGACGTGGGTTCAAGACAACGAACGCACACCCAACCCTGGTTCCTGATTTTGATCCGTCAGTAAAAATGACAGTATCCTCGAACCTAAGGACCAGTGTTCTTTGTAATTCATATTGGTATTCGATAGGCAACGTAGTATCTTTATCAAACCTAGTTAATGTGAGATTCACAAGCCGACGCTGTCCATGGTGGAACAGCACACAAAACGAAACTTGCCATTTCGGTTATATTAAAATCAATGTTACTCAAAATGTTGAAAGTCCTCAGACCAAAAGGCCTATTGGCTCTTGGTTTTCTGTCATAAATCTCTGTATGCCTATTTTGTAGAATAGGGTCATACGCGGGATGATTTGGCTTGGCACTGAGTGCAGCCAAATATCGCAGGGATAGAATCTTACGACGATTGTACAGTGACGGTTCGTCTGCTTCACACAACAGGCTTGGTATTGGGCTGGTGCGAAATGCACCTGTGGCCAATCTAACCCCAGTGTGATGTACAGTGTCAAGAATTCTTATCTCTTGGTGTTTAACTGACCCATAATCTAGACATCCATAGTCCAGCTAAGAGCGCACTAAAGAACGATATAAACGCAACATGACAGTGCGGTCTGCACCTCATATCTTGTGACTGAGGACCCGCAACAAATTGAGCTACTTTTGGCGTTTTTCCTTGACGGACAAAAAATTAGCCCACCAAGTAAGACGAGTGTCAAACATTTAGTGTGAGTGTAGAATTGGGATGGACACCCCTTTTTCTACTAAAATGGACATATATAGTTTTGCTGGTCGAGAATTTAAAGCCATTTTCGGTTGCCCATGTATCGAGACGATTGATAGTCGATTGACGTTCGATTCTACTAGTCTTTTGTCCGACTACAAAGATACCAATGTCGTCGACAAATATCGAACTGTGTACAGGCAATCGAATACATGAAGCTGCACCGTTAATGGCAATCAAAAATAACATAACGTTCAGTATGGAGCCCTATGGGACCGCATTGTCCAGTGCGAACATTTGTGACAAGGTATTTCTGATCTGCACCCTGAAGCGCCGGTTCGACATGAAGTGTTTTATAAAGAACATCAAGCGTCCCGGAGACCCCAGGAATGCAAAGTACGGAGAATATCATATATCCATGCAATGTTATAGGCCTTCTCAATATCAAAAAACACAACTACCAGGTGTTTGTTTTCATCAAAAGCATTCCTGATAGCTGTCTCTAGTCTGACCAGATGATCTGCTATTGAGCGGTGACGGCGAAAGCCGCACTGTGTGTTGGCCAGCAAGTCGTTTGATTCTAAAAACCAAGTCAGACGCTTGCTGATCATTCGCTCCAAGAGTTTGCAGAGACAACTGGTCAGTGATATTGGTCTATAGCTAGAGGGCAAGTGTTTATCTTTCCCGACTTTGGGGATAGGAATGATATGAGATTCCTTCCACTTGGTCTAGCACTTGCCCTCAGTCCATATCCTATTATAGACATTGAAAAGCCTAGACTTTGATTCCTAGAGATGATTCCGGAAGATTTCGAATCATACGATAATGTATCGTATTTGGACCAGGAGAACTATCCTTACACTTTGATATCGTGCTATCTAGCTCTTCACGAGAGAAAAGCAGGTTGTATACCTCGTCATTCCTAGAAAGGAAATTTAGAGGTATAGATACAAGGCCTGCTTTACGAGTTAGGAACTCAGGAGGATAATGTTCAGAGCTAGAATTGAACGCAAAATTAGATGCCAAAGTGTTAGCAATTTCGACCGCTGAGGTAACTACGTTACCATTTACCGATTAGCCAGCAATGGTTGTAGCTGTATTTAGGCCGGATATTTTCCGGACCTTCTCCCAAACTTTAGCCACTGGAGTGGCAACTGTAACGGTGGATACGTATTTGCGCCATGATTCGCGCTTGCTTTCATTCACAATCCTCTTAGCACGAGCTTTCGCTCGTTGGAAGGCTATCATGTTTTCCTCTGTTGGACAACGACGGAATGTATTGAAGAGGTGTCTCCTATCACGTAGCGCCAAGTCGCATTCCTCGTTCCACCAAGGAAAGGGAACTCGACGGGGCTGAGTGGATGACAGCGGTATGCTGTTTTTAGCCGCGCTTGTGATGGAGTCCGTGAAATGATTCACCTCCTCGTCTACGGTCAAGCTCGGAATATACTCCTGCGAGAATGATTCCGCAAACTTGGTCCAATCTGCTTTCCGAAGAACCCACTGTGGCCAGCGGGATTCGGTTACAGTATTAAACAGATGCCTTAAGAGGATTAGAAAGTGATCACTACCGCACAGGTCGTGATTTACATCCCATTTGAACAACGGAGCGATGGCTCCTGAAACAACGCTAAGATCTATAGCACTAAATGTACCCGTTGCTGTGCAGCAAGTGCGTGGGTCTGCCGTCGTTCAGAAAACTCAAATTCAATTCGTTCAACATATTGTCCAGGTGACATCACCGTCGATCGTTCCGCACCGATCCCCAACACACATTGTAGGCGTTAAAATCGCCTAGTTATATGAAGGGTGGTGGGAGTTGATCGATGATATTCACGACATCTCGGATGTCAGTTCGAACACCAGGGGGAAGGTAGATGGAACAAATCGTCACCTGGAGGGGAAGTGCAACACGAACTGCTACGACCTGCAACTCAATGTCAATGTCTACAGGGTCGTGGTACAATGTGTCTCTAACGAGAATTGCCACGCCGTCACATGGAGTATTCCCGAGGAGAAAACGTGTCGTTTCCTTGAAATTTGTTTCTTGTATCAAACACACGAAGGCGCAAAATCTGATAATAAAAGTCGCAGTTCTACGTTCCACTGGATTAGTGCGCCGCTCATTTCTGTTTAGGGGAGTTACCCCGCAACCTAATGATTTTTGGTTTACCCTTAGGTTGCGGGTCTACAGCCATTTTCTCGGCTACTCTTTCATTTGGTAGTCCAGGTGTTTTGATGGACACACTGGACTCCTTCCTTGATTGTTTGGCTCTCACTGGTATCCAGTGATAACCAACGGATCCCTTATCGGTCTCCTTTTCAGGAGTGATTGATGAGGGCTTTGTAGAAGCGACTATTCTCTGGTCGCTTCTCGTTTGTGGAGAAGACTATGGGGTCTTCTCCTTAGGTGGAGAACTGAGTTTGAGTGCATTCTCCGTTATGGAAGGGGGATTTATTCAGACCCGATCCCCCAGATTGTGGGGTCTGAACACTGGTTTCTTTGACCGATTCCGCCACCTTTTCCGTTCCTGAATTCTTTAAAGCAGCTGATACTGCCGCTTTAACTGTCGGCCGAGGCACCAATACTGTCTGTGTCTGGACGCTTGCTGTCTTCTTTGGAGCCACTTGTGCGAAGGATTTCGAAAAAGTGACCGGCGCAGTCTCTTTGTATTTCTTCTTGGCGTCAAAATACGATATCCTATCGTGCACCTTGATGACCTGCATAGTCTTCTCTTCTAAGTACGTTTGGCAATGGCGTGAAGTCGATGCATGCGCATCGATGCCGCTCGAAAACCAAGAGTAGCTAACTCTGGAACCTTGCGAGCTGCAGCCGCAATACCCCAGAATAGTTGTCTAGTGGCACGGCATTAACCCGGCATCCACGATACAGTAGTGGAGCCACTCTATCCATGAACTGTGACACCAGCTGATTGACTGAGCTGACCAGACTCTGCCTCCCGTTTTATCTAATACGAGACCAAAAAAGGCGTGTTGGGATCGTACTGTCCGCGGGCAGCAGTCTTCCTCAACCGACCAGGATCCTCTTCTCCGGCGTTACGGGTCTCCACGCACGGCAAACACGTGGGTAGGAATTTCAGTGGGAGATAAAAGACACAACAGTTAAGCCTATTCCCACAATCGGCTTCTCTGAACTGTCTCTTCCCAAATGATATGTGATTCAGGGTACGTGGGATAATCCGGCCCAAAAACTTTACATGGTCAGGTGTTGCGACCATTATGAACTTCCCTTGCGTGATTGAGGGTACGCGGGATCATCAGGCCCGAAAGCTTGCCAAACGCCAGGTGTTATGGCCATTATGTACTTCCCCTGCGGGGGAAATATAAGCTAGTTGTAAATAAAGTATCATATCACCCATGAAACCTAACTGAGGTGGGCTCCGCTCAGTATAGCTGGGCTAGCCTCTGATTAATGTATAATATATAATAATAATAAATTTTATTTTTTCAAGGTACAAAACTTATACAAAGGAGAGAGGTAACAGCGAATATAATATGTACATAAGCATACAATATTAGAATGAATCTAAACAATAATAGACTACTAATAAGCAATATACAAATATAAATTATAATATTAATAAAAAAAGAGAGAGAAAAAAAAAACAGAAATATGAAAATGTAAAAATATAAAAGTTTAAATATATGAAAATGCGAAAGTGTGAAAATATACTACTTTGAAAATATGAAAATATAAAAGTATAAATATATGAGCACAGGACAGTAAATATAAATAAATAAATATAGATATTAAAATATAAAAATAAAAAAATAAAAATAAAAATGTAAAAATTTGAAAATATGATAATGTATAGGTATAAAAATATGAAAATTTTAAAATGTATAATTACCATTTGGAAGTATTCTGCCTAATACATGCAGTAGATAACCAATGAAGGCTTCCTTTTGTTGTTTCTGAATATTATCTGCTTTTTTGACAGTGTATATCGTCAAAATAATACGTAATAAGGAAGTAAACAGGCTCAGCCATTGGATCCAACCTAAAGAAAATAAAATATTTTATTGTGCAGTTGAACTTGTGGTAAACAGTATATATAATAATGTTCATTTAATTCTAAGGGCTTTGTAGCTACAAGAAAAAAATCTTGATGACAGGGCTTATGAATATTGATTTAGATCATAGTTTCTCAAACTCTTTTTGCCCCGTAGACCACTTGCCAATTTTTTTGTTTTCCGTAGTCCTGCCTGCCTAATATTAATTTTTCCCTAAACTATTAACTTCAAATGTGCATTTAACAGCTGACACAGTGCTGCTCACTTTAATAGGTTTTTCTTCAAAGTGGACAGTTATAAAATCAAGTACAATTTTATTCATACCTTTATTGAAAAGCCACAAAATGCAAGTAAATATATGGATTTGGAAAGAAACAAAACAGAATCTAGTAAAATTCTTACATAAAATTAATACACAAATAATGATGTTAATGAAAGGGATGAACCTAATGTTCTGATAGCATTTGTTCAATATTTGGCTTCAAATTGTTAAGGTATAGTCTTAAATCTCCACGTCCAGTGATGGTATGGAAACTTGTAAAAACTTGCACATGAACGTAGCACACCACGAAGCAAATAGGTATAATTTTATGAAATATACATAATAAACAGCCTTGGACAAATGTATGGAGCAGCCATGCAGTTATAATATAACATCTAAATTTATGTACATTGTAACTTGTATATATTGGACAAAATGTTTTTAAAATATCATTGACACATTCTAAAAGAAGTACGTCTAATCAGATAACCCAAAATGTAAACAGAGTTATGATAAATCTTGAAATACAAATAAATATAGATCAGATCTGTTACGTTTTGTTTATATAAAAATAAACAACTAGGGCTTGGATCATTATTACACATGCGTTTGAACTGAACACTGTCTTTCATATTTTATTGAGTTCAAGTGAATATTTTTAATTATATTATGGCTAAAAAACGTGAACTCCCTGTGGCAGAAAGGAGTCAAATTGTATTGCTCCATTCACAAGGACAGTCGCAGGTGAAAATTAAAAAAAAAACATGGAGTGCTCAAGAAAAGCCGTGCAAATTACCATCAAAATGTACCAAGAGACCGATACTTATCAAAACAGACCAAAAACCGGAAGAAAACCTGCAACCACCCTGTATATCAATAAAGTTGCGTCTTCATTTCTAGTATACAGGGTGTTTGTTTAAAACGGGGCACCCCGAAAATCTCCTTTATTTGTATTTGTAGAGATATTTTGTTTCTTTTTTTATTGTTTTCAAAGCTTGCTACGTTCAACTTTGTAAAACTTATGTTGATTATTATTTTGTAAATAAATGGTCACCATTTTGAAATGGTTAACATAAACATATGACTTTTTGGTGTCATTGTAAAGCTAATTTAATTTTAATTTTAGGAAAAAGATATAAAATTATCGATTCCCTATGCTAGATCAAAAGTTGACATCATTTCCGGTGAAACCGGAAGTGCCTCAGAATTCTTATAGTAATCTTTAGATGGGCCTTTTTGTCTAGTTTAACTTTTGTTCTGAAGATTTTTTGTATCTTTACAAATAAAGGAGATTTTCGGGGTGCCCCGTTTCAAACAAACATCCTGTGTATATATATATATATAAATGTTTAAAACAACATAAAAAAAAAAAAAATTACAAACCAACAACTTTTATTTGCTTTCAATAAATCAAACTAAATATTAATTTTTGTGACGTATTCTAGTCAAAAGACGAGATGATACTTGTATGTACATCAATAAAATTGTAATTCAAAATGTCCTAAAAATTTTATTTTCTCAAAGATTACCCAAAAGTACTGAGTAACTTTTCAAAAAGGGGGGCGGCGCTAGTGGAATAAGTTTAGAAACAACTAATTTAGACGCTCTTAAACCAAAACATGTGTCCACAAAATATCATTCTAGACGTGTAACATTCAGTTCCCCTACAGATCTCCTTCAATTATCAGATATAATTTCATTTTTACCTATTCGAAATTCCATTACAAAGGCAATATAAAACTGCAATATTAACTGCGGCACAACTCGTATGCAGACATCGGCATTTTCCACTTTTGCTATTAGGCAGTACATGCTTTGATATTGTCTCAGTAATTTGTGTTTCTTCGTTGTGGTAAGATGTTGCGGAACATCAGAAAATTTTCTCCAGAATGGACGGTACCCCAGGTATCTGTGCACTCGTAACCAATTAATTAGATACATATGCACCAATTGCAGATTCAGTATCTTGTATATTGGAAACCACATCCAATTTATTGGATAGCATTTGTAACGTTTCCTGTAAATAATAATATACAGTCATGTGCGTAAAAATAGCAGTATCAGAAAAATATTAGAATAAATACAAAAAAAAGTTGGTTTAAGTAATAACAAAGCCAAAATTTTACTGATATATTATATTTTAAGAACAATTTTATTATTTTGATAAAAAAAAAAGTATTTTTGTCCATTCATTAAAAAAATATATATAGTATTTGTAAAAATATGCTCATTACGCTGTTCATAAATATAGCAGTACACTTCATAAAATAAATAAAACTCATTTCAATATTAAATATTTTATTATTTCTGTAATATTTGATTTCAGGACCTTTTTTTCGAATTACTTCTACACATCTTCGCGGCATAGAACCAATTAGCTACCGGCATTTCGTTAAGGAAATAGATTTCCAAGCTGTTTCAATTTCTCCTCATAATTATTCTTTGTTAGCAGGTTTTGAAGAAGATATTTTAATTTTTACATTAGCTCACAAGTTCACTATTGGATTTAAGTCCGGAGATTGAGCTGGCCAATCCATAACAGTAACCCTATTTTCATTAAATCAATATTTTTGCTTTGCGCGAAATGTGCTTTAGATCATTATATTGCATATATATCTATTTTAAAGGCATTTCCTTCTCTGCAAAGCATGACATACTGCAAGATACTGACATAAACATTCGCGTCCATTATATCTTTAATCCAGAAAATAGGGACCACTCCGTTCCAAAAAAATATCCCCATGCCATAACACTACAGCCGCCATGTTTTATTGTCTTTGTAGTGTACTTAGGATTGTACCTCGTGCATGAAGGCTTGCGTACTTGCTGTTGGCAGTGCCGCAACAAGGGTGGTACGAGCGGTGCCGCCGCACCAGGCGCCGGATTCATAGGGGCGCCAAAGGGCTAAATTTTTTATTATTATTTTTTATATTAATAAACTATAATCAAAACAAAATTGATTTCATAATCGAAAATTTCAAATGGCAGGCAAGATCATTAATTGATGACTGTAAAACTGCCACTTCAATGCAATTATTAGAAGTGATTTTTACACTTACGATTTAAAAGATGTGTACCCTAATATTGGCATTGCGCTGCGCATATTTTTAACGCTCCCTGTAACTGTTGCTTCGAATTAACGCAGTTTTAGTAAATTAAAGTTAATAAAAAATTATTTGCGTTCTACAATGGGCCAGATTGTAAAATTTAGCTTTAATATCAATAGAAAATACTATAGCGCAGTCATTAAATTATGAAGACTTAATTAACGAATTCTCACAGTTAAAAGTCAGAAAAGTTCAATTTATTTAATTATCCATTCCGTTAAAGTTATTATATAATATATTATTAAATACCAAAATATTTATTATTTGTTGTTCAAATATCCCTTTTTTTTTTTTGTTATTTAATATATATATTTTTATTTATTCTGTTATTCAATTATGTAATATAATGTTTCTTTAGCCCTTTTGTGTTTCATTTTAGGTGTTTTTCATTTTGTGTTTCATTGACCTAGAATCTATATTTTGTCCCTTTTTATATTAGTTGATTATCATAATTTTTGAGTTTATTAAAAGATTGGTAACATAATTTGTTAATATAATCGTTAATATTGCAATTTAAACCAAACCAAGAAAAAGGTTAAAACTTAACCAAAAAATAATACCAACGAATGTTTTTAAAATTTTTTTTTTATAAATTTATTGTTAAAAAATTGATGTGAAGTGTGATGTTGACAGGATTCGAATTCTAGTTTTCAAATTATAAAAACCAACTACGCTATCAGCGCTTACTTATCTACTGTGTTACATAGCGAATTAAATATTTAACATATTTTAGTTAAAAACACAAAAAATGCGTTATTTTTCGAAAACATAATCTGATCAAAAATTCCTTTTGTACTATTTCGGTTCACACCAATGTACATTACTTAGATTTTTTTCAGATTTTTAATTTAAACCATCTGGGCTACAGGGTGTGGGACAATTTTTTTTTGCACAATTTTGGAAAAAATAGCTTCAAAATAATTTATTTTGCAAAAAATAAAATGTTGGTCGTTAATCCACGTACTAAGGACTTTCATTTAATACCCTACTCAGAATTTTAAAAAAATATTTTTTTTTTTCAATCAGCACATATTTGTTTATATTTTTAGGGGGATATGTTTTTTAGATGTTTTAGTATTTTTCCTATATGCGGGTCAAAGAGTTGCATAAGCATGCCAAATTTGAACTCTCTAGGTTTAGCCATTTGGCTACAATTTTTACCGAACAGACAGACAGACAGACTGACGACAAAATGACGGTATAAGGATTTTTTGGTCATGCCTACAAAATCCTAAAAATGACTTTATAATATATATTTTTGCATGTTCCTTTACTGGTAATAACATAGTTCCTTTATTAGGAGTAAGTGTTCCTTTACAGGTGATAAGGTCAAATCATTTTACGCACCAGGCGCCAATTTATGTTGTTGCGGCACTGGCTGTTGGCATATACCAGGATTAAATAAAACAATTTTTGTTTCATCAGACCAAAAAATATTGCATCTATTTGACCCGGCCAAAGTTGGGGTTCTTTGGCAAATTGAATTCTGTTTTCCTGTTGTTTCTTGTTTAACAGCGGAGTTTTTCTTGGTCTTCTGGCTTTCAGATTTGCTTTTATAAGGCCTTTTCTTACAGTTGATGCAGAAATTGGCAGGTCTAATTTGTTTTTTTATTTGTGTAGATGTAAGAAAAGGGTTTAACTTTACATA
Source organism: Liopterus haemorrhoidalis (assembly GCA_963971575.1). Classification (NCBI taxonomy): domain Eukaryota; kingdom Metazoa; phylum Arthropoda; class Insecta; order Coleoptera; family Dytiscidae; genus Liopterus; species Liopterus haemorrhoidalis. The sequence continues at coordinate 13,642,214 of OZ020619.1, forward strand.
CCTTACAATTTTTCTATCTGTTGTCGTCGAAGTTTTAGATATCCGACCCCGACTTACAGGTTCTAGAGTCCACTTTTGGCATTAGATACCATTTTAGCGGAGCATACTAGTTTTACCAGAAATCAATATTTGTAAAATCAACTAACGTTTCTTCTGTGTGCAATGTTTAGCCCTACCCAATTTTACTAAAAAATAAGAAAGGTATTTAATATTTTCCGTGGTTTTAAATATAAAATCAACTTACTTTTTAATATACTCAAAAATGTATTAAAGAATAAAACTGTTTGGTTAGCTAGTTTAGTAAAATATGAGAAAACTTGTGGATACTGCTAGTTTTACGAACACTAGAAAAATGATGTTTTTGGTTTGTTTAAGAGGCAACTTACATACTTATTTAAAAAATTCAATGCTGCCAGCTTAAATATATTATAGACTTATTTAGGTACTATAAATGTAATGCAACTACATAAATAAATAACTTTAAATAAAATAAATACAATTTTACCATTTGCATTAAACCACTGCTATTTTTACGTCATGTTGGGGGTAAATAGCGAAGCTCGCGTCATCTGTATGCTAACGGGACGTAAGTCTTTATAAAATAAATAAATATATTTATTGTGACATCTATAGTCGAAATCGACGAAGGATTATTATTAGTAGAAATATGCATTATTGCAAAATATAGCATTATTATGATTGAATATCGAAAAACTAGCTGCTAGCTTTCGTGCGATAGTAAGCTTTTATTCTTTTACCGTACACCTGTGAACATCTGCTGCTGGTATTTGTGCTGTAAATGGGATGAATAAATAAAATTATTCTTATGGAATATTGTTTTTGTGTTTAATCTACTATTATACTGTACAAGTGTTGGTATGTATGTTCTATTCAACTTCTGGGTGACATTTTTTAGTGCTTAGGCGTAATTTTATTTCGTCAGGGGGTACTGACTAATTTTTATTGATAAAAATCATGCATTTTTTTCCTCGAAACCGTGGCGTTGATCATCACCATTGCTCAGCACGGATAGGTTGTACCAGACGATAAAAGATGTTTATTCATCTTTCTACTATTTAGGAGACGATTTCAGACGATTTAAAAGTGAATTGAAAAACCTACAGTTGAAGGTATTTTATTAATAAAATTGATAAAATGTGTAAAAAATACATGAGTTGATAAAGATAATGCAGTTTTTTTCAGGTTTTAACACATTTTCATAAATTTTGAAATTTTTTGCTGACTATAAAATTGCCTTCAGTTAAAAATGCTATTAAACGGAAAAGAAAGTAAAAATCAGTTTTGAGTTATCAAAATATATTTTAAGGGTAGTTCGAAAGTTTTAAATGTTAAACCTATCTATAGAATAAGTACGTTCAAATAAGTTTTCAGGATGAGGATAGATCTGTTAAGCAGTTTTGTTATTTTAATTTTGGAAACTGTATGTTATTAACTATTTTACTAACTATATTAACGAAAATATAAAGTACAATGTATTAAGAGGATAGATAAGACAGAATAATATTCGATATTTAGTAATCGCGTAATTTTAATTGTGTTAAATCTTGAAGTATTAAATACCCAGATGTCATTTTAATATATTATTTCTTTATATAAGTGATTACTATAGGATGAAAGTGTTTTTTTTTATCATCATGAAGGTCTTCCGCTGTTTTTTTTTTGCAGTAAAAATGCTAATTTTAAGACGTATTTCAAAAAAACTTAAAAACTATGATAAAAGTACAGTGACTGTATAAAGACAGTGTGGCCATACGATGGTCTCATTTTCTATTGGTCGAGCTGAAGTCCGCCATATTTCTTCCAACTTTGTTACAGATTATATATGGTTTACATGTGTTTAGCTTGTGTTTCAACAGATTTAAGTGATATTTTCAAATAATATACGTATATTTAGACGTTTAATAGTGAATATTGTTGTGTTTGTGATGAGTAATGACTAATGTAGATAATGTAAACTGTGAACATATTTTAAATTGTCACAAATTAAAATTAAAAATAATGAAACGTTTTGTTATGTTTAGGTTTAAAATTGCTGGGAAAAAAAGGCTAAATGAACATAAAAAAACATTATGCCAGTAAATCAATGGATGGCTTCACAATTATAAGAAGTATTTACTTTCATTAATTTTAATCTTATTCCATGCTGATTTCATTTTATTTTTCACCTGACTATAATTTTAGTTGAATAAATGCATAATTGATAATATATACATCAGTTTTCTTTATTAATATATCATTTATACCATGAGTTCAAAAAGAAATTGCATAAGGGTTGGCTATGGAAAATAAAAGTAATGTCAACAGAAAGCTTTAGAATTAATTTACTGTCTGAATTAATTAAATCATTCTTGTTGTCATAAGTTATTTATTGTTACATAAAGCTTGTAGTATACATTATTTTATTTTTCCATAGCCAACTCTTATGTAATTTCTTTTTGAACTCAGGGTATATAACATGTTCGGCTTATTCTTTTTTAATATGAAAATATATTTATTTTATATAAACATGCGTTTTCCCAAAAATTAGAGAAATGTTGTGTTCTCTAATTTTTATAGAACCTTATCATCATTTTTTCCCTATCTTTTTATTCTAATTCTAATGTCCTGTTTGAACTTGTTTTCTTAAATTTAAAATATTCAAATTAAAATGTACCTCCCGTTTTTATAAAAAAAATGTTTTAGTTTTTATAGGTCCTCAAATACAATTATAAAATAATAAAAACATATCTCTTTTATTTCCTTTCATGTCCTTTTTTAAGAATTTTTTTCATTTGTTTTCTTTTTATGTTGCAAACATTTCAAAAAAATACCTTCATCGGTAGGCAATTTTAATATTTATCTTAATAAATGTTAAATCACATACTTGTTTTTTTTAACAATAAATATAAATAATATATATATATAAACATAAATACGTAAAACTATTAAAAATTTAAGAAATATTATAATATATTAGGATATATTAACATTTATTCCACATAACTCAATACAAATCTGGAATAAACATGGCGGCTACAGTTCATAGGGCCACACTGTCTTTATACAGTCACTGTAGATAAAAGTACAGTGACTGTATAAAGACCTTATCATCATTTTTTCCCTATCTTTTTATTCTAATTCTAATGTCCTGTTTGAACTTGTTTTCTTAAATTTAAAATATTCAAATTAAAATGTACCTCCCGTTTTTATAAAAAAAATGTTTTAGTTTTTATAGGTCCTCAAATACAATTATAAAATAATAAAAACATATCTCTTTTATTTCCTTTCATGTCCTTTTTTAAGAATTTTTTTCATTTGTTTTCTTTTTATGTTGCAAACATTTCAAAAAAATACCTTCATCGGTAGGCAATTTTAATATTTATCTTAATAAATGTTAAATCACATACTTGTTTTTTTTAACAATAAATATAAATAATATATATATATAAACATAAATACGTAAAACTATTAAAAATTTAAGAAATATTATAATATATTAGGATATATTAACATTTATTCCACATAACTCAATACAAATCTGGAATAAACATGGCGGCTACAGTTCATAGGGCCACACTGTCTTTATACAGTCACTGTAGATAAAAGTACAGTGACTGTATAAAGACAGTGTGGCCATATGAACTGTAGCCGCCATGTTTATTCCAGATTTGTATTGGGTTATCACGGATTCTTTAATATCTCTTCGGGTCGATGGGATATCGACTTACAATTTTTGCTTACAAAGATTACACATACATATGCCGAAAAACTTATTTCAGGATTTTGTCCTAATCAACCCCTAAAGGGGTGAATCTACAAACGGGGTGAATTTTACATCCCGTCGTATTTCCTGTGTTTGTTGAGTTATAAGGTTTCTTTTTGGCACATAGGTGTCTTTTTATAATATCTCGAAATGGTTTTGACAGTTTTTTAAAATTTCACCCCTAAAGGGTGAAAAGGGGTAATATGTGATTTCAAGGATTCTTTAATATCTCTTAGGACCAATAAGATATCGACTTGCTTTTTGCTTACAAAAAATACCCATACAAAACCGAAAAACTAATTCCAGCATTTTGTCCTTATCAACCCCTAAAGGGGTGAATCTACAATTGGGGCGAATTATACATCCCGCCGTATTTCCTGTGATTGTTGAGATGTGACATTACTGTTTGGCACATAGGTGTATTTTTAAAATATTTCGAAATGGTTTTGACAGTTTTTTTAAATTTCAGCCCCAAAGGGTGAAAAGGGGTGACATGTGATTTCAAGGATTCCTTAATATTTCTTAGGACCAATAAGATATCAACTTAGTTTTTGCTTACGAAGATTACCCATACAAATGCCGAAAAACTTATTTCAGGATTTTGCCCTAATCAACCCCTAAAGGGGTGAATCTACAATCGGGGTGAATTTTACATCCCGTCGTATTTCCTGTGTTTGTTGAGTTCTAAGGTTTCTTTTTGGCACATAGGTGTCTTTTTATAATATCTCGAAATGGTTTTGACAGTTTTTTAAAATTTCACCCCTAAAGGGTGAAAAGGGGTAATATGTGATTTCAAGGATTCTTTAATATCTCTTAGGACCAATAAGATATCCACTTGCTTTTTGCTTACAAAAAATACCCATACAAAACCGAAAAACTAATTCCAGCATTTTGTCCTTATCAACCCCTAAAGGGGTGAAACTACAATTGGGGCGAATTATACATCCCGCCGTATTTCCTGTGATTGTTGAGATGTGACATTACTGTTTGGCACATAGGTGTATTTTTAAAATATTTCGAAATGGTTTTGACAGTTTTTTTAAATTTCACCCCTAAAGGGTGAAAAGGGGTAATATGTGATTTCAAGGATTCTTTAATATCTCTTAGGACCAATAAGATATCGACTTGCTTTTTGCTTACAAAAATTACCCATACAAATACCGAAAAACTAATTTCAGGATTTTGTTCTTATCAACCCCTAAAGGGGTGAATCTACAATTGGGGTGAATTATACATCCCGTCGTATTTCCTGTGATTGTTGAGATGTAACATTACTTTTTGGCACATAGGTGTATTTTTAAAATATTTCGAAATGACAGTTTTATAAATTTCAGCCCCAAAGGGGGAAAAAGGGTGACATGTGATTTCAAGGATTCCTTAATATCTCTTAGGACCAATAAGATACCGACTTGGTTTTTGCTTACAAAGATTACTCATACAAATGCCGAAAAACTTATTTCAGGATTTTGCCTAATCAACCCCTGAAGGTGTGAATCTACAAACGGGGTGAATTATACATCCCGTCGTATTTCCTGTGTTTGTTGTGTTATACAATTTCTTTTTTGCACAAATGTGTCTTTTTAAAATATCTCGAAATAGTATTGAAAAACGCATGTTTATATATAAAAAAAAAAATAGGATATTTTCATATTAAAAAAGAATAAGCAGAACATGTTATATACCCTGACTTCAAAAAGAAATTACATAAGAGTTGGCTATGGAAAAATAAAATAATGTATACTACAAGCTTTATGTAACAATAAATAACTTATGACAACAAGAGTGATTTAATTAATTCAGACAGTAAATTAATTCTAAAGCTTTCTGTTGACATTACTTTTATTTTCCATAGCCAACCCTTATGCAATTTCTTTTTGAACTCATGGTATAAATGATATATTAATAAAGAAAACTGATGTATATATTATCAATTATGCATTTATTCAACTAAAATTATGGTCAGGTGAAAAATAAAATGAAATCAGTATGGAATAACATTAAAATTAATGAAAGTAAATACTTCTTATAATTGTGAAACCATCCATTTATCCATGATTTACTGGCATAATGTTTTTTTATGTTCATTTAGCCTTTTTTCCCAGCAATTTTTAACCTAAACATAACAAAACGTTTCTTTATTTTTAATTTTAATTTGTAACAATTTAAAATATGTGCACAGTTTACATTATCTACATTACTCATCACAAACACAACAATATTCACTATTAAACGTCTAAATATACGTATAATATTTGAAAATATCACTTAAATCTGTTGAAACACAAGCTAAACACATGTAAACCATATATAATCTGTAACAAAGTTGGTAGAAACATGGCGGACTTCAGCTCGACCAATAGAAAATGAGACCATCGTATGGCCACACTGTCTTTATACAGTCACTGTAGATAAAAGTATTCATCAGCGCCTCTCTCGAACAACGAAACAACTACCGCAGTTCAAATTTAGGAGGCAATTCCTTCGTATTACTGAATTATAACAAGTATAGGTGAAATTTTAGTGATTATATAAATTAAAAACTACTGTAATATATTTACAAAAAAAATTAAAATTATAAATACCTTTTTAAATAGTTAAACAAAATACTAAATTTAATAACGTAAAATTATACTACAGCGAATATATTATTACAACGAAAATCTGCAAATTTCACATCTATAAGTGTTACTCAAAAGTTTTTCTAAATTTCCAAGTGACATAATTAATAGTAAATCCTATGCAATAATATTTAACAATTTTATTCAGAATCCATGTATTTTTTATAGTGATATAAAATATTATTGTTACGTTTAAATGGTACAAACGTAAATTAATTAACCGATTTGGATAATCCTTTGAACATTGTATGTATAGATTAGAACTTCCCGAGTGTTATTGGCTATATCAGTGTTTCACAACCGGGGTGCCACGACACTCTCACCGGGGTGTACCCAAATTAAAAAAATTTAAATTGCTCAGAACTTCCTGTTTGTTATAGGCTAATGATAATAATAATAATAATAATTTTTGCTGACGTTTTGTGTATGTACCGTGGGCGCGCCCGAGGTGCGTCACTTCGATAACCACGTGACAGGCAAAAAACGAGTTTTATAATCGACAAGTGCGGCAAAATGCCTTATCATATAAACCCGAGTCGCGAAGCGACGAGTTTTGTCAGCGCAGGGGGAGAATCCCGGCGCAGCCGGGCTGAAGCCCCTAGTTATATAATATGTAACAATACATTTAAACTTAAATACTTACCATATCTTTCTTCGGCAGTTAATAATGGCAGCTAATAAAAGTACTACAGGCATAAAGATTATTGTTATTGCAGGGTCGATTTGCAAATTGTTTCTCAAGTTTTTAAGTAAAATATTAGTTTCGTATCTAGTTTTGACGAGTGGTTCAATATCTTGAATTATATTATCTATAATAACGTCATATATTCGGATCTTGAGTTTCCAATCAAAATGTGCATATTTTGTTATAGATTTTATCTTGAGAAAGATTATATTATATCTCTTTGGATCCTGCTGCAACCTGTCGAGAATGCAATCTAAGCGGTTAGGCGTATTCCGAGCTGACTGAGTCCAAAAATTGAGTTCTCTAAGATACCGATTCGTTTCGTTTCTTATCAATTTGCATGTCTCTGTTAAGTTTGAAAATTTGTTCCATTGATTAATAATATCAGACGATTGTTTATCATTTGTAAATTTTCCAGTTTCGTACATGCTAAAATTCATCTTTTCGAATAAGTTTATGTGGTAATTATATGTGTCACATAAGAAATTATAATAAAAACTTCCCTCTATTTTCTCATCTCCGTTAAAATTCAATCTATATAATTCATCATACCAAAGAGATCGCCTAATAAAATGTCGAACAGGGTTTGAAAACTCTTGTTCACTAGCAAATGTTTTACGCAAGAAGCTATAAAAATAATCATCTCCTCCTTTAATGACATTATAAGGTTCTTGTTTTCTCTTTAATTTTCCATGATATAAGCCAAAGCCTATCAAGTACACTTGTTTTTTGCACGGAAATTTGTGCTGCACTTCTTCTAACTGCCAGGGTTTTATTTTGCTGTATAACGTATTTTGTAGCATGCTATTATCCTGAATATAACGCACTTGTAAGTAATCAGCGACCACAAAATAGTTTGTTCCAATTTCACTCAGAAACAACAGTACTGTCGCTGGTATTAATATCAAATGTATCCATGATATTCTACAAACATGTTCACTTTGAAGAAATTTCTGCTGTTTAGATCCTGAAACAACACATAGAGTTATACACAGAACACATTAACAGAAGTGCCATCTCTGTGTCAAAATTTTGTTCAGCGTAACTAACGCTAACTAGAGATCCACTACGTACTAAAATGAATGAAACCGCGAAATTTGAATATACTCATATTTATTATTCCAAAAAAATTACAATTGATAAAAGATGAATACATTTTCGTTTCACATAAAATTTTAATACAATTCGAAATTGTAAAATTTTTTTATATAAAATGAAAATGTATCCATGTTTAATATTAAAAAGGGGTTATAGAGAAACACATAATATAAAATTGAGTTTTTTATTGTCACTCGTACATATATAATAATAATAATAATCTAACATACATAATCATATAATAGGTTCATAAATAGCATAGTTCAGATGTCGGCAACCTTTATAAAGAAAAAAAGTATTTGCCAATATTTGCAATAAATCGAACATTTCAAATATTAAACATCACCAACAAAAGTAAAATATACTATACATATACAAAAGTCTGATTTCAGTTGATGGGCCAATATTTGCAACAAATATAATAAATATATTATTGATATCGAACATTTCAAATATAGAATATCAAATATCGAACATAACAAAAAAAAAGTAAAATATGCAATACATTTAAGTTTGATTTCAGCTGATGAGCCAATTTTTCCTAATTAATATGTTATTGATTTCAAATATTTCAAATACTACTATCAAATATCAAATATCGAACATATAAAAAAAAAAAGTAAAATATACAATGCATATAAGTTTGATTTCAGCTGATGGGCCAATATTTGGTAATTAATATATTATTGATCACTTAAAATTCTTTGCACCACAGAACATTAAACACGCCACGTGCAAGACACATTCACAATACTGTCCGACAAATATTTCGTGGCCGGGCGTGGCTTATTGTGCGCACAGAGAGGGCACTATGAAAGTGCACAAGAGTTATATTTATCAGTTAAGTAAGTCTACAAAGACGAGTTCCTCCCATCACAGTCGAACAAGAAAACTATAGAAACGCAGCTGCTTGATTTAAGTGATTACTGCATTTGACGTTCACTTTGTCGACTTGTTTATTGGCCAGAGCACCCCCGACCCACGTCTTTTTCCAAACTACAGCAATTTCAAGTAGATTGTAAACAATAAAGGCTTAAATTCTATGTTATAATGTAATACAGATGTTTTCCCGCTAAATATACTTACATATAATGTAAAATTTTTGACTATTAGTAGCACGTCCACCTAGTTTGCTTTTTGTCTCCATGATTTTAAATATTTAATATATTTTGAATGTTGCACTTATGCACTTGACTGTAATAGCGTGTGTAGGAAATAATGCAATTCGCCAAAGTTATAATTCCCACTACAAATTTCACGCGCATTTTTCACGCCCGGCCACGAAATATTTGTCGGACAGTAACTGCCATTTTTAAATAGATAAGATTTAAAATTCCGGTTTGTGGAGTATTCAGTGGTGGTGGGTGGCGAGAGGGTGTCCAACACAACTGCCTCCTGGTGGAAATTGTGTGCTACACTCATCAGATAACCGCCACATGGTTTTGGCGGGGTTCGGAATTTTTGTATACCGATGACACAGGCGTGGAGTTATATGTGCGCATGCGTGTGTGTGTAAGTATATATATATATATATATATATATATATAGATACATTACAACACTGCTCATATGAAATAATTGTGGTTACTATTCGACACAACATCTATCCATATATATATACATATATATATATATATATATATATATATATATATATATATATATATATATATATATATATATATGGATAGTTGGGAAAAGAAGATGTTGTGTCGAATAGTAACCACAATTATTTCATATGAGCAGTGTTGTAATGTATCTAGGTACATTTTAAAATATGTATCTGTATCTGTATCTAGATATTTAAATCAGTATCTAAGTATCTGTATTTCAGGTACTTTTTTCAGATACTTTCCTATTTTGTCTTTTTCAAGGTCTTTTTACAAAATATGTCCTTACGATTTTTCAAGTTGGTAATACATTTAGCATCATTCAGATATTTGAATTTTAAGTTTAAATTAACCAATCAGCGACCAGTAAACTCTTTCTTGCTTGGTGGGAGTAAAAACATGCTTCACTCTGAATCTAAACATGAGTGTGATATGACGTAGTTTTGCAATACCTATATAAAATTTTAAATACTCATTTAATAATCAGTAATTTATTAGCGAACAAAAAATGTTCGAGATATCCGCTGAAATTGGAATAAAAAAGTGATTTTTTTAAAGATTATATAGGTATATAGTTAGTTAATATTTCTGACACACAGCTTCAAAGGCTATTTGTGTTTATTTTAAGAGTAATAATAGTGCATAACTTATTTTTTATTGTGAACAAATATATTCCTTGCTCTAGTTATTTCTTTTTTTTTGGGGTGGTTTAATTTTTCCGAAAGTATCTTAAAGGTATCTTGAAGTATCTAGATACATTGTAAAAAAAAATGTATCTGTATCTAGATACCTTTTAAAATTTGTATCTGTATCTGCATCTAGATACATTTTTCCTCAAGTATCTGTATCTGTATCTAGATATATTTTCAAATGTATCTATTACAACACTGCATATGAGGCATATATTTCGTTAGCCACTCGCTAACTTTATTCAAGAACCATTTATTATAATGAACTTTCACAGATAAAAACTTTTGAAATTAAACATGTTTAATAACTTATAACTTTAAAACAACTTAAGACCCATTTTAAGTAGTCGCCATTTTGTGCATAGACAAAGATGGCGGAAGTACGGTGGTAAAATCAAAACTATAAGTTATACATTTGACCACTAAACGGAAATTCGTTAACAGAGCAGGAGCAGTACAGATAGAATTTTAAATTTAAAAAGAAAAAAGTAAAAAGTGGGAAATCTCGTAAATACAAAATAATTGAGAATACTGAGTAGGAAATAGGTTTCCAGTTACAATGTAAATATGTGTAATACCCTCATGACCATCTCTAAGTTCTATTAGGGACATGAGAATCTTTTATATGTTTAAAGGTAAGTAATACCCTTTTCACACTAGATCTTTAAGACGAGTGAACTTAAAGTTCACCGATGTGCTTTCACACTTGATGTTTAAATCTCTGGTGCTGTCATCAGCTACAGTAATTTTGTCCTTAAGTTACCGTCATGAAATTACCAGTTTTGAACTGTCTGCGCAGACGCACATTTTGAATTATTATAAACAATTAAGGATATTTCACTTCATTCTACAATAAAGGCACTACAATAAAGAATATATTACACCTGTATTAACATGTAAGTCGATACATTTTATCTCAATTATTGTAGCTCTGTATTTTATTAAACACATTATTAAAATAAATAATTTTATTATATCAATAAGTATAAACTTCTTATAACGTCGATATAATACAGTATTCTTGTTTATGATAATATAAAATGTTGACAGCACAAAGTCAAGGAGTATTTTTTTATAATAGAAATTAAGTTGGTAATGCGGATGAAGTTTAAGACGCAGATCTCTGTCTTAAACATCGGTTGTGTTTAGACGAGGCCGTACGGTTTCACATTAGCGTTTAAAGATACATTCACTTTAACATCCGATCTTAAAGATGAAAAGGGTATTAGAAAGAATAAATGGAATGCAAATTCTAAGTGTCCGCTTTAGAATTCAGTGTATGTTCATAATGATTAATGTAGCACATTTCTTTAAAGAATCTACTAGAATCATGGGAAAATCGGTCCAGAACCTTACGATTTTTGAATTCTACCACATGTTTGGCACTGCTAATGTGAGCCCCCAAAGTGCACTTTCTCGGATTCACGCTCGCATCTGAGCGGTGTTGTATAATTCGATTCCTAAGCTTCTGCACCGTACTCCCAATGTATATTTTGCTACATCGGCATTCTAATTTATAAATACATTTTTTAACGCAGGTAACATCATATTTAAATTTTAACGCAGCATTAAGAGAGGAAAGCTTTAATAATGGTTTATCAGCAACCACTAAGTTTTTTAACTTAAGTAACTTTTTAATGCTGTTGGACATATGTCCCAAATATGAGAGCGATCTGTACTTGACAGGCTCTACTACATGTGATGTCGGGTTTTCTGATCTCACGTCCTCAACCCCGGGACCCAGGTCTTAATTTATATCGATATTAAAAAGTATTCTATATACCAATCTTTTTGGATAAGAGTTTTGGATGAAAATTTCAGCAAGACGTTTTAAATTTTGGTTAAGAAGAGAAATATCAGAAATTTTGGTGACTCTATGTTTCATGGTCTTATATATAAAATTGCTCTACTTGGCGAAGGATGGTTTAAGACCTAAACCACCACCACCTATATATATATATATATATATATACGTATATATATATATATATATATATATATATATATATATATATATATATATATATATATATATATATACATATAGAGTTGAGAGTGTATTTATTTCTGTCAATATATTTTGTATCTATCTGGTTTTCAATATATATATATATATATATTGAAATATATTCAAATATATATATATATATATATATATATTGAAAACCAGATAGATACAAAATATATTGACAGAAATAAATACACTCTCAACTCTATATGAACAATAACAAATGCCATTCAGATCAATTCTGTAAAAAGTTACTATAATAGTTACCGTGTAGTAACATTAATACAAGATAACTTTTATAGTGACCTTAATAGTAAATTTAACATTTTTCGTATTCTGTAATATCCAACAGTTGTGACGTCACTATGAAAGTTATATCTTAAGGTACATTCGATTTTACACTCCGAGCGTTCCGAGCACGTTCTGTACACGTGTTCGATTTGACGCTCGGAGTACACTCAACTGCATTCGTTTTGCGATTGAGCGAGTGCGCTCTATGTGTTCGGGGTTTTAAAACCGAGCATATGGAGTATGACATTAAAAAGTGGGGGAACGGCGGGAAAGAAATGAAAGTTTAAAATTAAATTATAAATAAAATAAAAATAATAGCCTTAGACAAATAACAATAGACAAATAATATTGTTATTTGTCTATGGCTACAGAGTACGGCCATTTTATGTATTTGTGACGTTCTGTAAACTGCAAAAAAATTATTAAAATACACCGTGCATAAAATTAAAATGGAAAAAATTCATTAATTATTATTTAATTTTTAATTAATTTTATTTCTTCATCATTGAAAAAAAAATCAAGGAAAAAGCGAGGTACAGTCTGTTCCAAACGGTTAAGCGGAACTAGATTTTGCAATCTAGTTACTTTCATCGTTTAAATCGTGCCTTTCGGCCGTTTTGTTTAAGCTTTGTAAATCATACTTACAATAAACATTTTTTGTTTAAGGTTAATATCATTTTAAAATGTCATTTTCTTTATATTTTGATTTTTTTTGTCATTCTTAATACAAATTTCCCATTTATTTATTTTTTTGTCATTAAAATATTTTAAAAAATATTTAATTTTGACATATGTCATTCGTTTCCATGGTTTCATTGTTGGAATTTTCAATTTTGACATCCCAACGTGAAAAATGAAATAACCCAAGCAAGGTCCCTTCTCGTGACAACCTAAAAGAACTAAATTCCCATTTAGTTCCGCTTAACCGTTTGGAACAGAGTGTACATATATAATTTTGATTCATGACTGACGTGAACTAATCAGACAGTAAAAACGCCGCCTAAAATTGTAGGATTAGATTTTATAAACATTACGTCACAAGAACGCTCGCTCCGTTAGTGCTCTATTCATGACGTCACCATCAACGTTCGCTCAGCGCTCGCTCTACTCTGTACAACTCGAATGCACCCTTTGTGACAGTTACTGAGAAAAGAATGAAATTAGTTACAGAAACGCAACACGCATGCGCATTGGTGGTATACAGATGACAGTTGAGTTTAAAAATGTCAAAATATTGTATTGCTTACATTATTTTCATCATAAAGTACTTGTATAAAATACATTCTAGCAGCAGAGTAGAAATAACTTGGCCTAATATTTTTTAACAGAGATATTATTTATCATGACCATGGAAACGTTACATATAGGTAAGTATGAAAAAATTGAGAAATTTTAAAATTTTAAAATTTTAAAAAATTTTACAAAAATTTTTCGAAATTTTTCGTTTTATCAAAAAACGTCTCAAATAAAAGTTATTAGTTGTTGCATTTATAGCAACTTTTGTTCAATAAATTTTTTCGAAATATTTTTCTTTTGCTAAATATTGGCAAAAATCTTAAAATCGACACGAGTAAACTCCCATTTCTAGTCTACCGATTTTTACCAAAAGTTAATCAATGGATGTCAAAAGCTTAAATATGCAGTTTCATAAAAATCCTTTTAGTCGAATTTGCTCTGCACGTGTACACAGACAGACGGACGGACGGACAGACAGGTCGACAGACATCATGCTAAAAATAGTCAAAACGTTATGTAGGGACCTCAATTCGTGGAGGTCCATCGAAATCTCGAAATGTCAAAATCGGTATGATCACAATACCTCCCTTATACATATATGTTGACGGTCGGTAAAAAAACAAAATGAGTGAAGAAATAAAAAAAAAAAAAAAAAACGGATTGCAAAGATAAATTCTCGACAATAGAACCAGTGGCGCAGGCGAGTGGGATTTGTGGGTTAGAACCTCCCATTAAGCTGGATCTTTTATTACTTCAATGCATTTTCCTTGTTTTGTCATTACTTCCATACGTCTCATTTTATAACCCTCCACCCTCATGAAACTATTTTGGCGTCACTGAATAGATAAATTTTTAATAATTTAAAAAAATACCCATATTAAAAATGAGGAACTGGAAAAGACTTTTTGATCTTTAATATATGTCATCTCTTGCAATATAAACATTTACCTACACTCATACATACATATTTTATATATATTTAATTTACATAATTTTCTTTACTAAGCTTCTTTATTTTCTATTATATCTAAAAATGACACTTAAAATCAATTGTCCGCCATTTTTATCTTCATAAGAACTAAGTTATTGCTTATAAAAACCAGCATTTGGTAGTTACTATGATAGGAACTTTTATAGTAACATGTTACTAAATATTGTAGTAACTTTTGTCTTACGGAATACGAAATACTCCAAAGTTATTATGATAGTAACTGACATTGCTCATTGTGAGAAATTTAGTTACTATGATCATAGTGGGCTGTCTCTGTCTCTATTAGTGTAGTCACTCTATTATGTAGGGACCTCAATTCGGGGAGATCCATCGAAATCTCGAAATGTCAAAATCGGTATCATCACAATACCTCCCTTATATAATTATGTTGGCGGTCGTAAAAAATCCATAACATTAATAGTCATAATCAGGGCCGCCGCGTGGGTATGAGGCGCAGTTGTGAAAACTTTTATATGGCGCCCCTTACCCCCCCCCATCCACCTCAAAAAAATCTAAAAGTAAATAAATTTATATATTTATACAAAATTTAAAAATACATAGATATATAATCAAACTACAGATCGGAGTAAGATAAATGCAATAATATATGTTTTTTAAAAATTGTTCACAAATAATCAATCTTTTATTATTCAAATAAAATCACAATAAAGATAATGTTATATTTGTATTATTGATAATATAAATTAGATCACATTAGAAATGTATCGATTGCATGTTAGCTTTGGTGTATTATAACTGTATTTTATTATAACTGATGTATTATAACTAAAAAGGGCGAATGCTGATTAAAAAAATCATATAATATTTATTCTTCTTGCTTTAGCCGCTACAAAATTCTTAATTAAATCTCTAATATCTAATGTATCCATGATATCATTTTCGATTGATACTAATGGTAAATCCGTTAGACGGTCACCGGACTTTATGGAGCGTAAATAATTTATAATAAGTTTTTATTTTGAAAAACTCCTTTCTCCTGAAGCCACTGAAACTGATAAAGTTAAATAAATACGTAATACTATAGTTTTATTGGGAAAGGTGTTAGTTACATTATTTCTATAAATGTAGTTTAATGCGTCGTGCGGAGACATGTTGTTTTTTTTACAAAATATTGCAAACTTTTCATTTCATCAAACAAGGATACACCGTCAATATCCCGATTATTCGAATTTTTTTGATAAGTAAGTTGGATGTGTACATCTTTGCAGTATTTTGTTAAATATTCATCTTTCAATTTGCTTATGTCGTGAATGAGCTTAAAATCATCGTTATGATTTTTTAACTGTTCAAATCTTCCTGTGATAATTAGAAAAAGAATTACCAAGTAACCATGTATTAAACAAGTTAATATTTTAGGCATTTTAAATATTTTAATTTGTATTTCTTTGGAATAGCGCCCCTATGATCAGGCGCCTTTGTGCTGGTCACAACCTTTCCCCCCTCACGCGGCGGCCCTGGTCATAATTTAGCCATTAAATGAATAAATATTTTTGTCATAAACACAAAATCTGCAATGTTTTCTAAAAACGGGGTCTGATCAGTTTTGAAGAGATTTTTTTTCGTGATACTAGTCTAGAATCTACAATACTCGCTATGCGATTTCATAGCCGTGGGCAATTTTCAATCCATCAGTCAAGTCACGTTTCTGCTCCCATATTAGTAAACCTCGATATGTTTTATTGAAGATTCTTAGATATAACACGAGCCTCCGTGGCGCAATTGGCTAGCGCGTTCGGCTGTTAACCGAAAGGTTGGTGGTTCGAGCCCACCCGGGGGCGTACATTTTTACAAAATTCTACAAACATTTAAATTTTTACCATTAAAACGCTTATAAGAGGATCCTGCACTGTTTACCTGATGAAATCATTGTTTTTGTAAATAATTAACAGACAGACAGACAGACAGACAGACGGACAGACAGACAGACAGACAGACGGACAGACAGACCGACAGACATCATGCTAAAAATAGTCAAAACGTTATGTAGGGACCTCAATTCGTGGAGATCCATCAAAATCTCGAAATGTCAAAATCGGTATGATCACAATACCTGCCTGGTAAAAAATTGATATGAAGTGTAAATTTTCACACATTTCAGGATTTTATAGGTTTTTAATAAGTGTAAGAAGCCAACATAATACTTAGGAATATTTTTTCTATAATCACATCGAAATCAACAGTAGAAATTTTTTAGCACATTTATGGCTAAAATCGTATTAAAATAAACGAATTTCAGAAAACGAACTATCGTTCCTTAATCTACGTCTTAAGAGCTTTATTTTGATACCACACAACATATTTTTTTTTAATATTTTTTTTTTATCAATTACACAAAAAATTGACATTTTTCGAAAAACTTATCTGATCAAAAATTCCTGTTGTACTATTCCGGTTCCCATTAATGTTCATTACGGAGATTTTTTTCAGAATTTTAAACCAACCCCTCTGGGAGATAGGGTGGGGAACAAAAGTTTTTTGACACATTTTTGGCCAAAATCCCACAAAGAAAATTGATATTTCAAAAATATAAATTTGCTCGTTGATCCACGCATTAAGAAGTTTCATTTGGTATGCCACTCAAAGTTAAAAAAAATATTTATTTTTTTATTAAATACATATTTTAATTGTTTAAATATATGTAAGTATCAGATCTAGTTCTTGGACGTACATTGTAATATGTTACGTTAGCAACCATAACATGATGACATATATGTGACAGATTGTAAATAGACGTTGTAATAAATGCTCGTTTGTGCTTGGATCTTTGTGTTTTAATTAATATTATTACATATGCTAGAAAGCGTATATCATCAGAAGTGGGATCCCTACACATACAACTAATTTTGGCCAGTTTTTGATGTTCCATACATAAAATATTTTTAAAATTATTGAAAAAAAAGTGAAAATGACAGAAAGATTGGCAGTTGCAAAAATAAATTGAAATGTCAAAATTGGCTGACAAGAGTTTTTATAATGCAAAACATAAGTGATATATTATAATTAAACTGTAAAAATTAATTAACCCCAAAACGTTGCGTACTCATATTATGGTGAGCCACAGTGATGCGTAGAAGTTGAAATGTTCTAGAATGAATTTGGATAAAGTACGTTAAAACTAATAGCAAGGGCTGGAAAACACTACAAGATGCAAATAAATTTTCCGATAGCATTGCAAAGGTTAAATAAAGAATAAGCTTAAGATGGTATGGTAATTTGACACCAAATAATAAGAGAATAATGAGGTACAGTATTTCTAATTTGTTCTTGGTAATTTAGAAATTTTGGATAAAGACTTAACAAAGTAATTCAAAGAGTTTTATTATTATTGTGAGTATGCTAAAAAGAAAAGATTTTGAAATTTCAGAGAACTAGCTTTTACAGAGTTGCAAATTAAAAAAAAATGTTTTAAATAAAATGAACGTAAAAATTTTAGTTCTCGTAAGTGCAATAATACAAAGTTTATGAATATTTTGGTAATCGTAAGGACAAAGACAAAAATAGGTGGACGAAAGATGTCAAAGATGTCTTGCCGTTAGGTCTATACAAATTTTAAGATTGATGCACATGCTGTGTAATACTGTGCGTATTGCTTGCCCAGATCTTTTGTTACAGCTATTGCAGGTTTAGAACATATTTTAGTGCCAGGAGATAAATTCCTTTAATATGTTCTTTGTCTCTTGGAGAATTCTTATAAGGAATAAACACTAGGAACCGTAGGGTCTACTTAATTTAACTTGTTTTACCAAAGCTATTGAGAACAGGTCAGGCTGCAGTTTACCTGAAATGGCAAATGTAGTGATCTGAAGAGAAATAAAAAAATGTCAGAATGGACGAGCGTTTGTCGATTGACAGATAAATAGTAAGAAGGTAACTGATTAAATTAAGGATGACTAAATTGTAAGAGACATTTTATTATTGTTTTGACAAAATGATAAGGCACTGACTATGAAGCAGCGACAGTCACTGAGCTTGTTGGGTACTGTAGACAACCTGTAATGAAATAAACTGATAGATAGGTGATTTGAGAATTGAGAGCTTGTTGGGCAGTGGCGCACCTAGGGGAGGAAGCCGGGGTTGAAATTTAGAAGTGTGAACCTTATTCATAATTTAAATAATTTTGTCTTTCGCCCCCCGCCTCCCCAACTAAAATTCCTGGGTGCGCCACTGTTGTTGGGTACCGCAAGACTCACTGGTCGTTTTTGTTTTGTTGACTCGGGATAATCAGGGACCTCAAGGAGTTCAGGAGAACTCTAGATGGTCAGGGACCTCAAGGAGTTGTTGGACCTAAAATGGTCGTGTTTGTCTTGTTGACTCTGGATGGTCAGGGACCTCAAGGAGTTTAGTGAAACTCTGGATGGTAAGTAACCTCAAGGAGATGGGCAAAACTAGCATTATGTTTTCGTTTCCTCTGTTTTATTTTGCAGTTTTAAATTATGAAGATGCCGCGAAGACATGACAGGAACAGGACGGCCATGTTAGAATAGCAAGTTGTTTTATTTTCCAGTTAAATTTGTAGATGCCGCGAGGACGCGGCAAGATTAGGACGGCCGTGTAAGGATCAGAACTAGTTCTTGGACGTCCTTTGTAATATGTTACGTTAGCAACCATAACATGATAGACAGTAATAAATGCTCGTTTTTGCTTGGATCTTTGTGTTTTAATTAATATTATTACATATGCTAGAAAGCGTATATCATACATAATTACTATAAATGTTCATCTAATTCAAAAAATGTATTGAACAAAAAAGATTTTTACTGTAAACAATTTTTGTCATATATATTTTTCTGTTAAGGCAATAATTTAGGCAATTAAGGCAATAATTTAGGCAATAATTTAGGCAATTAATAATAAAAAAAGTAAAATAATCGATGTTTTTTGAAAAACATCGATGTTTTTACCATCGATGTTCAGATGGCGATAGTATCGATAAAACATTGATGTCTACTACCGATGTCGATGTTTAAACTTTGAAATTCAGAAACTACCGCTAGAGGCGCTGAAATCTTAATTATTTTTTTTTAATTAAAATTAGTACACAAAATATAAGCGCCATCTATTGAGAAGTGACATTACCTATAGAGGCGCTGTTTTCGCTTACAAAATGGCGATTGGAATTTTTGACATTTGCCATTTGATACACAGAATTCACATTGCAGTTAATTTTCTGTTGCGATTTTAAAAACATTTTATTCACTTTTCTTCACTTTAACACATAGAAACAATGCAATTAAATGAGCCACATCCAACAAAATCCTATTCCGTTCAGTTCCAAAATATTCCGCTAGGCGTCACTTCAGTTATTGTCAGTTCTCAATAGTGATATAACAATACTAATAGTGATAGTTCTTATTCTTCTTAGCAGTTAGCAGAATAAGAAAAAAAATAAGAAGAAACTTCTAATTTTTGCGAACAATGCCAACGAACAACGACGCCAACACACTTTTTTGAGTTTTTGCTTTTTGAGTCTTGTTGACACTTGCCCAGTTGTTTTTCCTCCAACCCCTGGAATTACCGTATTGGGAAATATAATTATAATTTATTTATTAATAAATCTATTATTAGGAGTGTTAATATTGTAATGTTAGTGTAAAATTACTATTAGGATTGCTATATTAGTGTTAAAAAAAATGTAATATGTATTCCAACTTAAAAAAGTAAAAAAAAAAAATGGTATATGACAGTATGTTATTTTTATGTTAAATAATATAAAATTAACATTAAAATTACTATATTAGTATTATAATAAAATGCAATATTTCATTTTATAAATGTAAAAGTAGTAGGTACAAATTAGGATTATTATATTGGGTAATGTTAACGTGAAATTAATTATTATTGAAAAAGAATATTTCTATTTAAAAATCTAATAAGTGTTTTTTTGTGTATTATATGTTACTTTTTTATGTATTTTATCTTTACATTATTAAATAAAACCTATATGATATAAACAAATAGCTTTTTTTAATATTAATAAAACATCGATGTATCGGAAACATCGATGGTAAGCGCCGATGTTAACATCGATGTTAAAGATCTATGTTTTGCCTTCGATATACAACCCTATGTACAACCCTAATGTAGATAAACCATTTAAATAACAGTTTGGTTCTTCTGATGTCTAAATATTTTTTAGTAGCTTTATTATTATTTTTTTTAAATTTTATTAAGTTTACTTCTAACCTAGGATGACGGGTGAATGATTGTGAAAATGGAAGTAATGTTAACATATTATTCTCGCCCGAATATTTAAGAGAGGAAATTGAACCAGCAACCTCACAATTTAGACTGTTTTAACCAGTCAGAACTGCGTAATTTAACGAGCTCTAATGACCGTTTTGACTGAATATATATTTTACCTAGAAAAATATTGTTTTTTTTTGCACTTTTAGGTTTCTGTAGATATGACCACCAAAAAACCCTCATAACGTCACTCTAGTGTCTGTCTGTCTGTCCGTACGGTAGAAATTGTAGCCAATCGACTTAACATAGAAAGTTGAATTTCGGCATGCTTATACAGTTCTTTGACCCACATATAAGAAAAATATTGAGAGTTCAAAAAAGCACATCCTGAGATAAATATAAACAAATATGTATTTTATAAAAAAAATAAATATTTTTTTAAAATTTTGAGTGGTATATCAAATGAAACCTCTTAGTGCATAGATCAATAAGCAAATTTTATTTTTAATTTTTTTAATTTTTTTATTTTTATCAAAAATATGTTAAAAAACTTTTGTCCCCCACCCTATCTCCCAGAGTGGTTGATCTAAAAATCTGAAAAAAATCTCCATAATGAACATTGATAAAAATAAAAATATTGCAGATTTGTGTGTTTTGACAAAATTAAATATTTTTTTTTATTCGTGACTAAATTATGGCTAGTATTGCTATGGATTTTTTGTATTTATGGCTGCGTTAATGTGTGTCCTGTTTTGAAATTAAGAATATAATAAAAAAATTTCAACATCTGAGTAACATGCGAGAATGTTCTACGTCAGAGGTCGGCAACCTTTTTGTCAATAAGGGCGCAATATAAATGCAAATGTTATTGAGGGCGCATAAAAACGTAAAATATGTAAACACTCGTGGTTCGCAAGATCGTCTAATCCAGCGCTGATCGCTCGAGTCGAATCACCAATAGATGCGATGTGGATATTGGGCTCAGTATGTGTGTGTTTAGATCGCTATCTGGATATTAAGGGCGCATAAAAATCTCACCGAGGGCGCCACGGCGCCCGCGGGCTACGTGTCGCCGACCCCTGTTCTACGTATATGAACACCACTCTACACTCTACACTCTACACTGTAGAGCAGGGGTGGCCAACCTTTTTGGAAGCAAGGGCGCAATTAAGAATTTTCAGAGACGTCGCGGGCGCAATGATATATAATGACATCATATATGTTTTGTTTTTTATTGTTAAAGTTAATTTTATTTATTTTTTTCATTTCTTAATTTTAATTTCTTTAAAAAAAATTGTTTTTGTTAATTTTTGTCATTTTTAATTTTGAATCGTTTTATTTGATTTTACTTATAGGTTAAAATCCCATTCTTTTTTGAAAAAATGCTCTTCTTCATTTTTAACACAACATAATACTACAAAATAATAATAATAATTTGTAATAATAATTTTATTGAACGACATTTATTACATATAATTACATAATATATGATAAATTATTATTCGTTAATGAGAAGGTTGAGACTGTTTCTTGACATAATTTTTCAAAATCAGGACAGTAATTTGATACTGCTACTCTTAAACTGTCATTCAGTGATCAGTTTTAATAAAATGAAACATAAAAAATAGCGCTAAAATTCGATAGAATTCGCTAAAATAATATTTTTTGTAGTGGAACTACTTATATTTTATTATATAGGGAGGTATTTAATATGGCATAGTAAAAAATCACTTGAAAATTCCAATTAATAAATAAGTGTTTAATTCCAAGAAAAAGTTGGAGAATGAAATCGATTGGAAATAAAATTTTAAAAAATATTTTAATTTACCGGGAATCGTATCGCGGGCGCATAACAGATCGCCCGAGGGCGCAGCTGCGCCCGTAGTGTTCAGTTATTTTATTTAACTATTATACGTTGTGATAAAGTAATTCAACCTTTTGTTTGAATTACTTTAGATGTTTGTTTTCAAGGTATCAAAGAGGAATAAATTGTTTATAGTAATGAAATACTTTTAAAACAAATAACACATTGTTAATAGTGAGAAATACGTTTCTGAAATCGAAACAAATATTTCTTATTAACCTAATGTAGACTTGAATACGAAGCAAATGCAGAAGAAAAACACTGGGATTTTTGGCTAATTATTTAAATTTTGTTTAAAAACACCAACAAAACTGATTAACAAAAAAAAATTGTTGATTTTAATATGATTTTAGAACAAATATTCCTAGACATCCAGTATTTTGTTGGCTTCTTACACTTATTAAATACCTACAAAACCCTGAAATGTGTGAAAATTCACACTTCACATCAGTTTTTTTTTTTTTTAAATATTTTATCATAGAATACAAACTTTTCTCATTTATTGCAAAAATAGAATTATACATAATTTTTCCTTTTTCTATAACATTTTTAATTGAATTAATTAGCAAAAAATTAATATTTCTTTGGCGAGTTTTAATTTTTGAACGTTTTACCTTATATTGTCACAGTAAATTGGCCTTCGCAAGAAAATTTTAGTGGCAACAGGATAAATATAAAAATGCATATATGTTTCATTGTCATAGTGATTTTATGCTTCAATAAGATTTTTCATCTATATGTATCGCAGTTGCAAAATTGTTTTAATATGCAGCTACGAAAGAGCAAATTTATAAATATAACAGATAAAAATTTACTGCTATATAACTAATCAACAAGTTTTATAAATGTTTTATTATTTATTTTATAAGATTTTATAAGATATTAACTATTTTAAGAACTTTTTTAAAGAGTGCTATTAGGTTTTTAAAATGTTGCTTATACAATATTAATAAAGCCAAAAGGTTTTATAAACCTTTTTGGAAGTTTTGGAAGTTTAAGTGTTTTTTTGTTGCTCAATAGACATTCTTTTTGCTGAATTATAAAGTTCTCAGTTGTATAATATTGCTGTAAAAATGTTTATACAATTTTTATAAAGCATTTTGTGCTAGTTGGGTATTGCTGTAAAAATATTTGTACAATTTTTAAAGTATATTGTGCTAGTTGAGCTACTACTAGCTTATATTTGTGCTCTTTATATAACAAAAAAAAAAAAAAACATACCCATCATCCTGTTAGCGATTGCACAAATTCTATCATTAAATTCAAATGCATACTGCAAAGAACTGCATGGGGAAAGGATATTATATTTTTATATTCAACATATACATCCGTTGGTATTGGTTTATTGCAGTGGTTTATCACGATATCCGGTGATATCCGCTGCAGTAACAAGATAAGAAAGCTGACCAACGTGAAATATACAATAGTTACAAGAAAAAATACAGAAATACAGAATATACTTTATATATATATATATATATATGTTGTGTCTGGTAACAAAGTGTGGACACAACATGTCGCACTTCTACGTACACATAGTGGTCTAGCTGCTGAAATATGTTTAGAAGTTTTTAATTAGTTTTGGTTTTTTTAACTTAGACTGAAGATGACTGGATGTCCCAGTCGAAACGTCTCATAAAATTATTATTTTGTAATAATATTTTTTAATATAATTTGACGAGTAAATAAGAACTATTATTTCTCCTCATATCATTTTTCGTCAAGAACCATATTTCTACTATATATATATATATATATATATATATATATATATATATATATATATATATATATATATATAGTATATAAAATGTTCTTCTTTAATCGTCAGTTTTAGTTAGGAAAATTAAAAAACAAGTATCATGGTACGTTTCGCGTTTATTAGTTAACGCATCTTCAGCCTAAACTAATTATATACATAGAATTACAATTTTATATTAATATAAGAAATGGTATAACAGGATTTTAACAATATAATCAAAGTTTAGGTAGATATAATTGTAGTTTTTGTAAATATATTGACAATAGAATTAAAAACTCACCAGTAGATAGAAGCGATCATGGTACACAGTGGTCAGTTGGTAAAAGTCCAAAATTTTGGTCAAGAGTTAAAAAATTGGAAGTCAAGATTTAAAATAATAAAATTCACTGTGTACGTGTAATGATGTCAGGTGACTGTGATAAAAATTCTTATTGCAATATCGTAATCTGGTAATCAAGGTACGTTTAAACTTGTAGAAAAAATATATCGTATGAAATATAGGGTCAATGACCGCTGTCTGAATTTGAATATATACGGGAAGTTAAATTGAATGGATATTTTATTGAAATATGTATTTTAAGTTTAGTGTAAATTTTTGAATAAGGTGTGGTAAATTTTGCTCAAACCGTCAATGTCTGTCTTTTTGTTTACGTTTTGTCCTAGTGTGTCGAGTATATGTAACATTTCAGATGTAAGTCTTTTATCCCAATTTTTTTCTTTGTCTAATATTTTGACATTAAGGTAGTCGAAATTGTGATTATACTTATTGACGTGGATTGCAAGAGCAGTAATTTGAGGCTTAAGCCTTACATCTGATTTGTGTTGTGTTATCCTGTGTCTTAGCTTTTGAGATGTAGTACCTATATATGTGCGAGGGCAGGAAGAACATGGGATAGAGTATACTAGGTTGGATTGATCGAGATTTTTAATTTTTGATTTTAATTTTGAAAAGTTTTGTTGGTTATTGTTGCTGGTGGTAAATGCTATTGATAAATTGTGGTTTTCAAATACTTTTTTGTATTGGTTAAAACTAGGATCGTGAAAAGGGAGTGTTATGTATTTTTGTCATTCATATCTGTCCGGTTGTCAGGTGAATTTTTGGTTCAGTTCTTCCATTTATACGTTTAGTGGTTGTCTCCATCCTTCTTTTATTACCTTCCTTTAAAAAGTATTTTTCTAACTTTACCTTTTTTACACTTGTATACTTTTCTCCTCGTAGGAGTTTTACTTGATTACATCTATTAGATGTAAATAATTCATATTTTCCCGGGGCTAGAAGTAGGAAGTTTTCTTTTGTTACCGGCGTTACCACAATGCCTTGCGTTAGAGTCATGTGACTCAGTAAGTAAAATGGCGTCGTAACTGTCTTAGCATCTTTACGTTGTTTTCTTCAAATTCTGATGTATTTAAGTGTTTCTTAACTACTCAATTACTGTTTATCATACCATGGGTGTGCATTTACAAACTTTTATAACAACTTGGCGACATGCTTAACTATTTCGGTAAGAAATTGTACAGTTTGTGTTTGCTTTTATGACCGGTACCTTTTGTTATAGAAATCCTTGATAAAGTTTATGAAGAATAAACGAAATATTGGATCAATTATGAAATAATTGCATTATCCTTCGCTTCTCTTCTTTTTCCCAAATAATTTCCTATGATAGTGCCTCAACAGAAGATCAAAAATTCTCCGTGCTGGTATATATATATATATATATATATATATATATATATATATATATATATATATATATATATGAGAATTATAATGGTGTAAAGATTTATATAAATATGAGAATTTATTGGGCAACTCGGCCTTACAAAAATTTGGGTTTTTAATTAAATGTGTATTTTATTTTTCAATATGATCTTCTTCCTATACATTTTTTGATTTCCTATATCTCCTCTCTGGAGCAAAGAAGACTCGCCATCTGGGTCTATTCCAGGGTGACCGGATTTCAGTTGAAGTAAACCCTAAGATTGAAAAAAAAAAAAAAAACAATTGGAAAATAGTATATTTGTTTATTCAATTTTGCTCACCTTTGTGATGATTTACCAAATTCTTTCAGTTTCTGAAGAACTGTTCTTCCCCATGTATTGGCAGGACGACTTCTTGCCAAACATTTGGGCATATTATAACCATGAGTTCAAAAAAAAATTACATAAGGGTTGGTTATGGAAAGTAAAAGTATTATCAACAGCAAGCTTTAGAATTAATTAACTGTCATCACTGTTGTTGTTGTTGTCATAAGTTTATATTGAAAATTCAATTAAGCTACAATTATAAGGGTTTTTACAACAGAACACAAAAAAAATTTGTTTGAACCATATTTTCGAAATGGTGTTTGAGAGAACGGCGAATGGATTTACAGCGCGTAATGTTTAGAGAAATTTCGACAATATTTTCCAGATATTGCTTTCCTTGAAGGAGATTTTTACAGCGCACTTTGAAGATGTGTTGATTTATTCCGAGATACAGGGAGCATTTCTCATAGAGATAGAACTGGAAGGCCAAGAGTTCGTACTCAATACAGTTGACAATGTTCGTCAACGTATGAACGAGCAACCCACTACATCACTAAGTACACTTTCGCGAAAGATTGGTTTATCATTAAGGACTTACCATACTATGGGCAAAAAAGATTTAAAGATGTTGCCATACAAAATTCTTGCTTTACATGAGTTGCTGCCAGCAGATCACATTAGACGAATTATGTATTGCCATTGGTTCCGACAAAATTTAATTAATAATGATGATTTGTTAAATTTAACGTTTTTTTTTTTTTCTGACGAGGATTAGTTCACCCTTTCGGGGTATATATATTCACAAGATATGAGGTTATATGGAGTGCTCAAAAACCTCATACTTTTCGCGAAACTCCCCTTCACCCGTTAAAAGTTGATGTTTGGATTGTTGTGTCTCGAAGACGTATTATCGGGCCAATATTTTGCCACGAAACTGTTATTGCTCAGAGATACCGGAATATTGTACGTGAATTTATTAATCAGCTTCATGAGGATAAGCTCCAACAATAATAATTCCATAATTCCTTAAAATAATTCCCGTTTAATATCTCAAAAACAGTTGAAGACTGCCAGGCGTTTCAACCACATCGGTGGGCAGTTCCAGCGAAGTAGTACCTTTAACTGTTCTTCTTCTATTATGGTTTCCAATAGTTTTGTGTCTAGTTTTTCTCTGAATACATCATTTCTTATTTTGTCTAATTTTGTTTTGCCTTCAATTTTCCTTATTAATCCTTTCGGAGCTTCTTATTTTGAACTTGTGCTTTTCTGTGGTGGCCCAGGATTAAGAGGCGTATATCAAACTCGGTAGTGTAGTATTTCCAAAATGAAATGGCCACCCTCACTTTCTGATTCTAATAAAGACTGATAGTATAACCATTATACCTGCTAACGTGTTTTCTTATATGCTGTTTAGAATGAACTGGATATACTCATATGACATTCCTTCACATTTTTATCAGGCTTAAGACTGGCTATATTTGAATTATAAATATAGGCATGTTTAAAAATCGTTTTGTTTTAAAGTCTTTATAGTCTATATTAACCCGTAGTTGACCAAAATATACACATCCAACCAAGTGGGGTGTAGTATACCCCAGGCTTTTCTCATTTAATATCAATTAAAAAAAGGAAAAATTTATACAGTTAGATGCTGTCAAGCCTATAGAACAATATTACAAAAAAAAATTTTTTTTCTAAGTAATTATTTAATGCTTTTTTAATAATTTTTTCAATAAAAGTCAAGATCACGCCAATTTCTTTCCTAAATTGCATCATACTTCAAGTTGAGTCTCGTGTTGACTGACAACATTGCATCTCTCGTTCACACCAACTCTCACACATACTAATTTAGCTAGCTCTCTGATTGGTCTATGTATTTTGGTGGGGGAGATAATTTCTTTCTCATTTCTCAAGCATAATTCGTTCGAAATGCACTGTTGCCAAATATAATTTAGACATATTTTTTTGTAAATGGAGTTTTTGATTTTTTTGTCGATTAAAAATTAAATTATTGTTAAATATTAACTAATTCATAAATATTGTCAACAGATACATCATTTCTACTATTAATATACTGGGGTGTGACACACCCCATTTGGGCAAGCTTGGGTTAAATACTTCAAATTTGCACACAAAAAAAATCATTCGTTTTTTGAACATGTCAATTTATGGTAATTTAAAATGATTAAAATATTAATCATTACCACTATTATCATTGTTTATATACTACCACTGTCATTTAAATTAATAATTATTGAAGATTTATTTGTGGATTTATAAAAAAAAAAAATGCTTCAATTGTCTTTACATGTTCTACACATTTTTTTCCACAAATCGCTACTTATTGCACTTGTTTCGTCTTTAATTAATTGTACTACAGTATCACTTTCTGTCGGTGTTGTATTTTTCGGCGCACATTACCTTTTAATTGGCTCCATTTTGGGTACATTCGATTTGACGCTCCGAGCGTTCCGAGCACGCTCTGTACACTCAAACGTGTTCGATTTGACGCTCGGAGTACACTCAATTGCATTCGTTTTGCGATCGAGCGAGCATTTAGAGTGCGCTCTATGTGTTCGGGGTTTTAAGACCGAGCATATGGAGTATGACGTAAAAAAGTGGGGGAAGTTTAAAATTAAATTATAAATAAAATAAAAATAATAGCCTTAGACAAATAATATTGTTATTTGTCTATGACTACAGAGTACGGTTATTTTATGTATTTGTGACGTTCTGTAAACAGTAAAAAAATTATTAAAATACACCGTACATAAAATTAAAATGGAAAAAATTCATTAAATTAATTCATTAATTATTATTCTATTTTTAATTAATTTTATTTCTTCATTATTGAAAAAAATCAAGGAAAAACCGAGGTACATATATAATTTTGATTCATGACTGACGTGAATTAATCTGACAGTAAAAACGCCGCCTAAAATTGTAGGGTTAGATTTTATAAACAATACGTCACAAGAACGCTCGCTCCGTTAGTTCTCTATTCATGACGTCACCATCAACTGTTCGCTCAGCGCTCGCTCTACTCTGTACAACTCGAATGCACCCTTTAGTTCTATAGGGTTTAAAACACGAACAATGATACGTTGAATTGTTCTGTATGGAACATTAGTTAATTCCGAAGTTCTAAGTATAAGTTTGCCATTACTTTCCGAAACTAACTTTTTATAAACGTTCAGTATCAGAACTTTGCAATATTCTGACAAATGACGTTTTTCTTTAGTAGCCATATCCACATTTTCGAATTCCACGTCAATGTCCACATTTTCCCACTCCAAATCACCTTGCACATATTCACTATTTTCACTACAGAAATTAGTAATTTCTCCAAAATCTAATGGTCGCCAAGGAGTCATGTAGTTAATGAATGCACGCTATGAACGTTGAAAATGAACTAACAACTAAGTATAACAACCCCTAAAATTTAGAAACAATAGAATTATAAATTTGGAAAGTATCCTTAATGGTTTTTAAGAAACTTCAACTGAACTTGTGTTACATCTCGATTTAAAATCGATTTATATTTAAAATTCCCTTAATACCCCTTATATTCTTTTGACAGCAATAAGTCTTAAGATTACTGCCATAAACCTATTACTGCTTCGTTAAGCTTCTTAACAAGACTGGACATTTCATTTTGGAAATACTATATCACTTTTTTTGAAGAGTTCTACCTTGATGTTGGTTGATTAAAAATTTAATATCTAAATATCATCTAGGTCTGAGAATAAACCTAAAAATAGTAGATATTACATTTCCTCAATTACATTTATCGGTTCTTCCTGTCGCTTTACGGAATCCTCCCCTTACTGCAAATATGTCCGTTTATTCTGGATGAGAAGTCATAAAAAACAAAATCTAATTCTTCGCATGAGTAATCTTGGATTACTAGTTCGGTCAGTTGCAGAATACCTTAGAATGATTCACTGCAATTTAGTTTATAATGAGAAAGAATTTCCAGTACATTAAATATTATTGTAATTGCATCTATTTGTATATACGGGATTATGTAAATGGTTATTTATGATTTTTGAACTGACAGCGAGTTTAGCGTAATAGTGTTATTAATATTTCTGGCTTTACATTCCAGAAATCGTGTATCCTGTGCAGTTTTATTGAACAGTGATAGTGAGGAGGAAGGTTTTGATATAGTTCTGGAGGACTGGCAAAATCTGTAATCTTTACACATTGTCGAAAATTACTAATTAAGATAAAGAAAGCATTGCTACGTTTTGCCAAAATCTGACAGTGACATACTGGTTTCCTCACTAAATCCACCCTCAAATAAAAAAAATTAAAGTCCTCGTATTCTGGAACAATTCAATTGGCAAGATGAGGATTTGGTAGCAATCATATATTTATTTAATATTAACGCTTCTGGATACAAATTCGAATTATGGACTGAACAGTGGACTTGTGCAGTTTTTAATTTTCTAAAAACTCTCCAAAATTAAAATTAGTTTCTTTATAAATTATATTAAAAGTTTATTAAAATTATAAACATAACTAAATGAATAACTGCGACAACCGTGTTAATACCTGATCTTGCTTTCTCTGCTAATTAGAAATTAGAAAACCTATATTATAAACCTATATTAACAACTATATTAGAAAACGGGGTTAGCAATGAAATAGTCAATATTATTAATTAGTAAAATTTTGGAGTAAATTTATAGCTATATAAAGAATGTAGTCCAAATGCAACTCTACCACCTGCATCAACGAATACCAGGGATATGCATAGAATTATTACATACGACTCATCAGTCGCTATAGCCCACATGGTCAGCCAACATATGTCCCCAAGTAGATATATGAGTCCGTATATAACTGCCCTGTGGACTTTAGAACTCTGGAACGGCTCAATGAGCCAGTTTAATCCTCTCAGTGCCGCAGTGCTCATACTGCGATTCAGGTTGTACTCCGGTAGAACATACCAATCCCAAACTGCCCCAAGGAGGTAGTGACATATCATCACGAGTACGGCCCAGTACCACGAGCATGAGGACATAGCGAGCGCAAAAGCTGCTGCCCGACATCCTGTAACAAACAACAACATTAACAACATCATAACCACGCACTTCATAAACTGTCTCACAACTAAGGAATACAATCCTGGGATCCTGACTGTTTTTTTATTCCCGAAATTCTCGGGATTTTGTTGAACCTACAATCAATGTGTTACTAGGGTAACTCATTATGATTAGTTGTTATCACAGAATTGCCAAACTAGGTATTTTTGTGTTTTATATCGAGTTTTAGCTTATACCTAGTTGTAATACTTTTATGCAACTGGACATTAGAGTTTTAATTTAACTGACATATTCTGTCGCTTTTTCCCTCCATAAGTAGTTCAAATGTTCCTTTTTAAGAATTAGTAAACAAAACTTGCTCGTTTTCATGAAAAGAAATTACTTCTGAGACCTCACCGTAAGGACAACTCCATCGAGCACGCAGTTTATTCATACTGTACACGGTATTCTTCTCTTTTGTAGAGATGCCCTACAAAACGACAAGAAGAAATCTACTACAATAACAGAGCTGCCCCAAATAAACAACATCTCTAAACTTTCCTTAAGGAGGAACATCGGCTGAGCTGGAGGAAGAAACAAAACAGAGAGTAAACGAGTTCTCTTCCAGGAAACTAGGTAAAAGAAGAAAGAAGAAATACAAAATGCCACGAAGGCTGAGTTTCACTTTATCATAGACAAACCGAGACAAGGCGACAGCAAGACGACTATAAACGCATTGTTCCATCGTGATAAATCACAATATATCTGCTGGGATATTGAGATAGAAGTAGAAGAAAATTTTGCAGAGCGTTGTAAACACTTTTATCTCCACAAAGTAGACTTTAGTGATAAAATTAAATATTGTAATTTATGTGGTTAATTTCTAGGCTAAGGGTACGCGCATAGAGTAAACTAGTTGCTGGTAGCTGACTGCTAGCGCTGGCGAAGGTCGGTAACCGACGAGTTCATCAAAAATCAATTCATCGAAAATCAATTCATCGAAAATCAATTCATCGAATGATCAATTCATCGAATGATCAATTCATCGAAAAAAACATATTTTGTAAATATTTGAGAGGAATGCCGAGGGGATCGGAAAGTCAAAAGAGCAGTGGTCAATAAAAGTAGACAGACTAAGAAATAATTGCGTAATTTTTTTTTTAATGGTTTAAAAAAAGGTAAATAAAGTGACATAGTGTTTGAATATAAATAAAGAAATATAATAAGAAAACTTATATAATAAAACAAATAAATGTTTTATTTTTAAGGTTTAATAAGACAGGTTATGGGCAATTGCACGCAAATAATTTATATAAATTCATACACAATGATACGCATTTTAATTGGGCTAATATGGGGGAAAATAAAGTACTATGCGCCTAAAAACAAGGTAATTAGGTTAGGTTTAGTTAGTAAAAGTCTAAAACCGAGCGGAGCGAGTTACCCATCTGCTAGTTTAAGGACAAAGCACTATTTTAGGTTAGGTTAGGTTAGTAAGGGTTTTGTTAGAAGAAGCCGAGCGAAGCGAGCTACCCATCTTCTAGTTTAATGAATATCTTACCATCAGGTATGGGCAGTTATCCATCAGGTTATGGGCAATTGCACGCAAATAATTTATATAAATTTATACACAATGATACGCATTTTAATTGAGCTAATATGGGGGAAAATAAAGTACTATGCGCCTAAAAACAAGGTAATTAGGTTAGGTTTAGTTAGTAAAAGTCTAAAACTGAGCGGAGCGAGTTACCCATCTGCTAGTTTAAGGACAAAGCACTATCTTAGGTTAGGTTAGTAAGGGTTTGGTTAGAAGAAGCTGAGCGAAGCAAGCTACCCATCATCTAGTTTAATGACAAAACAAACTCACACTAAAATAACAATGCCACCTGTTTAGAATCACCGTACATTGAACAAATCATGTGTGGTATAGTAAATATGAATAGTAAAACTATGTACATAACACAAAACCCTTAAGACTTAACAGATGGGGAAATACCATTTTTATAATCCTTTAAGAAAGGGTGTATTAAGTACATTTATGATCCCATTAACCGGGTTTTTCTGATCTAAGGAGCCCTGTTCGATTTCAAAATAATCCAACAGGTATCTTTTACCTGGCGTATTTTCTGAATGGAAAATTTAAAAATTATTAATATACCAAGTATGATAGTTATTTAATAAGTGCAGTCTGTCAACTTTTATTGACCATTATTGGCTTTATTGGCTTTCCGATCCCCTCGGCATTCGTCTCAAATATTTACAAAATATTTTTTTTTCGATGAATTGATCATTCGATGAATTGATTTTCGATGAATTGATTTTCGATGAACTTACCGTGAATCGCGAAGGTCAGCCTGCGAACAGGAATATCATAGGTGTTATCAATGATACCGCGCATAGTAAAGGCTGACGCTGATTTCATAGAGTTGGCTGCCAGCGTGAACCAGCGTCAGCAAAAACCTACCAGCAACCTGCTTTCACTATGCGCCTACCCTTCTTGTTAATGCAAGGTGTTATTTGATATATTTACCTACTGGTACTGCTCGTCCAACAGCAAATATAGCACATCCTATCGAGGAGACACCAATTTTTAGGAATATGTTCATTGCATTACACAAGGTATACATGGTGAGCGCCAAACCAATGAGTGATGTCCCCACTGCCACCCATTGGATCCATTCTGAAATCAACACACTGTTATAGAAATCCCCACCATAAATGAAAAATAGTAAAACATATAAAGGTGCATACTGACTTGAGCATTTGTACGCGCACGGATTATGTGCGCGCACAAATGCTCAGGTGAGTACGAGGTACAATTTGTGTGCGTGTACAGTAATCCTCCCACGAATGCTATCCGTAGCTTGTCGGTCCCACCGATAAGATCAAAGAACTTGTACGCTCAGTGTGTACGGGTTTATTCAGTCATATAATTGTGCGCGTAAATTTAAGTATGCACCAGTAAATATTCAACATGGAATGGAGTAAAACGGTATCGCATGCTGGTAAACGAATCCCCAGTTGAAAACGTAAGGTTATGGCTAATCGATCTTACGCGGGGACAGCCCTTATAAATCTTGTCTTTCTCCCGATTTTGTGACCAACTTTATTAACGAGTAGTTCAAAATCTGCCGTTGACATTCGAACAAAATTTTGAAATTGTCTACTAACCTCTTGCATTTGCAGTTCTGCTAGCAAACTTGAACTATTGTATATTAATTTGTTTCTATATAGTTGTGTCATCTTTTTTTTTTTACTTATTATACTATGGCCACATTCAGCAGACTCACCAGTGAGTTACCGGTTGGTAAATTTTTTCCTGTATGCATACGTTGATCTACCGGTGAGTTACCGTACTTACTCAGCGGTCGCCATTTTATTAACCGGTTTTCATTAATGATTAGTTGCTCACCGATGGACATTTTGACAGTTATATCTATAGTAATAAAGAATCAAGCACAAAGCAAGTAAAAAATTATGGAATTGAGTGTTGTCAGTCTACTTAGATATTGAGGAGACGTGTATACCTATATATATATATATTGTAGACCTATGTATATACCTATATACAGTTACGGTCAAAATAATAAATACACCTAATATAGTAACCTTATTATTTGTAGTTCGAACACTAATTAAATTCATATTTTTATTTTAACTGGCATAACCAATAAAGCACTTTATGAGCTATTAAATCCATAATATTTATCAAGAAATATTATTTGGTCATAGAAATATTTAGATTTTTGTCAAAACACTGCCTGACATGGTTGGTCAAAATAATAAATACATTTCCTAAAACTCGTAAAAATAATTTGATAACGGAGTTAAGACAAGTTCAGATAAGTTCATAATGTATTTATAAGTATATGTTTTACAAAAAAAATTATTTAGTTTTGTTCAAACTATTGCAAAGATGGGTAAGAATAAGCATTGTGGTAGTGAAATGAGCAACTTAATTAAAAAATTAAAAATGATGGCAATTATTTTAGAAGATTTGCTAATATTATGGGTTTGTTCTTTGGGAATGGTACAAAATGCCATCAGTCACTCATTTAAAGAAAAAACCCGGGGTAGACCACACAAAACTTTAAAGAACGAAGATAGACGCTTGGTAAAGGAAGTGAAAAAAATCATTTCATGTCTTCAACTAATTTACTAACCGAACTACAACCGAATATTTCTGCACGAACCATTAGAAGGAGGTTGGTAGAGCATAACTTAAGATCATGTTCGCCTAGAAAAGTACCATTATTAAAACCAAGACACTTACAAGCCCGTAAGGAATATGCTCCAGAACACATTTACTGGTATGGTGCAGAAGGTATTAAAAAAAGGAGAAATATTTCGTTTAGCGACGAAAGTAAATTTATGTTGTCTGGAAATGATGGGAAAAAAGTGTTCCGTCCTCCAAACCAGGCGTTTAACCCTAAGTACACGAAAAAAACTGTTTAACATGGACGCCGTAAGATTTTAGTTTGGAGTTGTTTTTCTTAGTATGGTATAGGTCCATTATTTCGCATAGATGAGATAATGACGAAAGAAATTTACATCCTAATTTTGGAAACTATTATGCTACCCTATGCGGAATAGAATATGCCACTAATATGGATCTACCAGCAAGATAACAACTCCTAAACACACGGCTCGTGCAACAAAAACATGGTTCCAGAAAAACTATTTTCAAGTTTTACCTTAGCCTGCTCAATTACCCGATTTGAATCCAATAGAAAATCTTTGGAAAATAGTAAAGAATGGGGTTGAGCAGGAAAAACCAAGGAACAAAATGCACTATGGACTGCTGTTCAAGAAGCTTGGTACAGTATTCTTGTAGCGAGCTTTCAACGGCTCATCGAGTCGATACCCAAACGATGTCGGGCCGTTTTGGCAAATAAAAGGCATGCTATTGATTACTAAGATTATAGAAATTAGTATTATGTAATTAGTAACAGTAAAATGAATAATAAATTTTATATTTGACTAATTTTCTCGATTGTATTTATTATTTTGACCAACCGTGTCAGGTAGTGTTTTCACAAATATCAAAATATTTCTATCACCATATAATATTTCTTGATAAATATTATGGTTTTAATAGATCATAAAGTGCTTTATTGGCTATGCCAGTTAGAATAAAAATATAAATTTATTTAGTGTTCCAACTACAAATAATAAGGTTAGTGTATTAGGTGTATTTATTATTTTGACCGTAACTGTATATATATATATATATATATTGTAGACCTGGTAAAGCACATGTACTCTTAAAATTACTGTAAAAGCTTACATTCAAAATTTACTGTCATTACAATCTGTCATTGTTTAGATATTGTAGTTTTCATATACGCCGTTCGACAACGCTGCCAAAAAATTTGCAGTTAGTCAAATTCACCAGTAAGTTTGTACCGATAAGTCACCGATGAGTCTGCTGAATGCGACCTATGTACGCTGCACTTGTTAAGGCAACAACATTACTTTCCGCCATCGTTGACACTACTTACTTTAAATAAATATGTGCGTGGATATAACTGAAATACGCGGAGCGAGATTTTACGCGCACAAATTAGAAAGTTGTGTGTGCAAATTTTTTTTTACCCACACAAAAATCCGTGCGCGTACAAATGCTCAAGTCAGTACGCACCTTAAGAAGCTTAAACCTTAATTAAGCCTGTCGTCATAAATATTATTTTGACATGTTTTCAACGGAACCGGATTTAACAGGTACAGTGCGATAAATTTAAAATCCCAGGAATACAACAAAAATTGAGGACTGGGAGATAAAAATTTAGAAAATAAATTGGGAGCAAATAAGACAAAAATTCTAAAAATCACTTTTAGGGAAAGCAGAAGCACAAAAGAAAGCACTTGACTGGAGAGGTAAAAAATTAGAAAATAAGCTGGAGGCAAGGGGAACAAAAATTCAGAATACCACTTAGGGACGGGGGAGGCAAACATTAAGTCAAGGTTGTTTAAAAATTATATAAATTAATACAATTATATATTGTCAGGAAATGCACGTATTTAATTCGCTATATTTAATGTTAGCGTTTAATGTTATTAATGTTAGCGTGAATTAACAGTGGATAGATCACCCTGAAAATACCAATTTAACATTATATCATAACTATAGTGAGCGTTATTTACCATCAACGCAACTAAATGCCAGCTTTCAGAATCCCACTGATTATTTTTAAAATAAATACAGTTTCCTGTCGAAAACCCGGCCCTTATACCATAGGGTTAAATTATATAAACTTACAATTTTACTACTGTATGTCACCACTAAAACAGTCTATTCATTATAATTTCATACCTGTCAAATGTGATTTAAAACTCAAGTACGAGATGTAACTTGATTTAGCTAGAACTAAAGTCACTGGGATTATACAAAGTAGCGCAAGCCTTTGAAGCCGACAGACCCCAGGATTTGATTGGCAACATTGGCTCCCCTATTAAGCAAACTAAAGCAGCAATTTTTACGTTCTTAAGTTTGCGTCTGCGCTGTCACATCTCTTTTTCTCGCTCTAATTTAATAACCTCCTTGTTCAGCGGTTTGAATGTTTAAGGTTAAGTTTCATTTAAATTTATATATTATATCCATTTTATTTAATAAAAATTAAAAAAAATAATTGAAATTGTACCACAATTTTGTTATAGTGCATATTTGATCTAGATCAGTTTGATTAGATATTTGACTAGATCTCATCAGTTCTAGAACTGATGCGCAAGAAAACGACAATTTTGATCGCCAAGTAAAAATGGAATGACATCTGCATGGAGGTGAAGTCGTGATAGCCATAGAAAATCATGGACTCTGGCTGCGTGTGAAAACGAACGTATTTCGTCTAAATATATGGCTAATCTAAATAATAAATTCAGAAGAAGAAATCTTTCGAAAGATTCTAGAACGAAATGTTTTAGAACGAATAATTGAATTGTACATACATTTTAAGTTAAGATTTAACAATACTATATTAAAATTATATAGGCATTTATTTTAGGACACAAACGGGTCTATTCTGTATCTTAAAAAGTTAAAATTTAACCTCAAAGTCGAAGTTAAAATTTTTTACCACGCTTTACAATATTTTGTTATTCTGTAACTCTATGGCGTCAAAATTTGAACTGCGATGTGGTTAATTCATTAGGTTATATTTGGAATTTTAAATCCAGCCAAATACATGGCGTTAACTTTTAACCACCTGTAATTCTAACCTCTAAACGTCAAATATCTAGAAAAAATGCATTTTTAGAATTAATCATGGCATGTCTGTTTATTTTAAACCAATAATTACTCGGACAAATTGAACATCAAGAAGTTAATAAGTAAAAAATTAATATAGATGAATAAAATATATATATATATAAATGCTTTTTAGGAGATCAGTTCGAATTAAACAAAGGCAACTGCGTGATATGAGTGATCCCTTAAATTTATCTGAAGAAACATTCAGCGCCCTAAACAGTTTAGTACGTTCACCAGTGATGCCAAGTTGGTGCATTATGCACTAGATCTGGTGTATTGAAAGCGTATCTATAGTGCGTTCGAAGGTGAGTATGCAGTACAGGGCATATGGAGTAGTTCTTTTTCATACTCTCTAATGGGTTTACAGAATGACGCTATCCTTTTCTTGCTTGTCGACGTTGCCAGCTCTAAAACACGCTGATCTGTGAAGACGCAGTATTCTACAAATATCCATTTGTTTTTGTTGAGTGTTATTTTGAGTTTTATAAGAGTTGATTTTTGTAAATAATACGAGTTTTTCATATTATTATAATTGACACATTTGACACTTTTACAACATTTGGCAACACCGCTCCCATTTGCCATAAGAGCTATACTGCAAACTCACCTTCGAACGCACTATAGTGACCCAAATTGCGTTCTAGTGCGCTAGTGCAAATTCTGGCTATTTGGGAGTTTGCAATGTGTAGTTTTTGTTTTGAATGTGATTAAGTTAATAGTTAACGATTATTATAAATTTATTATTCTTGTACTGAATATTAAAATATTAAAAGATATAATTCAACAATAAAAAATAAATAAATAAATTTATTATTATTACTAAAACATCTTCATACAACAAAAAAGTAATTGTTCGATATTGTTTTTGAACTCCCCAAACTCGGACTACGCCACAGTTTTGGTGCATTTCTGGTGGATTCTTACGGTCTATTTAGTGCATTGAAAGTATCTATAGTTGGTAACACTGACGTTCACTACGTTTACCTTCTGAACGTTACCGTTGACAGTCAACAGTTTACTAAACATCTCAACGTAAAAATTTTGCGTTTAGTTATGTTGACTTGTATACCTAACCTAAATTTTTAGCGGAAAATTTATACAAGATACAAGTTAAATAGCACTGGAGCTAACAAATTGATTAATTCTGCCACTTGACAGTCTAAAATGTTTTGTATCTATTAGAAATTTATCTCTAAATATTGTTTAAGGTTATGTACTCAAAATGTCAAACACTCGCGCGGAAACTAACCGGTAACCGTTCAGACATTCACCAAATTGTTTAATCAACGTACGTTTACGTTTAGATGTGGTTTAGACTCAACGGTTTAGGCGCTGAACGCGCCCGTTATAAAATACTTTCATTTGTCTAAAACTTCTACGGAATATCTCGTTTTACAAATGTTCTTTTTTTCTGAAAATCCCAAAAAACCAAAAGATTTCCCGATATATTGCAAGTAAATATTTAAAACTTTAAAATTATGTTACACTTATAAATTTTGATTTCTCTGTTTGTTTAAAAATAAAAATAAGGTAAATATAACCTGAAAATAAAAGTATCTTATTATAGAAGAAAGATAAGACAGAAAAAATATTGATACATTTGCATGTTATGGTAATATTATATTATTTTCTTTCTACACCCTTCTACACCCATAATTATTTATATATAAATGTTGTACATTTCCGCAATATAGATTTATTATTCTTAAATGTTGTTCATTCACGATTCATCCATAACACTTTTTTACTTTATTTATTTATTTATTTATTTATTTATTGGACACTACAGACATAAATGTCCTTTATTGTGTCCATACATATATATATATATATATATATATATATATATATATATATATATATATATATACATTCAGTTATACAAAAAAATTGTCACATTATACAGAATCATTACAACATACAAACGTACATTACAAAAATAATCTTATTCATGCATACAAGTTTAAACAGCAAATTCAACAAATTCAACAAAAACAAATTATTCTTTGACAAGACAGGAAATTCATTGACAATACAGAAATTCATTGATAAAAAAAAAACAAAACAAAAAAAATTCATTAACAAAACAAGACATTCATTAACACGATAAGAAATTCATTAACAAATTTAGTATTACACAGAATTGCTTATGTAAGAACCTACATGTTAGCTTTAGATTGATACTACGGTGGGCATTAGTTATATCCTGTTTAATACAACCTTACGGAAACCTTCATAACTTGTATTGAATATGTCTATAGTACTTTAAATTCACACTTACACTAGGAAAATACGCTCCCTTGTAGATAATTTCACAACATACTTTTAACCATAAGGTTAAAAAGTTAGAACTTAATGCTTGGGTTATAACCTGAGATACAGAATAAGAAACAAGGTTAAAATTTTAACTCCTAGTTAAAATGTTACTTTTTAACCATCATTTTTAACCAAATCTTTTTAACCACAAAAGATACAGAATAGACCCGAAAATGAGAATATACCTGAAAGTGAAAATTATTTTGAAGCAGTAATACCAAGATTTAATTCTAATACATTAACCAAATAAAAACAACTGCATTCAAATATTACTTTTCATCCCCACCACAATTATTCATTTCAGTCATTCGACCTCAAATCATTGAATGAGTAGAATGAATAGAATGAGAATATTGTCCTAACAAAACGCGTATTCTGATTAAACCGAAACCAGAATCGATATAACAAAACGCACTCAATGTTATGTTAATTGAACTTATCCTTGCTTTAAGTGACTATGTAGTTTTTATTACTTACTTGATTCTTCTTCCACTGCTATAATGTACATTTGAATAACAAGCTGCGGCAGTGCCTCAAGCCAGGCTTCATAAATTCTTGTGTCTGATATCATCACATACTTATATTGGAATTCTTCCAAATGCCTTATCTTCCGCTTCACTGGCACCTTCTGGTTCAGACACGAGTCTGAGCCAGAATTCCAAGGAGGCCATATACTTCCACCCAGATATTTATATGCAGTCCACCAGTTCTGCACATACATGATTGGTACCTCCAGGCTCAGTAACATGTAGAATGGCAGCCAGAACCAATGGTACCAAGTGCCTTTGTACTGTTTCCTGAAAATATAAAATGCTGGTGATTTGAGTTTTGGCTCTTTATGATAAATGTGTATTAGGATATTCTTTATTCATAAGGCTAAACATTAAAGCTAAGATTTTTAAATGCATGGGCCCCCAATTTTGTGCCTTAGTATGAAGTATTAAAATGTTTAAAATTTCAGCTCGATCGGATTAT
Organism: Liopterus haemorrhoidalis; assembly: GCA_963971575.1. Lineage (NCBI taxonomy): Eukaryota > Metazoa > Arthropoda > Insecta > Coleoptera > Dytiscidae > Liopterus > Liopterus haemorrhoidalis. Next base: position 13,684,625 of record OZ020619.1, read on the forward strand.
GTTAACAGGTGCTTCATCAAGCTTTTCGCTTCCCCTGATTTCGAGAAAATTCGTTTAATATAAACCGAAAAGATTTAGTATTATATAAATAGCATTGTATCTTTGGAACTACTTAATAAATTTTCAAAATTCTTTCATTTCTGATTAGTATATAAATATTCTACTAACTTTGCCGCTGTCGAAACCTATGTCGTCGTTGATAATATTAAATGAGACTTACATATTCACAATCTCAGAAATCGTTTACGAAAAACATTTACGTCTTTAGAAAATTAAGAGAATTTATGCCTGTTAAACTATTGCTTAATTTTTATTATAGTCTTGTACAATCCATACTTACTTATGGCTTAGTTGCATGGGGAGGTGCAGCTAATACACACTTGACAAAATTAACTACGACTCAAAACATGATTATTAAAACCATATATCGGAAACCATTTTTTTACTCGACTAAGAAATTATATTTAAAAACAAAATTAATGAATATTAGTCAATTGTATATTTTAACTTTAATAAAATATATTCATAAAATGCAACTACCCATTCAACTAATATCTCATGAGTACAACACTAGAAATGCTGGCCAGGCATTGTTGTATAAATCAATAAAATCAATTGGTCAAAGAAGTTTCATTTATTTTATACCGAAAATTTACAATAGCTTCAAGAAATATTTAACAGAAAATAATTCAACGCCGGTGGGTAAACATATAATAAAAGTTGCTAAAAATTGGATTTTACATCTAAACCAAAATAAAATAAATGAAATACTTGCGAATAAAAGCTTCGAAGAAATCGTCAATTCCGCCTACAAACTAAGTCGTGATTACAACAAAAACGACTATGTAATCTTACTCGCAGGTTCAAACGACGCACTTCAGAAGAACTCCATTTCTACAGAATTGTTAACTGATCTTCAGAGTAAAATGGATCATACAAATCTGAAAATTATAACAACACCGTTTTGGAACAACCATCATGCCTTTAATTCACTAGTAGTTCAAAACAACTTCCACATGTATTCGGTATTTCAAAATTCAACAGTGGTAATAAATTCCTGCTCCATACTTACTCCCACCGATTTTACGAAACATGGTCTTCACCTAAACATGACAGGGAAATCTAAACTACTACAATTCATCAAGTTTAGATTTTTACTACCTTCTTTAAAAATAAATTTCGACCAAAGAAGTCCAACGCTTTTTCGTCAATATACCAGTTAAGAATATCCAGATGCTATATTTAAATATTCAGTCTATACGTAATAAAACAGAAATCATGGAAGCCTACTTAGCTGACAAATTCTTTAATTTCATCTGTTTTACTGAACACTGGCTCAAAGAAGAAGAAGTAGAATCTTTTAGACTTCTGGATTATGAATGTTCATCCTATACTTGTCGTAAGGCAATGAACGGTGGTGGTACTATGATCCTAACCAAATCTAATTGTAACGCTATACCCTTTGCAAAAATCAACAAATTTAGCATTGAAAGTCATTGCGAAGTCAGTTCCGTGTTTATTAGTATTTATAATTTAATTATCATATGCGTATACAGATCGCCTTCCTCGGATCTGAATATTTTTACTAGTAATTTAAATAAAATACTAAATGTGTTGGATTTTTCAAAGAATATAATAATCTGCGGCGATTTTAATGTAAATTTTAATTTCAATACGCATGATGTAACATGCATCACAGACTTATTTGGCAGTTTCAATCTAGTATCGTCAGTCAATTTTAATACGCGAGGCAATAATAGAATTGACAATATATTTCAAAATATGTATCTCGGAGAAGATAATTTGAGCAAAATATCTGGATTTTCCGATCACAATGGTATTCTAACAACTTTTCATCCGATAAATAATTGCGGAGCTTCTTCAGCTTCCTCAGTCTCTTACCATTATCGCAGAAAGATCTCTGACATCGGGATACACAATTTTTATAATAAACTTTGTAAGGTTCAATGGAACCTCTTAAATTCCACTACTAACAGTAACGATAGGTATGATCATTTTCTGAAATTATTCCTTTCTCATTTCTCAACATCTTTCCCACTTCAGAAAATTAAAATCCGGCCAAATAGGCACAAGTCCACTCAAATAAGCTGGTTTAATGATCACCTTCGTGGCATGCGCGACTCACTCCAGGGCTTAAATCAAGTCCTCAATATGAACCCAACTGAATTCAATAAAACCGCACGTGATAAATATAAAACTGTTTACCGTAAAGCAATATCTGCAGCTAAGATTGAAGCCAATTCAAAATTTATTAATAATTCGAATAATATTCAGAAAGCTACATGGCAAATTATTAATAAACGCAGAAATAATACTGAAAATCACCTTAAAGAAACCATTATTACCCCCAACCAGTTTAATGAGCACTTTACAAACATAGCCAAAGAACTTATAAATAAAGTCCCTATATGTAACATAACACCGGATTCATTTTTGTCGAGTAACACACACAATACAATTTTTTCTTTTGAATCTGTCAGTGAAATCACGATTAGAGATATTGTTAATTCTTTAAAGAATAGCAATACTCTTGACGTGAATGGACTGTCAGTAGAAATTCTAAAACGTGTAAAAGATCCCATCATTTCACCTCTTACAAGGATAATAAACGCCTGCATTATGAACAACTGTTTTCCCGATGCTCTTAAAGTTGCCAAAGTTTTGCCTCTATTCAAGAAGGGTGATGTTGATGATGTCAGCAATTACCGACCCATATCCATTTTGCCAGTGTTTTCTAAGATTTTTGAAAAGGTGCTATACAATCAAATTGTGCAATATTTTACCTGCAATAATTTATTCTCAAACAGTCAGTATGGTTTTCGGAGTAACAGGAGTACTATAGATGCAGTTATGGATTTTGTCACGTATGTCTCGGATGCGTTGGAATCTGGGAAATACTGCCTCAGTATTTTTCTTGATTTAAGCAAGGCTTTCGACTGTATATCTCACGACATTTTGCTAAGCAAACTATCTTTTTATGGTTTCGACGACATGAGCCGTGCCTTGCTTAAATCATATTTATCAAACCGTAAACAGCTTACCCAATTTAACAGTAGCACTTCCCAATATCTTCCATTGCATTTTGGAGTGCCTCAAGGTTCAGTTCTGGGACCGCTACTGTTTCTAATATTTGTAAACGACTTGCCTCTCTCTACAAATGCCAAAACAATACTCTACGCTGACGATACAACAGTATTAGATTGTAAACATGATTTAGATTCTCTTGTTAAGGATAATGTCTCTCTGGTGAACAGTGTAAACTCTTGGTTTGCCTGTAATAAGCTAAGTCTAAATAAAGAAAAAACTCAGTCTCTACTGCTGAGTACCAGGAGACATAATATTGCCAATCCCCCCTCCATAAAATTTCTTGGTATCCACGTTGATCCTCATCTTCGTTGGGATCAACACGTGCATATAATAAGCTGTAAACTACGCTCAACTGTGTATCTGATAAGGAATCTAAAGCATGAAGTCAGCTCAGATGTTGTTTTAAAAGCCTATTTTTCCCTCTTTCAGTCCCACCTAACCTATGGGTTAATAATCTGGGGACATTCACCTGCAGCAAACAGAATTTTTGCATTACAACGAAAAGTTGTAAGAATAATTGCCGGTGCTCCTTTCAGAGCGGACTGTCGAGATCTTTTTGTGAAATTCAAAATAATGTCTTTGCCTTCATTATTTATTTATCATTGTTTATTATTTATACGCAAAAATTTAACGAATTACAGTACATTTGGTGAGACACATGATCACAACACTCGCAGTAAAAATAATATCCGCGGTAAATTTTTGCGTCTAAATAAATCAAGAAATTGCTCAAATTATTTTGCGGTTAAATTATATAATCTCTTGCCTGAGGGACTCTGTACACTACCACTAGACAAATTCAAATTTAAACTTAAGAACGTACTAACAAATAATCCAATCTATGTCATTGATGAGTTTGAAAATGTCAGCTTTGATTAAATTTTAAATTTTATAAACATTGTATTATTGATATTATGTATATTTGACTGACTAAAAACATTTTTTGTAATTGTAATTTGGTCAATAAATATTATTATTGTTATTATTATTATAAAATTTAAAAATCCAAATGTAAGTTGAATACTTGTTGAGTTCAACATTTATTTTTTTTATGTACAATTTGTTAATATCATAAAAACTAATACTTAAATTTAGTTGTCAATAGAATAATTACTAATCAAACTTAAATTTATTGTAGATACCACGCGCATACCTAACGGTATTTGTGGTGTACGCCCCTATATTTGAATTTTCATTTTAGGGTGCGATTGCTCTTTATTGTTTTTCTTTTGTACTTCATTGTACTTTTTTTGTATCTCTTGTGTATTTCTTTTTATTATGTATAAATAAAGAGATTATTATTATTATTATTATTATTATTATTATTATTATTATTATTATTATTATTATTATTATTATTATTATAATGAAACGAACCGTTTAGACTGCCGGAATAATGAACCAAACTTTCACAAATCACCCGTCGCGAGAATTTCTTTGAAAAGGGGTTGCCATCGATTTTACAAGGGGTATTTTAAAATAACATTGTTTAAGAATCCAGATAATAAAATTAGAAACCTTAAGTTACAGCACGTATCTTTAGAAATATAGTTTTAAATGGTTCATTGTTCAAGGAGACATTTGTTCAGAGTTATTACTTAATAACTTTGAACACTAGCATTTTCTTGAACCCTTTCTTAGAAATGCGGTTAGAAATGACTTATAAAAAGACACGTCTCTCTGAAGACAGGATCAGACAGTATTCGGTCCGGTAAGCGTAAAGATCTAATTTGTTGAATTCTTAGTCGGCATTCTGGTGGTCTATCCGACTCTCTTTGTTTTAATCTTTTCATTAGTTTAATATCTATATTTTTATATCTATCTTCTATCTTTTAAACTTTTTGTAAATATTATTTTTAATAAATCAAATTGAGTAATTTTAAACCGTCTTACTTAACTTGTGTAAACTTTCACCTTTAAGAACTTAAGTTAACAGCTAAGAAAGCAGGCTAATTTCAAGATGCCCGATCAGTCAGTTGGTAAGTACACTAATACATATCATTTAATGCACATATCGTAACGATGAACCCTGGATAACACTCACGCCTATTACCCGAACTTCTTTAGTCAGGAATATCATTTCACTTTGAGATTAGACTTTATATAATATCACAGGCTCGCTACCTAGTGGATAATAAATGGTACGTTGTAAAGTAACGTACCGGGCTCGCCACAATAATATTGTCACATAGGTAATCCTAGGTCAGGATTACGACATCTAGACATTGTGATGGTCAGCTGTCTGATTAAAAACTATTCGTCAGCGTCTGACGTATGTGGCCTGATTACGAAAATGCAGAGATCGCATTTTCATAATGAGGAAATATTTGTCATGACGAATGAATATTGGAACTGGATTAATTTTCGTTACAAAAAGACCGGCACTCATAAAATATGGGGTTAGTGGAACATAGCCAACTCCGCTGCACGTATTAGACCAGAAAGTGACGACCACGACACTGACGCCAGATTCTTGTATCGAGAGTGAAGCCAAGCTAGTAGTGTTTTAAATAACTTTTTTAAACTGTAGTAGATCTGTACCCATTTCTCAACATTTTGCGTTGAGAAATTATTTAAATTCATCCTTTTTTTGTAGAATTTTCTTTAAATTTAGAATCACGATTTTTTATGAATTTGTTCTGGGATTAATTTACAGTATAACCGAGTGTATTACCGCTATTAATTGTTGCAGTCCGCAACAATTAAAATTATTGAAATTTTTTTTTGGACAATTTTTTTTTTTGTTCAATTATTTTTTGATAATATTTTTTATTATTATTCTTATTTATTATTCCTGGCAACGCTACACCACCTATCATTATTAATTTTACACTGTAAATTTCCCTTTAAACATATTAGCGATCCTCCAAAACCTTTTCTCTCTTTTATACAATTTTATTGGCAACGCATTTGCACCAAGAACCTGACCTTATTTTTTTTTTATAATAATAAAAATTCTATTTTAAAATAAACGCATTTTACATTGCTGTCAATGAACGGTTGTTATAGAAACTAAACCTCTATAGTCCATGATAAAATAAACTCACGATATATTAATATAGGTGTGTAGTTACCATAGTTTTGTCCTGTCAAAGTGAATATCTGCCCATGTGTTGGAGATAGCTGCTGAAATCACCACAGCGATTGTAAGTCCTCCATACCACCACTGCCGATTGTGGAAATACTGCACTGCAACATTTATATCTGTGTATATGTCCAGCATAAACAGCCCCACTGACACTGGTATAAAGTATAGATCCTTGGCGCTTATGTTATAAAAATGCTGCAGCTTATTCAGTTCGTCTGAAATACACAGGAATGTTAGACAACACGTTTATCGTCGCAAAATAGCTGGTCTACGCACATGACTGTAGATGTGCGTAAAAATAACAGTATCAGAAAAATATTAGTATAAATACAAAAAAAAAAAAAAAAAACTTGGTTTAAGTAATAACAAAGTCAAAATTTTACTGATATATTATATTTTAAGAACAACTTTATTATTTTGATAAAAAAAAGTATTTTTGTCGATTCATTAAAAAGATATATATAGTATTTGTAAAAATATACTCATTGCGCTGTTCATAAAGACAGCAACAAGGTATTCTTTTTTGAATAAAGCCGTATTGATATCAGTAGTTAATTTAGCAGTGCAAGTAAGGCATGACATGCCTTTTCTAAATCCAACTAGTTGAGAGGGAAGAATTTGATGATTTTCCAACCAGTAGTCAAGTCGGAGTTTGACTAAATGTTCCGCAGTTTTTAGGAAACATGAAGATAATGCAATTGGCCGGTAAGAAGAGGGAAGACAGGGGTCTTTACTAGGTTTCAGTATAGGAATTATATAAGTACTACGCCATTCTGGAGGAATTTCTTCGCCGAGTAGAATAGCATTGATGATATCTAGATGTATTTGTTTCATTTTTGTAGGCAGATTTTTAATTTGAAAGTAAGTAATTTTATCTGGACCGGGGCTTGTGGATTTCACCTTTTTTAAAACTGCGTTGTATTCTCGAATTGTGAATAAGGGGGAAAGTAGGGGATCTGTAGAATTAGATTTGTTTATGGTAAATATATGTGGATAATATGGAGTAAGGGATTTTAGAAAGTCATCTATGCAAGGCATAGGCTTATTGTATGAAGATGTAGAGGCTTTTTTGAAGATTTTAATTTTGGTCCATACTTTAGAGATTGGCGTGTTTGGGTTTAAGGATTGGCAAAAATTATAAAAACAGTGCTTCTTTTTTAACTTGAAAGCTTTTTTTGTTTTAGCTAAGACTTGTTGAGCTTGAATAAAATTGTCTAATGTAGGAGACTTCTTGTATTTATATAAGGCCTTCTTCCGTTCCTTCTTCATTTCTCCACATTCTCTATCCCACCATGGAGTTGGACAGTACTTACTTCTTCTGTTAATTGTCGGTATTGCAAGCTTAGTGGCTTCTTGAATGATATCACAGAGACTTTTATGTTTGTCTCTTATACTAAGATTATCTTCTAAGTTCTCAGAGAGTGTGACACAGGAATTATAATAAAGGGGCCAATTTGCCTCTTTAAAGTTGAAAATAGTAGGGGAAGGAGTGGAATTTAAAGATGCGCTACATGAAAAAATGTTCAGACTTAGAAGGAGAGGGAAATGGTTGCTGCCATAAGTATCATCCAGTGTGGCACAGTCTATATGGGGAGCAATGGCGGGGGTGCAAATGGCCAAGTCGATACAACTGGGCAATGATCCCGGTGGAGTGAGCAGGGTAGGTTTACCGTCATTTAAAATACACAAGTCAAGATCATCAATGATCTCTTCTAGAACTACACTAATATTGTTATTTGTGTGACTTCCCCACCTAACATTATGACCGTTAAAATCTCCACATAATAAGAAGGGCATAGAGACTTGATCTGTGATAGATTTGAGTTGATTTAAAGTAACAAAACTTCCGGGCGAAATATATATTGAAACTATACATATGTTATTAATTTTGATTGCTGTAGCCTGAAAAGGGGGGTTGGTGAGTTGAAGAGAAATAGGAGTATAATTTAAGTTGTTTCGGATAAGAATGGCTGAACCACCATAACCATCAGCACGATCATGTCTGACTAAATTGTATCCGCTAATACGATAAGTATAGTTTGGCTTAAGCCATGTTTCCGAAAGGGAAACCACTTCTATTTGTTGATCATGAAGAAGACGCATTAGATCAGTTTTGTTGCTGTTAATATTTCTAATATTCCAGTGGAGAACTAACATTATTGGTTGAAGAAAGCAAAGAAAATTGATTATTTATTTGAGTAAGGAAACTATAGATTAGAGAAATAAAATAACTACCCTGTGGGTGACTGCTAACTTCTGAGCAGAGTTTCACTAATTCTTGCTCCTTAACCAAAGAGGTGCCAGAAGCAGGAAAGGAATGAGCGGAATTAAATATTGGGGTAGTATAGCTGTTACCGTGTTGCCCATTTGGGGCAAATAAAAGTTCATCATGTGAATTTCTGTCATAGCCGGGAGTAGGAGATGAGCTTTGTTTGCGTTTTTTTGCAGAGCTTACAATTTTAGCATAAAGGGGTTGATCAGACTGAGGAAGAAACGAAGTTGATATTTTCGATGTCGATGCGACAATAGGAGGAAATTGTTGTGGATTTGTAAATGGATTGCTGACTGGTTTTCTTGCAAAAGATTCATAGTATGTTTTGCGTTCCATAGCCATGTATTTCTTGGTAAGTTTTTGTCTTGCCAATTCAGGACAGTTTGGGTCAAGTGAGGAATGGTTTTCTTTGCAATGAACACAAGTCGGGTAAGTTACTGTACAGGTTGATTTCACATGCGGACCAGAACAAATGGCACATCTGGAGTCACTTTTACACAGTTTCGCCGTGTGCCCAAATCTGAGACAGTTATAACATCTTAACACTGGTAACACATAAACTTCTACTTCGCGGGAAACATAAAACAGCGACACATTTATAGGCAGTTTTCCCCCTGCAAACGTTAGAACAACAGTTTGCGTAGGTGCATACGTGGGAGGTGATACTCCTGGAGGACTAGAGCGGCGTGTAAGACGTCTTGAATTTAGTACTTTGTATGGGCTTATAATGTTGTTCACAATATCTTCCAGTGTTACAGACAAATCAACAGAACGAATAACACCTTGTCTGGTTGTTAAATGGTGAGGGATAAAAATATCCAACTTTTCTTTTAAATTACTGTTGGAAGCGAAGCTGTTTGCTTGTACATAAGTATTAAAAGTAACACCCAATCTATCTCTGCCTTTTTTGGATATGCTTTTTATTCCAGTTATATTTTCATTGTATAACATTTTTCCAAATGTCATGGGGTGTAATTTACTGACGTGAGGAATCTTGGCTAGGGAGTGATTGAACATACACCTCAAATGGGGCGATATCCTGCGCACTGTACAGATTTAACTGTTTATATTGTTTTTCTTTTTTATTGGGATTAGGTGGATCCCCCGGGGGAGGCCCTGGATTCTCAACATCCATCTCCCTTCACTATCACTTTTTCACTTCACTATTCACGATTAAAATTATACAAAATCAATAAATAAATGTCTATCTGTGAACTATATTGCAATAATTAAAATTATTAGTAAGTTTGTAACTATAAAACTTGTAAAAGATCTCGGCAAAAATACGACAGATCTCTATGACATTGACATCTGTCAATGATGGGTAATTGAAATCTAACAGCAATATATAATTGCCTTTCTTTTAATTTGCAAAATAGGCTTACATTACATTGCTGTCAAAATAATTTGTCGTTACTAGGGAAACCATGCATAATATTAATTTCTATGTTGCAGGATAAAATAAATTCACTGTATATTCCTAATTTAGAAAATGAATAATGGTTTGTTAATTTATTGTGAACTAATTAATTTTATTTTTCATATTATTATTTCCTCAATAATATGATACTTACCTAGAAGTTCAGGAGTTTCTTCATTTTCTTCAAGAAATTTCCTTATAAAACTCGTGGCAGACCCAAACGACTCTACAACATACGATGATAGAGGAAATATTAATCACTATTTTTTTTATAAAATTCATATAAATTTATTAACATAAAATAGTTATTACAGGCTATTCCAAACGTTTAGGAGGAACTAAATGGGAATTTCGTTCTTTTAAGTTGTCACGAGAAAGGACCTTGCTTGGGTTATTTCATTTTTCACGTTGGTATGTGAAAATTTAAAATTCCAACAGTGAAACCATAGAAATGAACGACATTTATTAAAAAATTTAATAAATTTTTCAATATTTTGAAGACAAAAAAATAAATAGGAAATTTTTTATTAAGAATGACAAAAAATTAAAATGCAATGAAAAGGACATTTTATAATGACATTCCAAAGGTATTCCAAAGTTTATGGTGGAACTAGATTTTGAAATCTAGTAATTTTTATCTATTAATTCGGACTTTTGGTAATTGAGGGGTTCGGGAGTAAAATCTAGTATATGACAATTTAATATTTTTGCAAGAGACGACATTAAAACTTTGTAAAAATATTGCAAAAATATATTATAAAAACGATTGATTTAATCATTATCACAAAATTTTCTAATATTTTTACGAGTTGACAGTATAATTAATATTTTTAATTTTTTTTTTTTTATTGAACTTTAATCAACATTTTATGTATTAATGTCATGTATTATCTGTCTCATTTTGTAATACGAAACTAACAGGGAAACTTCATTTTTTATGTTGTATATTTAAAATATCATCTTAGGGTGGTAATTCTGAAGTTACACCTTTCAAAATATTTGACAATGTCAATTATGACATTAAATTATATGTCAACTTACTAACACAAATTGTATAAAACACAAATTGACAAGTATTTGAAATATATTTTATACAACCAGAACAGAAATTATGAATAAACGAAATAAGATGAAATAAATATTTGCATATAATTCAAAATATTAGACATGTCAATCACAAATTTGACATGTCAATTTGGTATCTGACATGTAGTTTTTGAGTGAATATAACCTCAGTATAATGAAACTTCACCAAAAATGTGAAAGCCAGATTTACAAGTTTACATGGTTTCAAAAAAGTCTATTTACACCACAACAGTCACCAAAGTAACCAGATTTAGTTTCGTATTACAAATTGAGACAGATTATACTTACCATTGTCTATAAACTGTTCACTTTTGTAAGAACAAACTAAGAGGGAATTTTATTTTCAAAAGTTTGCACCTTGTAGCTGTATGTCATGTTGGTATTATAAACTGTCACTTTTTTAAAATGTCGATCCATTTGACATATGTCATAATGAAAAATGATATCTTAATTATAATGATCATAACGCCGGTCACCATGGCGTAGTTGTTAGTGTAGCGATGCACTGGCTTCTAGACTATGAGGGCTCGGGTTCAAATCCCGGTTATGGCATGGAAATTTTCTGAAATTAAAAATTGTCCTGGCTAATTGCCAAAGTAGTAAAGGCCATTAAATTAAAAAAAAAAAAAAAAAAAATGATCATAACCTTATCAACCTAAAGTCGGTTTTACAGCGTAAGGAATATTTTTAATTGACATTTAAAGTCAGTAACACACTATAAAAGTAACCAAAATAACCAGATTTAGTTTGTTCTTACAAAAGTGAACAGATTAAACATTAAATAAATTACAGTTACCATACTAAATTTAAAAAAAAAAGAATAATATTATTTCATCGTTAAGTGAGTTTATCGTTTCATCGTCAAGTTAAAATTATTATTTTTACTAAGGCAAAAGTACAATTCAAAATTCAATTTCAATATCATAAACGGAAAAAAATCACAGGATATAAGGAAGGTGGTATCTACTGCAATTACTATTATTTACATTTTAAGTACAAAAAAAAACTTAAAACTGATGGAATTATGTAAAACATGGTATCTACAGCAGTTACCATTATTTACATTATAGTACTTAAAACTGATATTATCACAGTTTTTTCCTCAATTGTTGTGGGTTCATCCCCGGGAATATAATCTGAGTCTTCATCAGTAGAATAAGGATCAGATTCAGATAAAACACTCATTTTTTCATCACTTTTAATAGGTTTAGTACTAACAGATACTTGTTGACGTGCGGCCATTTTGTACACTTACCATGTTTTTCGCTCTAGAGCATGCAGATACCACATATTACATGATACATCCAGAGCTATCTATTGATATTTTTTGTAAATTTGAAGTGTAATCTAGTTTATGATGACATTTACATACCATATTTTACATACAGTAATTCAGTTTTGAAAAATATGTCAGTTACCAGGTTTTACACCCGAACCCTTCAATTTTGTTTAAGCTTTGTAAATCATACTCACATTGCAAATTCTAGATTAAATTGATTGGCATTATAAAATGGTCTTTTCATTAGGTACATTTTAATTTTTTGTCATTCTTTATAAAAATTTCCCATTTATTTCTTGTTTTTTTTTTTTGTAGAGCATTGTATATTATTATTATTTTACGAGTGTATACTGGACGTAAAAAAAAACATTTTTAAAATTAATGTTTAAAAAATTAGACTTTCTCCCGCCGCTCTTGTCCAAGATTATTAAAGTAAAGGTTGTCTCGTAACTTGTAGTGGTGGGGGTTAATAGCGAAGCTACACGTCATCTGTCTGCTACAGGGACGTCAGCCTTTGTTTATTTATTTATTTTTTTTTATTTATTAAAGGTGATTATTGGCTTCTATCGGATTTCTCCAGTGAGCCAGTTTCTATTACTATTTTAAAGTAGATGTATGTAAATGATGAGGGGGAGTGGGGTATAGGAATAGTACGGGAGGAGGATGTTGCCGAGAGGCCGTCACGGCAGGACTGAGGTTCAGGAGGTAGCCATGTTGGGGTGACAATAGAGGGGGGAGTTAGTAATGAATGTGATATTTATGTTTTTAAAGTTGTATGTCGGTGCTTGTAAGATATTCTGAGAGTGCGTTGTAAATATTTTTGTTGTCTTTAGATAATATAGTTGCTATATTGGTGGGGAGTTCGATTTTTTCTCTGAGTAATGTGGCCATTAATGTGTCTTGTTCCTTTTTGAAATTTATACATGCGAAAATTAGGTGGTTCGGGTCGCCGACTTGGTCGCAGTAACTGCATTTGTCGTTATCCACAATGTTAAATTTCTTGAGGTGGGCTGGGCAGCTGGTGTGGGACAGCCTAAGTCTGCAGATTTTAATTATGGAGCTTCGTGGTAAATTGTGCTTATAAAACCATGGTTTAGTTTGAATTTTTTGTGAGATTTTATAGTATGCTATGCCTTTGTTAATGCTGGTTTTTTCGTATTCCAATTGCCACTCTTGTTTAATAAGTTCATTGCTCCTTTTCATGTATTCCTCAATGGTGTTTGTTGGAAAAATTGTTGAGCCCTCTATTATCGCTCTTTTGGCTAGATTGTCAGCTATTTCATTATATACAATGCCGCAATGTGCTTTAATCCAGATGACGTGGGTTTTTATATTTTGTTCATTTTTTAGGTTTGTGATATTGTGTATAATGTCATATATTATATTAGGGTGATTACGCATTCCAGGATTGTTGAGGATAGTTAGAGTACTCTTGCTATCAGAAGCGATTATGAAATTTTTGTTCGAAGTATTTAGGTTTCGGATATATTCGGTAGCTTTTAAAACCGCAATCATTTCAGCGTGGAATACTGAGATATTTTCGGGAACTTTGTACATTTCATGTATGTTTTTTGTCACGTCATATACGGCTAAGCCTGTCCCGTCTCTAGTTTTGGAGGCGTCTGTAAATATCATGTCTGCATTTGGAAACTTTGTTTTAATTTTTTTGATGACTACATTATTATTTTCTTCATTGTCATTGGTTTGATGAAAATCAGGAATTATCTGTTTGTTATAAAGTGAATAGTGAAACGGGTATGTAAAGCAGCTAGGTATGTCGTTTTTGTGAAATTTGAAATTTGTTTGTGTAAATTTAGTGAGACTGTTGACAAGAGAGGGAAGATCTCTTTTATGCCAAAATTTGTTGTTTTGGCACTTAAGTGAAAGTGTGTCCAATTTGGGGTGAAGAAGGTGATTTTTTATTGTTTTCCTGACGGTCAGGAATTTAATTGCTAATTTTATTCTTCTGAAGTGTAATGGAGGTTCGGCACACTCAACTTTAAGGCAGTGAGTTGGTGTTGATCTTAGGGCTTTTATACATGTTCTGAGTGCTTTATTTTGAACAATATCAAGAGACTTTAGTAAATATTTCTTAGTAGAACCATAAATAATGCAGGCATAATCGATTATAGATCTTATTTTTGCTCTGTAAAAGAGTAGATTTAGCTCAAGGTCCGCACCCCAGGATTTATAATTAATTGTTCTTAAAATGTTGATAGGTTGTTCGCATTTTTTAATAATGTCTTGTATGTGTTGTTTAAATGTTAATTTCTGATCTAATGTTAGGCCGAGATATTTAACTGTCGGGCTGTAGCTAAAGTTGTAAGTATCTATTTTAATGTGGTCCGAGAGAGAGTTTAGACGGTGCCTAGTGAAGACGGAGACAACTGTTTTGGTTTCAGAAATTTCGAGGCCGTGTTTATGCATCCAGTTGGAGATGTTGTGTATTGTCGGGTGTAGTGCGTTTAACGTCTTCTGAAGTTTGTTAGCTTCAGAATATACACAGAAGTCGTCGGCATAGCCAATTATATTCACGTTGTTGGAAATTTCCTCAACCAAGTCACTAATGTAAATATTGAAGAGCGGGGGGCTGAGGACACCCCCTTGGGGAAGTCCTTGGGACACCTGTCGTCTCAATACTGTGCCGTCTTCCACATTAATAATAATTTCTCGACATGAGATAAGAGATATTATGGATTGTATTATTTTTTGGGGGGTATTTAAGTTAATTAACTTTTGAATTAAAATGTTTATCTGTACGTTGTCAAATGCGCCTTTTATGTCCACGAACACTGATGTTAAATAATTATTGTTCGCAAAACATTTGTATATGTCAGTTGTTAAGACGGTCAAATTATCTACAACGCTCAGGCCTTTGCGGAAGCCGAAAAAACAATTAGGAATTATGTTGTTATGTTCCATCCACCACTCAAGTCTCTGTTTAATTAGTCTTTCGTAGGTTTTTGCAACACATGATGAGAGTGCTATCGGTCGGTAAGAGTCAACTTTGTCAGGGTCCTTCTTGGGTTTCAGTAGGGGGTAGATTGTGTAAGTACTCCATTCAGGAATAGTTTTGCCGGTTTCGTATATTTTATTAAATAAATTTAATAAAATTAATTTCATACAGAACGGTAGATTAGTCAACATGTTGTATCTAATCTGATCAATCCCCGGGGCTGTGCTCTTAGTATTTTTTAGGGCTGCAGTCAGTTCGTCATATGTGAACGGGTCATTCATCTGGGATTCGTCTTCCTTAGTATCGGTATTTAGATACAGTTGTTCTGGAGTGACAGTGTCCGGTGCAAGTTTATTTATAAATAGTTCTTGAGTTGCCTTACTAGGTGCGTCTTTTTGATGGTTGTTGTTGTTAGTACCGCGTTCGATTGCTTTTATTGTTTTCCATATATCGGCGATGGGGGTGTCTTTGTTCACGGTAGATACATAGTTTTTCCAGGCTGTTTTCTTTTTTGACTTGTATAGTTTTTTGTTTTTTGCAGATATTTTGTTGCATGCTATATAATTCTCAAAAGTTGGATGTTTGCTGTATCTTTTATATGCTGCTTTACTTTCATTTTCAGCAATCTTGCAATCTTCATCCCACCATAATTTGTTTTTAAATGGTTTTAAAATAATCTCCTTATTTTCTGGAATCGAGATAGTAGCGGCGTCGTTTATTATTCCTACCCATTTATTGTAATCTGTGACATGGTTTTCTGTATATTCAAAATTGCACGATTGGGAAAGTGTTAGAGCTTCGTATAGGTTCCAGTCAGCTTTTTTTAGGTTCCATTTGTGTCGCGGAGTAATAATAATATTTTGTTTCTCATACCCGACATCTATTTTCATTAATATAGGAAAATGGTTTGATCCGTGTGTGTCTTTTAGTACCTCCCATGATGTTAATGATGAGATATTTGCCGAACAGACTGTGATGTCGATTGCAGAATCTTTAGAGCCGGGTGGTTGAAAAAGTGTAGGGGATCCATCGTTAAGAATAGTAAGGTGGCAGTGTTCTATGGCTTCTAGTAGGCTTTCGCCATCCGAGTCCGTTGTTTCACAACCCCATGCGGGGTGATGGGAGTTGAAGTCTCCACCTATTATTACTGTATTGTTGATTTGTTGAAATATTTTTTTCCAAAATTGAAAGTTAAGGTTGTGCTTGGGCTTACTGTATAGAGACATAATTGTAATGTTCATGTTTTTTATTTTGGCATTAATAGTGGTTATTTGAATGATGTCTTTATGGTCAAATTGAAGATCTACTTTTTTAAATTTTATATTATTGTTGATAATTATTGCACAGCCACCGTACCCGTCCTCTCTGTTGTTGGAAATTATACTGTAATTTTTTAGTTTTGGTAAAGGTCTATTAGATTTTAACCAAGTCTCTGATATAAGTGCCACAGAAATTTTATTTGTTTGTAACATTCTTTCTAAAGTCACTTTGTTTCGATTTAGAGATCTAGCGTTCCACTGTAAGATGTTAAGACCCATTTTGAGTTAGTATGTTGTTAATATTTTTATTTGTGGTTTCATCGATTATATTTTGGATGTCATCTGTTAAGTAGGAAACATTGTATTTTTTGAAAATATCTATAATTATGTCATATACAGAGCTCATAATATTTTTTTTAAGTTCATTAAGTAATACATTAAAGTCGGTTTGAGTATTATCCCTTGTTGTATATACTGGGTTTGAATGAGCGTTAGTTTCTCTATAAAATAATTCTGGGGGAGGGCGCGCGTTAGCACTATGAAAATTTACTGTGTTAGAGATTGGTCTACGGTTACTTATTTGAGTGAAATTGTAATGTTTGCGTTCATTTTTATTATTAGTGTTGGTTATTAGAGATGGAAATTGTTTGTTATAGTTTTCAGGTGTAGTTTCTGTTATTCTCGCGTAAGATGTAGGATTAGTTATGTAGTCTCGAGAATCTTGGTAGGTAGCCCCATTGCAAGATGCGTATTCTTTGATTTGTCTCGCTTTTAGATAAGCGGGACATTGTTTGCTGGTAGATTTGTGACTCTCTGATTTACACAGGACGCATATAGTTTTTTCTTTATTGGTACACGAGTCTTGGCTGTGTAATTCACCGCAATGGTAGCATCTTTGGGTACCTTTACACTGTTTGCTTAGGTGTCCGAGTCTTAGACAGTTGTAGCATTGTACTACGGGATGGATATATGGTGTGACTGGGCAACGGGTGCTCCAGATATATACATGTTCTGGTAATAATTGACCTTCAAATTTTATAACACAAGTTCCAAGTTTTTTATATTGAACTTCTTCGTTTACAACTATCCGTTTGGATAAACGTCTGATGGATATTACTTTAACGTTACATGTAATAGCGGCCAATATTTCATCTTCGTTTTCATTTATATCTACATTACGTATTATTCCTTGTCTATGGGTTAGAAAATTAGGGATGTATGTTTGTAAGTCTTTCATGTTTATTGTTTCTATTTTTAATAATAGATTTGCCGCATTAGGGTCATCTAACTCTACTCTCACTCTGGAATAACCTAAAGATTTGATTTCTTTAATATTATTTTTATGTGGGAAATTACTTCTATAAATTATTTTGCCTATTGCCATTGGGTGCGTTCTAATTCGCTTAACATTATCAATATAAACATAAAATGGACCTGGGTCTGTATTTTTATATTTGTTATTATTATTATAGGTTAGAGGATTTTGTTTGTTTACATTATCTGAGTTAAGTGTTATGTCACCTGTAGGTGATGATATATTAGTGATAGGTGGCGACACATTACAGTTAGTACTGGTTGAAGGGTATGGTGGTATGTCACCTGTGTGTGACGATGTATTAGGGATAGGTGGCGACACATTGCAGTTTTTACTGTTTGATGGGTTTGCGTCTACGGTGTCCATAAGCGTAGTATCAGGTTTTGAAGAGTTTATTAATGAAGCCAGGGCCATTTTAATATTTTTTGATAGCTCTTTGGAAGATGCGGCTGATGCATTTGTCTTCTTGGATCTGGTGTTATATTTTATACTACTATTTCTAGGCCTACCTCGTTGTCGGCTGGGGGGACCGTCTTGAGAAGTTTTGGGATTACGCGTATCCTTAGCATCCTTGGGATGGTCAGAAGTTTGTCCGCCGACAGAAGTCGGCGGATTATTGGCACTCATACACTTTTGCACTTTATAATTGATTTCACTAGATATGTAAACACAATATTTTAAACAAACTAAATTTTTGAGTGACGCGAGCCACTGGATTTCTTAGCTAATTCACAAGTACAACTATGTTTGACCAAGTATAAACTAAGACTGGCCTTTGTTTATCTTATATGTTATATACACGTGAAGTTTGAATTTTGTCTATAAATATAAAAATATCGTTTAATTTTTTGATTTTCTACTTGTTTTAATTTCTTTTTTCTTCGAAAGGAATGTTTCTTCATCCTAAATAAATTTTCTTACATTCGTTTTTGATGTGAATAAAATAATAAGTGAAATATTTCAATATTTTAGTTTTACAGTGTCTCCCCGTAACTACCTTAATATTCATCAAATTAAAAAAATGCAGAGAACAAATAAGATTTGTTTTCTTATAAACAACATTTATTGTATAGTTTTTTCTGTTAAGATAATTCTGTTTATAAAAGAAATATTTAAAAAATTTTAGTACCAGATTTAACTCAGAAACATCTCCTAAGAAAGAAAATTTTAAGATACCATGCCTATATTTGATCCTGGTTCCACTCTATTGTACCAAATTTCGTTAAAATACGTCCAGCCGATTATTACAACTGTTATATCAGTTGTTAAAATCGGCTGGTCCAATTTTATTAATTACTATATTATTATAGCAATTTGTTTTTCTATTTTTATTTAAATATACCTAAAATTATATTTGTATTCGATTTTATTGTTATTTATTAACTATAATACAAATACCCATCACCTTAAATTTTATATAAATCAGTACAAAACTTCCTTAGGGATTTATTTATAATTTATTCAGTAGAACTGTCTTGAAATAAATATCTATTATGAATATAGTCAATAAAAATATTTAAAAACATGCAACATCTATATTAATTTTGTATGCTAGTTTGGACTAAGCAGACATGTGACGTATTCCCTCTCACGCTCTGATTGGTCAGAAGTTACGAGACTACCTTTACTTTAATAATCTTGACACTTGTCGACATAACGCTATCGACAAACTTAGTCATATGTTCTCTCCCTACCTCCTTAGAAATCACAAAAATAAATGTATTAGTTTCATAGATAAATTATCTGTCTAATAACTATTAGTTGGTTTATAAGAAACTGGAACTCTCGACCCTCAGTGAAATATATTTGAATAGGGAACACCTCTTCCCACAGTGATACCAAGATACCAAATAGTATCCTCTCCTATGTTTCTCAGTAATTGTATATGTGACACCTAGTTTACAACCATGTTCTTGAGTGGCCTTTGGCAAAAGTTCTTCATTGTCAAGAACAGTCCTTGTAAGAGGAGGAGGTAGAATCTGTTACACAACCATAGAGATAATAGAGAGAATGAAGATAGTATGAACTCGTATCCAAAACACTTTGGATTTCACTCCTCTGTTTCACCGCTCATTATCTTATTCTTGGTCAAAACATTGTGTGTTAACTATATGATTCTTATGCAGTGTCTACACCCAAGACACATTTTTAGTGCTTTGTTTTATTAAAAACCTTTTTGTTTATTTATACATACTTTCTAAAATTTATTTTACCATGCAGAATTGTATGAAACGTTGATGCATTAATCTTAAAAGTTTCCTGTATGTTATATAGTGATTCTCTGATAATTTTTTAAACATCCAAGTCACACCGTACTTTTGTTCCAGAACTTGACCTTTCCCTTTGCCGTTAAGCAGGTCAAAGATCCGAGGTAGAAGGTTTTATATTTGCATGTCAAGATGGTGTGTTAAGCACGCTCGCATATCGCAAAATTAACTTGCAGGAAGATATTTTGCATATCTGAACTGCAGAACACACTCTGACGCATCTATAATCCTCATGTCCCAAGAATTTACTCTGCTAACGCTAGGTCACTCTAATAGTATCTTCACTCCCAATGCTACGTAGTTATTGAACTTACCCCTATGTTCTCGAGATTCTTCTATCAAAGGTTCTTTTTCCTTCTGCATAGCAGCACCTGAAGTAGAGGAGACAGGCTCTGAAATACAATACATTCAATATAATTCTTCATCATAGCATGAAATCAGTTCAAGATATTTCACCAGAACCACACTCACCCATCTCAGTCTGTTCATTTTGATAATCTTTTATCAAAGGTTCTTCTTTCTTCTGCATAGCAGCAGGTGATGTAGAGGCGACAGACTCTGGAATACGATACACTCAATAAAACTCACCATCATTGCATGAAATCAGTTCAAGATATTTCACCAGAACAATACTCACCCATCTCAATCTGTTCATTTTGATAATCTTTTATCAAAGGTTCTTCTTTCTTCTGCATAGTAGCAGGTGAGGTAGAGGCGACAAACTCTGGAATACGATACACTCAATATAACTCACCATCATTGCATGAAATCAGTTCAAGATATTCCACCAGAACAATACTCACCCATCTCAATCTGTTCATTTTGATAATCTTTTATCAAAGGTTCTTTTTTCTTCTGCATAGTAGCAGGTGAGGTAGAGGCGACAAACTCTGGAATACGATACACTCAATATAACTCACCATCATTGCATGAAATCAGTTCAAGATATTCCACCAGAACAATACTCACCCATCTCAATCTGTTCATTTTGATAATCTTTAATCAAAGGTTCTTCTTTCTTCTGCATAGCAGCAGGTACGGTAGAGGCGACAGACTCTGGAATGCAATACACTCAATATAACTCACCATCATTGCATGAAATCAGTTCAAGATATTCCACCAGAACAATACTCACCCATCTCAATCTGTTCATTTTGATAATCTTTAATCAAAGGTTCTTCTTTCTTCTGCATAGCAGCAGGTACGGTAGAGGCGACAGACTCTGGAATGCAATACACTCAATATAACTCACCATCATTGCATGAAATCAGTTCAAGATATTCCACCAGAACAATACTCACCCATCTCAATCTGTTCATTTTGATAATCTTTAATCAAAGGTTCTTCTTTCTTCTGCATAGCAGCAGGTGAGGTTGAGGCGACAGACTCTGGAATGCAATACACTCAATATAACTCACCATCATTGCATGAAATCAGTTCAAGATATTCCACCAGAACAATACTCACCCATCTCAATCTGTTCATTTTGATAATCTTTAATCAAAGGTTCTTCTTTCTTCTGCATAGCAGCAGGTGAGGTAGAGGCGACAGACTCTGAAATGCAATACACTCAATATAACTCACCATCATTGCATGAAATCAGTTCAAGATATTCCACCAGAACAATACTCACCCATCTCAATCTGTTCATTTTGATAATCTTTAATCAAAGGTTCTTCTTTCTTCTGCATAGCAGCAGGTGAGGTAGAGGCGACAGACTCTGGAATGCAATACACTCAATATAACTCACCATCATTGCATGAAATCAGTTCAAGATATTCCACCAGAACAATACTCACCCATCTCAATCTGTTCATTTTGATAATCTTTAATCAAAGGTTCTTCTTTCTTCTGCATAGCAGCAGGTGAGGTAGAGGCGACAGACTCTGGAATGCAATACACTCAATATAACTCACCATCATTGCATGAAATCAGTTCAAGATATTTCACCAGAACAACACTCACCCATCTCAATCTGTTCATTTTGATAATCTTTAATCAAAGGTTCTTCTTTCTTCTGCATAGCAGCAGGTGAGGTAGAGGCGACAGACTCTGGAATGCAATACACTCAATATAACTCACCATCATTGCATGAAATCAGTTCAAGATATTCCACCAGAACAATACTCACCCATCTCAATCTGTTCATTTTGATAATCTTTAATCAAAGGTTCTTCTTTCTTCTGCATAGCAGCAGGTGAGGTAGAGGCGACAGACTCTGGAATGCAATACACTCAATATAACTCACCATCATTGCATGAAATCAGTTCAAGATATTTCACCAGAACAACACTCACCCATCTCAATCTGTTCATTTTGATAATCTTTAATCAAAGGTTCTTCTTTCTTCTGCATAGCAGCAGGTGAGGTTGAGGCGACAGACTCTGGAATGCAATACACTCAATATAACTCACCATCATTGCATGAAATCAGTTCAAGATATTTCACCAGAACAACACTCACCCATCTCAATCTGTTCATTTTGATAATCTTTAATCAAAGGTTCTTCTTTCTTCTGCATAGCAGCAGGTGAGGTTGAGGCGACAGACTCTGGAATGCAATACACTCAATATAACTCACCATCATTGCATGAAATCAGTTCAAGATATTTCACCAGAACAACACTCACCCATCTCAATCTGTTCATTTTGATAATCTTTAATCAAAGGTTCTTCTTTCTTCTGCATAGCAGCAGGTGAGGTAGAGGCGACAGACTCTGGAATGCAATACACTCAATATAACTCACCATCATTGCATGAAATCAGTTCAAGATATTTCACCAGAACAACACTCACCCATCTCAATCTGTTCATTTTGATAATCTTTAATCAAAGGTTCTTCTTACTTCTGCATAGCAGCAGGTGAGGTAGAGGCGACAGACTCTGGAATGCAATACACTCAATATAACTCACCATCATTGCATGAAATCAGTTCAAGATATTTCACCAGAACAACACTCACCCATCTCAATCTGTTCATTTTGATAATCTCTATATATATAAAAGGCAGTGTCCTGACTGACTGACTGACTGACTGACTGACTCACTCATCACCGCCCAGCCCGAACCCCTGAGCCTAGAAACTTGAAATTCGGAGAGTATATTCCCTTCATGACGTAAGCACCCACTAAGAAGGGATTTTTCGAAATTCCACTCCTAAGGGATGAAAAGGGGTGAAATGTGATTTCACGAATTACTTAATATCTCTTAGGGCCGATGGGATATCGACTTAGTTTTTGCTTACAAGTATTACCCATACAAATGCCGAAAAACCAATTTCGGGATTTTGCCTTAATCAACTTCTAAAGGGGTGAACCTACAATCGGGGTGGATTATACATCCCGTTGTATTTCCTGTGTTCGTTTAGTTGAAAGATTACTTTTTGGCACATAGGTTTCTTTTTATAATATCTCGAAATGGTATTGACAGTTTTTGAAATTTCACCCCTAAAGGGTGAAAAGGGGTGAATTGTTATTTTAAGGATTCTTTAATATCTCTTAGGATCAATAAGATATCGACTTGCTGTTTGCTTACAAAGATTACCCATACAAATACCGAATCACCAATTTCAGGATTTTGTCCTAATCAACCCCTAAAGGGGTGGATCTACAATCTTGGTGAATTATACATCCCGTCGTAATTCCTGTGTTCGTTTCGTTGCAACATTACTTTTTGGCACATAGGTGTCTTTTTAAAATATCTAGAAATGGGTTTGACAGTTTTTTAAAATTCCACCCCTAAGGGTTGAAAAGGGGTGAATTGTGATTTCAAGGATTCCTTAATATCTCTTAGGATCAATAAGATATCGATTTACTGTTTGCTTGCAAAGATTATCCATACAATTACCGAAAAACTTATTTCAGGAATTTGTCCTAATCAACCCCTAAAGGGGTGGATCTACAATCGGGGTGAGTTATATATTCCGTCGTATTTCCTGTATTCGTTTAGTTGCAATATTACTTTTTAGCACATAGGAGTCTTTTTAAAATATCTCGAAAAGGTTTTGGTAGTGTTTTATAATTTCACCCCTATAGGGTGAAAAGGGGTGAATTATGATTTCAAGTATTCCTTAATATCTCTTAGAACCAATAAGATATCGACTTGCATTTTGCTTACAAAGATTACCTATACAAATACCGAAAAACATATTTCAGGTTTTTGTCCTAATCAACCCCTAAAGAGGTGGATCTACAATCAGGGTGAATTATACATCCCGTCGTATTTCCTGTGTTCATTAGTTGCAGCATTACTTTTTGGCATATAGGTGTCTTTTTAAAATATCTCGAAATGGTATTGACAGTTTTTTGAAATTTCACCCCTAAAGGGTGAAAAGGGGTGAATTGTTATTTTAAGGATTCTTTAATATCTCTTAGGATCAATAAGATATCGACTTGCTGTTTGCTTACAAAGATTACCCATACAAATACCGAATCACCAATTTCAGGATTTTGCACTAATCAACCCCTAAAGGGGTGGATCTACAATCGGGGTGAATTATACATCCCGTCGTAATTCCTGTGTTCGTTTCGTTGCAACATTACTTTTTGGCACATAGGTGTCTTTTTAAAATATCTCGAAATGGGTTTGACAGTTTTTAAAATTCCACCCATAAGGGTTGAAAAGGGGTGAATTGTGATTTCAAGGATTCCTTAATATCTCTTAGGATCAATAAGATATCGATTTACTGTTTGCTTGCAAAGATTATCCATACAATTACCGAAAAACTTATTTCAGGAATTTGTCCTAATCAACCCCTAAAGGGATGGATCTACAATCGGGGTGAGTTATATATTCCATCGTATTTCCTGTGTTCGTTTAGTTGCAATATTACTTTTTAGCACATAGGAGTCTTTTTAAAATATCTCGAAAAGGTTTTGGTAGTGTTTTAAAATTTCACCCCTATAGGGTGAAAAGGGGTGAATTATGATTTCAAGTATTCCTTAATATCTCTTAGAACCAATAAGATATCGACTTGCATTTTGCTTACAAAGATTACCTATACAAATACCAAAAAACATATTTCAGGTTTTTGTCCTAATCAACCCCTAAAGAGGTGGATCTACAATCAGGGTGAATTATACATCCCGTCGTATTTCCTGTGTTCATTAGTTGCAGCATTACTTTTTGGCACATAGGTATCTTTTTAAAATATCTCGAAACGGGTTTGACAGTTTTTTAAAATTTCACCCCTAAGGGTTGAAAAGGGGTGAACTGTGATTTCAAGGATTCCTTAATATCTCTTAGGACCAATAAGATATGGACTTACTGTTTGCTTGCAAAGTTTATCCATACAATTACCGAAAAACTTATTTCAGGAATTTTTCCTAATCAACCCCTAAAGGGGGGGGGGGATCTACAATCAGGGTGAGTTATATATTCCGTTGTATTTCCTGTGTTCGTTTAGTTGCAACATTACTTTTTAGCACATAGGTGTATTTTTAAAATATCTCGAAATGGTTTTGATAGTTTTTTAAAATTTCATCCCTAAAGGGTGAAAAGGGGTGAATTGTGATTTCAAGGTTTCCTTAAATCTCTTAGGGCCAATAAGATATTGACTTGCTTTTTGATTACAAAGATTACCCATACAAATACCGAAAAATATATTTCAGGATTTTGTCTTAATCAACCCCTAAAGGATGGATCTACAATCGGGGTGAATTATACATCCCGTCGTATTCCCTGTGTTTATTGAGATATAAGGTGTCTTTTTGGCATATAGGCGTCTTTTTAAAATATCTCGAAATGGTTTTGACAACTTTTTTAAATTTAACCCCTAAAGGGCGAAAAGGGGTGAAATGTGATTTCAAGGATTCCTTAATATCTCTTAGGACCAATAAGATATCGACTTGCTTTTTGCTTACAAAGATTAGCCATACAAATACGGAAAAATATATTTGAGGATTTTTGTCCTAATCAACCCCTAAACGGTGGATCTACAATTGGGGTGAATTATACATCCCGTAATATTCCCTGTGTTTGTTGAGTTATAAGGTTTCTTTTTGGCACATGGGCGTATTTTTAAAATATCTCGAAATGTTTTAACAATTTTTATAAATTTAACCCCTAAAGGGTAAAAAGGGGTAAAATGTGATTTCAAGGATTGTTTAACATTTTTTAGGACCAATAAGATATCTACTTGGTTTTTGCTTACAAAAACTACCCATGCAAATACCGAAAAACCAATTTTTGGATTTTGTCCTAAACAACCCCTTAAGGGGTGGATCTACAATCGGGATGAATTATACATCCCGTCGCATTTCCTGTGTTCGTTTAGTTGCAACATTATTTTTTGACACATAGGTGTTTTTTTTTTAATATCTCGAAATGATTTTGACATTTTTTTTTTAATTTCACCCCTTAAGGGTGAAAAGGGGTGAAATATGATTTCAGTAATTCCTTAATTTATTTAGGACCAATAAGATATCGATTTGGTGTTTGCTTACAAAAATTATCCATACAAATGCCGAAAATCTTATTTCAGGATTACGTCCTAATCAACCCCTAAAGGAGTGATTCTACAAACGGGGTAGATTATACATCGCGTCGTATTTCCTGTGTCTTTTTAAAATGTCTCGAAATGGTTTTAACAGTTTTTTACCTTTAACAAATATCACCCCTAAAGGGTGAAAAGAGGGAATTGTGATTTCAAGGACGCCTTAATATCTTCTAGGATCAATAAGATATAGATTTGGTTTTTGCTTATAAAGATTACCCATACAAATGCCGAAAAACATATTTCAGGATTTTATCTTAATCAACCCCTAAAGGGGCGAATCTACATTCGGGGTGAATTATAGAACTCTTTGTATTTTGCCAGTTTTCTTTCACTCCTAAAGGGTAAATTAGTATTTTTTTGTTAAAAATAAAAAATTCGGAGAGTACATTTTTCAGTATGAAGTAAGATCCCACTAAGAAAAGATTTTTTCAAGTTCGACCCCTATCTGGTGAAAAGGAGTAAAATGTTTTTTCACGGGTTCCTCAATATCTCTTAGGACAGATGAGATACCGACTAGATTTTTTGTTACAAAGGTTACCCATACACAAGTTTAAAAACAAACTGCGGATTTTATGCCAATGAGACCATCAATATACCGTAGCGAAGCACGGGTTTTCAGCTAGTCTATATATATAAAAGGCAGTGTCCTGACTGACTGACTGACTCACTCATCACCGCCCAGCCCGTACCCCTGGGCCTAGAAAGTTGAAATTTGGAGAGCATATTCCCTCCATGACGTAAGCACCCACTAAGAAGGGATTTTTCGAAATTCGACCCCTAAGGGGCGAAAAAGGGGTGAAATGTGATTTCACAGATTCTTTAATATCTCTTCGGGTCGATGGGATATCGACTTAGTTTTTGCTTACAAAGATTACCCATATAAATGCCGAAAAACTTATTTCAGGATTTTGTACTAATCAACCCCTAAAGGGGTGAATCTACAATCGGGGTGAATTTTACATCCCGTTGTATTTCCTGTGTATTTTGAGTTATAAGGTTTCTTTTTCGCACATAGGTGTCTTTTTATAATACCTCGAAATGGTTTTGACAGTTTTTTAAAATTTCAATTCTAAAGGGTGAAAAGGGATGATATGTGATTTCAAGGATTCTTTAATATCTCTTAGGACCAATAAGATATCGACTTGCTTTTTTCTTACAAAAATTACCTATACAAATTCCGAAAAACTAATTTCAGTATTTTGTCCTAATCAACCCCTAAAGGGGTGAATCTATAAACGGGGTGAATTATATATCCCGACGTATTTTCTGTGTTTGTTGAGTTACAAAATTTATTTTTGGCACATAAGTGTCTTTTTAAAATATCTGGAAATGGTATTGACGGTTTTTTAAAATTACGTCCCTAAAGGGTGAAAAGGGGTGAAATGTTAATTCAAGGATTCCTTAATATCTCTTAGGACCAATAAGATACCGACTTGGTTTTTAATTACAAAGATTACCCATACAAATGCCGAAAAACTCATTTCACGATTTTGTCGTAATCAACCCTTAAAGGGATGAATCTACAAACGGGGTGAATTATACATCCCATCGTATTTCATGTGTTTGTTGAGTTATAAAATTTATTTTTTGCACATAGGTGTCTTTTTAAAATATCTCGAAATGGTATTGACAGTTTTTTTAAATTACATCCCTAAAGGGTGAAACGGGCTGAAATGTTAATTCAAGGATTCCCTAATATCTCTTAGGACCAATAAGATACCGACTTGGTTTTTACTTACAAAGATTACCCATACAAATGCCGAAAAACTTATTTCAGGATTTTGTCCTAATCAACCCCTAAAGGGGTGAATCTACAAACGGGGTGAATTATACATCCCGTCGTATTTCTTGTGTTTGTTGAGTTATAAAATTTATTTTTTGCACATAGGTTTCTTTTTAAAATATCTCGAAATGGTATTGACAGTTTTTTAAAATTACATCCCTAAAGGGTGAAACGGGCTGAAATGTTAATACAAGGATTCCCTAATATCTCTTAGGACCAATAAGATACCGACTTGGTTGTTACTTACAATGATTACCCATACAAATGCTGAAAAACTTATTTCAGGATTTTGTCCTAATCAACCCTTAAAGGGATGAATCTACAAACGGGGTGAATTATACATCCCGTCGTATTTCATGTGTTTGTTGATTTATAAAATTTATTTTTTACACGTAGGTGTCTTTTTAAAATATCTCGAAATAGTATTGACAGTTTTTTAAAATTACATCCCTAAAGGGTGAAAAGGGGTGAAATGTTAATTCAAGGATTTCTTAACATCTCTTAGGACCAATAAGATACCGACTTGGTTTTTACTTACAAAGATTACCCATACAAATGCCGAAAAACTTATTTCAGGATTTTGTCCTAATCAACCCCTAAAGGGGTGAATCTACAAACGGGGTGAATTATACATCCCGTCGTATTTCTTGTGTTTGTTGAGTTATAAAATTTATTTTTTGCACATTGGTTTCTTTTTAAAACATCTCGAAATGGTATTGACAGTTTTTTAAAATTACATCCCTAAAGGATGAAATGGGCTGAAATGTTAATTCAAGGATTCCCTAATATCTTATAGGACCAATAAGATACCGACTTGGTTGTTACTTACAATGATTACCCATACAAATGCTGAAAAACTTATTTCAGGATTTTGTCCTAATCAACCCTTAAAGGGATGAATCTACAAACGGGGTGAATTATACGTCCCGTCGTATTTCATGTGTTTGTTGATTTATAAAATTTATTTTTTACACGTAGGTGTCTTTTTAAAATATCTCGAAACGGTATTGACAGTTTTTACTTGGCCGACCTTAATATATAAGGGGCAAGTATTGTAATCGCGAAAATTTTCGATGTCGAGATTTTGACGGATGACCACGTTTCATGGTCCAGGGAATCCAAAAAACCTATTTTCGAAGTGCCGTCCGTATGTGTGTGTGTGTGTGTGTGTGTGTGTGTGTGTGTGTGTGTGTGTGTCTGTCTGTGTGTATACACGATAACTCAAAAACGGTTTAACTTAAAGAGTTCGTTCTGGTACTAAAAAATTCTCCTATTAAATAGGAAGAACCCTATTGTTTTTTATGAAAATCGGTTGACTATAAATGGTAGTTTACTCGTGTCGATTTTAAGATTTTTGCGAATATTTAGCAACAGAAAAATATTTCGAAAAAATTTATTGAACAAAAGTTACTATAAATGCAATAACTAATAACTTTTATTTGAGACGTTTTTTGATAAAACGAAAAATTTCGAAAATTTTTCGTAAAATTATTTAAAATTTTTCCAAGTCTCAATTTTTTCATACTTATATGTGACGTTTCCATGGTCATGATAATTAATTCGTAACTTGTAAAGCAAGCCTTGGACAAAAATTTGTATAAAACATAATTTGATGTATTTTTGAAGATTTACCTAAATATTTAAATTTTTTTTTTTTAATTTACATTTTTTTTTAAATATATTTTTTATGAGAGGGCAAGTCTAGCGGAGGTTTCCCTTCGCCACTGGTTTAAAATTACATCCCTAAAGGGTGAAAAGGGGTGAAATGTTAATTCAAGGATTTCTTAACATCTCTTAGGACCAATAAGATACCGACTTGGTTTTTACTTACAAAGATTACCCATACAAATGCCGAAAAACTTATTTCAGGATTTTGTCCTAATCAACCCCTAAAGGGGTGAATCTACAAACGGGGTGAATTATACATCCCGTCGTATTTCTTGTGTTTGTTGAGTTATAAAATTTATTTTTTGCACATTGGTTTCTTTTTAAAACATCTCGAAATGGTATTGACAGTTTTTTAAAATTACATCCCTAAAGGATGAAATGGGCTGAAATGTTAATTCAAGGATTCCCTAATATCTCTTAGGACCAATAAGATACCGACTTGGTTGTTACTTACAATGATTACCCATACAAATGCTGAAAAACTTATTTCAGGATTTTGTCCTAATCAACCCTTAAAGGGATGAATCTACAAACGGGGTGAATTATACGTCCCGTCGTATTTCATGTGTTTGTTGATTTATAAAATTTATTTTTTACACGTAGGTGTCTTTTTAAAATATCTCGAAACGGTATTGACAGTTTTTACTTGCCCGACCTTAATATATAAGGGGCAAGTATTGTAATCGCGAAAATTTTCGATGTCGAGATTTTGACGGATGACCACGTTTCATGGTCCAGGGAATCCAAAAAACCTATTTTCGAAGTGCCGTCCGTATGTGTGTGTGTGTGTGTGTGTGTGTGTCTGTCTGTGTGTATACACGATAACTCAAAAACGGTTTAGCTTAAAGAGTTCGTTCTGGTACTAAAAAATTCTCCTATTAAATAGGAAGAACCCTATTGTTTTTTATGAAAATCGGTTGACTATAAATGGTAGTTTACTCGTGTCGATTTTAAGATTTTTGCGAATATTTAGCAACAGAAAAATATTTCGAAAAAATTTATTGAACAAAAGTTACTATAAATGCAATAACCAATAACTTTTATTTGAGACGTTTTTTGATAAAACGAAAAATTTCGAAAATTTTTCGTAAAATTATTTAAAATTTTTCCAAGTCTCAATTTTTTCATACTTATATGTGACGTTTCCATGGTCATGATAATTAATTCGTAACTTGTAAAGCAAGCCTTGGACAAAAATTTGTATAAAACATAATTTGATGTATATTTGATACCGACTTGGTTGTTACTTACAATGATTACCCATACAAATGCTGAAAAACTTATTTCAGGATTTTGTCCTAATCAACCCTTAAAGGGATGAATCTACAAACGGGGTGAATTATACGTCCCGTCGTATTTCATGTGTTTGTTGATTTATAAAGTTTATTTTTTACACGTAGGTGTCTTTTTAAAATATCTCGAAACGGTATTGACAGTTTTTTAAAATTACATCCCTAAAGGGTGAAAAGGGGTGAAATGTTAATTCAAGGATTTCTTAATATCTCTTAGGACCAATAAGATACCGACTTGGTTTTTGCTTACAAAGATTACCTATACAAATGCCGAAAAACTTATTTCAGGATTTTGTCCTAATCAACCCCTTAAAGGGTGTATCCACAAACGGGGTGAATTATACATCCCGTCGTATTTCCTGTATTTGTTGAGTCATAACAATTATTTTTGGCTGATGGTTGTTTTTTTTTAATATCTCGAAATAGTTTTGAATTTTTTTAAAAATTGCATCCCTAAAGGGGGAAATTTGATTTCAAGGATTCCTTAAAATTTCTTAGGACCAATAAGTTATGAGCGATTTGATTTTTGCTTATAAAGATTACCTATACAAATGCCAAAAACTTATTTCAGTATTTTATCCTAATCGACCCCTAAAGGGGTGAATCTACATTCGGGGTGAATTATACATCCTGTCGTATTTCCTGTGTTTGTTTAGTCATAACATTCCTTTTTGGCACTTTAGATGTCTTTTTAAAATACCTCGAAATAATTTTGACAGTTTTTTAAAATTTCACCCTTAAAGGGGTAAATGGGTATTTTTTATTCGATAGAACATTTTTTGGACATAAATACATGAAATTCGCAAAATATATTCCACTAAGAAGTGATTTTTCGAAAGTAGACCTCTAAGGTGGTAAAAAGGGGGTGAAATATGATTTCAGGAATTCCTCAATATCTCTTAGATAGTAACCTCAAAGGTTACATATAGAAACGTTAGCAAAAAAAAATAAATCAGGATTTTGCCCTAATCAACCCCTAAAGGCATGAATCTATATGCGGGGTGAATTATCGAAACCTTACAAAGCCTTAGAAAGCTAAGTAGGTTTCTGTTTAACAGAAACCTACTTAGCTTTCTTTTTAAAATATTTAGTAAAGGTGTTGACAATTTTTAAAAATTTATCCCTAACGGGGTTCATTGGTATTTTTTATTCGATAGATCGTCTCTTGACATAGAGACATGAAATTCGGGAAAAATATTCCTTCCATGACGTAAGCACCCACTAATATTAAACTTTTCAAAATTCTAAGGGGGTGAAAAGGGCTGAAATTTGATTTCACGGATTCCTCAATATCTCTTAGGACTATTGAGATATTGACTTGGTTTTTGCTTACAAAAGTTACCCATACTTAGTTAAACTTAAACTTATTTTAAAATTTTACCCTAACCAACCCCAAAAAGGGTGACTCAGCCTTCAGGGTATAGAACCCTTCGTATTTCCTTCGTTTGTTCGTAAGAACTCACTACGAAGGGATTTCTTGAAGTTCGACCTCTATGTGGTGAAAAAGAGTAAAATGTTTTTTCACGGATTCCTCAATATCTCTTAGGACAAATGAGATATCGACTAGGTTTTTGCTTATAAATGTTACCCATACACATGTTAAAAACCAACTGAGTATTTTACACTAATGACACTAACGAGATCGTCAATATGCCGTAGCGAAGCACGGGTGCTCAGCTAGTCTTCTTCTTATATATATAAAAGGCAGTGTCCTGACTGACTGACTGACTGACTGACTGACTCACTCATCACCGCCCAGCCCGAACCCCTAGGCCTAGAAACTTGAAATTCGGAGAATATATTCCCTTCATGACGTAAGCACCCACTAAGAAGGGATTTTTCGAAATTCCACTCCTAAGGGATGAAAAGGGGTGAAATGTGATATCACGAATTCCTTAATATCTCTTAGGGCCGATGGGATATCGACTTAGTTTTTGCTTACAAGTATTACCCATACAAATGCCGAAAAACCAATTTCGGGATTTTGCCCTAATCAACCCCTAAAGGGGTGAACCTACAATCGGGGTGGATTATACATCCCATTGTATTTCCTGCGTTCGTTTAGTTGAAAGATTACTTTTTGGCACATAGGTGTCTTTTTAAAATATCTCGAAATGGTATTGACAGTTTTTTGAAATTTCACCCCTAAAGGGTGAAACGGGGTGAATTGTGATTTTAAGGATTCTTTAATATCTCTTAGGACCAATAAGATATCGACTTGCTTTTTGCTTACAAAGATTACCCATACAAATACCGAATCACCAATTTCAGGATTTTGTTCTAATCAACCCCTAAAGGGGTGGATCTACAATCGTGGTGAATTATATATCCCGTCGTAATTCCTGTGTTCGTTTAGTTGCAACATTACTTTTTGGCGCATAGGTGTCTTTTTAAAATATCTCGAAATGGGTTTGACAGTTTCTTAAAAATCCATCCCTAAGGGTTGAAAAGGGGTGAATTGTGATTTCAAGGATTCCTTTATATCTTTTATGATCAATAAGATATCGACTTATTGTTTGCTTGCAAAGATTATCCATACAATTACCGAAAAACTTATATCAGGAATTTGTTCTAATCAACCCCTAAAGGGGTGGATCTACAATCGGGGTGAGATATACATTCCGTCGTATTTCCTGTGTTCGTTTAGTTGCAACATTACTTTTTAGCCCATAGGAGTATTTTTAGAATATCTCGAAAAGGTATTGGTAGTTTTTTAAAATTTCACCCCTATAGGGTGAAAAGGGGTGAATTATGATTTCAAGTATTCCTTAATATCTTTTAGAACCAATAAGATATCGACTTGCTTTTTGCTTACAAAGATTACCCATACAAATACCGAAAAACATATTTCAGGTTTTTGTCCTAAACAACCCCTAAAGGGGTGTATCTACAATCGGGGTGAATTATACATCCCGTCGTATTTCCTGTGTTCATTAGTTGCAGCATTACTTTTTGGCACATAGGTGTCTTTTTAAAATATCTCGAAATGGGTTTGACAGTTTTTTAAAATTTCATCCTTAAGAGTTGAAAAGGGGTGAATTGTGATTTCAAGGATTACTTAATATCTCTTAGGACCAATAAGATATGGACCTACTGTTTGCTTGCAAAGATTATCCATACAATTACCGAAAAACGTATTTCAAGAATTTGTCCTGATCAACCCCTAAAGGGGTGGATCTACAATCGGGGTGAGTTATACATTCCGTCGTATTTCCTGTGTACGTTTAGTTGCAACATTACTTTTTAGAACATAGGAGTCTTTTAAAATATCTCGAAAAGGTTTTGGTAGTTTTTTAAAATTTCACCCCTATAGGGTGAAAAGGGGTGAATTATGATTTCAAGTATTCCTTAATATCTCTTAGAACCAATAAGATATCGACTTGCTTTTTGCTTACAAAGATTACCCATGCAAATACCAAAAAACATGTTTCAGGTTTTTGTCCTAATCAACCCCTAAAGGGGTGGATCTACAATCGGGGTGAATTATACATCCCGTCGTAATTCCTGTGTTCGTTTAGTTGCAACATTACTTTTTGGCACATAAGAGTCTTTTTAAAATATCTCAAAATGGTATTGACAGTTTTTTGAAATTTCACCCCTAAAGGGTGAAAGGGTTAAATTGTGATTTTAAGGATTCTTTAATATCTCGTAGGATCAATAAGATATCGACTTGCTTCTTACTTACAAAGATTACCCATACAAATACCGAATCATCAATTTCAGGATTTTGTCCTAATCAACCCCTAAAGGGGTGGATCTACAATCGGGGTGAATTATACATCCCGTCGTAATTCCTGTGTTCGTTTAGTTGCAACATTACTTTTTGGCACATAAGTATCTTTTTAAAATATCTCGAAATGGGTTTGACAGTGTTTTAAAATTCCACCCCTAAGGGTTGAAAAGGGCTGAATTGTGATTTCAAGGATTCCTTAATATCTCTTAGGATCAAAAAGATATCGACTTACTGTTTGCTTGCAAAGGTTATCCATACAATTACCGAAAAACTTATTTCAGGAATTTGTCCTAATCAACCCCTAAAGGGGTGGATCTACAATCGGGGTGAGTTATACATTCCGTCGTATTTCCTGTGTTCGTTTAGTTGCAACATTACTTTTTAGCACATAGGAGTCTTTTTAAAATATCTCGAAAAGGTTTTGGTAGTTTTTTAAAATTTCACCCCTATAGGGTGAAAAGGGGTGAATTATGATTTCAAGTATTCCTTAATATCTCTTAGAACCAATAAGATATCGACTTGCTTTTTGCTTACAAAGTTTACCCATGCACATACCTAAAAACACATTTCAGGTTTTTGTCCCAATCAACCCCTTAAGGGGTGGATCTACAATCGGGGTGAGTTATACATTCCATCGTATTTCCTGTGTTCGTTTAGTTGCAACATTACTTTTTAGCACATAGGAGTCTTTTTAAAATATCTCGAAAAGGTTTTGGTAGTTTTTTAAAATTTCACCCCTAACGGGTGAAAAGGGGTGAATTGTGATTTCAAGGATTCCTTAAATCTCTTAGGGCCAATAAGATATTGACTCGCTTTTTGCTTACAAAGATTACCCATACAAATACCGAAAAATATATTTCAGGATTTTGTCCTAATCAACCCCTAAAGGATGGATCTACAATCGGGGTGAATTATACATCCCGTCGTATTCCCTGTGTTTATTGAGATATAAGGTGTCTTTTTGGCATATAGTCGTCTTTTTAAAATATCTCGAAATGGTTTTGACAACTTATTTAAATTTAACCCATAAAGGGTGAAAATGGGTGAAATGTGATTTCAAGGATTGTTTAATATTTTAAACACCAATAAGATATCGACTTGGTTTTTGCTTACAAAAACTACCCTTGCAAATACCGAAAAACCAATTTTTTGATTTTGTCCTAATCAACCCCTTAAGGGGTGGATCTATAATCGGGGTGAACTATACATCCCGCCGTATTTCCTGTGTTCGTTTAGTTGCAACATTACTTTTTGGCACATAGGTATCTTTTTAAAATATCCCGAAATAGTTATTATAGACAGTTTTTTAAAATACCCCCTAAGGGGTGAAAAGGGATGAATTGTGATTTCAAGGATTCCTTAATATGTCTTAGGACCAATAAGATACCGACTTGCTTTTTACTTACGAAGATTACCCATAAAAATACCGAAAAACTTATTTCAGGATTTGGTCCTTGTCAACCCCTAAAGAGGTGGATCTACAATCGGGGTGAATTATACATCCCGTCGTATTTCCTCTGTTCGTTTAGTTGCAACATTAATTTTTGGCACAAAGGTATCTTTTTAAAATATCTCGAAATAGTTTTGACAGTTTTTTAAAATAACTCCCTAAAGGGTGAAAAGAGGTGAATTGTGATTTCAAGGATTCCTTAATATCTCTTAGGACCAATAAGATATCGACTTGCTTTTTGCTTACGAAGATTACCCGTATAAATACCGAAAAACTTATTTCAGAATTTTATCCTAATCAACCCCTAAAGGGGTGAACCTACACCCATTGTATTTCCTGTGTTCGTTTAGTTGCAACATTAATTTTTGGCACATAGGTGTCCTTTTAAAATATCTCGAAATGGTATTGACAGTTTTTTTAAATTTCACCCCTAAAGGATGAAAAGGGGTGAATTGTAATTTCAAGGATTCCTTAATATCTCTTAGGACCAATAAGATATCGACTTGCTCTTTGCTTACAAAGATTACCAATACAAATACGGAAAAATATATTTCAGGATTTTGTCCTAATCAACCCCTAAAGGGTGAATCTACAATTGGGGTGAATTATACATCCCGTCGTATTCCCTGTGTTTGTTGAGTTATAAGGTTTCTTTTTGGCACATAGGCGCATTTTTAAAATATCTCGAAATGGTTTTGATATTTTTTTTAAATTTAACCCCTAAAGGGTGAAAAGGGGTAAAATGTGATTTCAAGGATTGTTTAACATTTTTAAGGACCAATAAGATATTGACTTGGTTTTTGCTTACAAAAACTACCCATGCAAATACCGAAAAACCAAATTTTTGATTTTATCCTAATCAACCCCTTAAGGGGTGGATCTACAATCGGGATGAATTATACATCCCGTCGTATTTCCTGTGTTCGTTTAGTTGCAACATTACTTTTTGGCACATAGGTGTTTTTTTTTTAATATCTCGAAATGATTTTGCTATTTTTTTTAATTTCACCCCTTAAGGTTGAAAAGGGGTGAAA
Source organism: Liopterus haemorrhoidalis (assembly GCA_963971575.1). NCBI lineage: Eukaryota > Metazoa > Arthropoda > Insecta > Coleoptera > Dytiscidae > Liopterus > Liopterus haemorrhoidalis. The sequence goes on from OZ020619.1 coordinate 13,722,130, forward strand.
TGTGATTTCAATAATACCTTAATTCTTTTAGGACCAATAAGATATCGACTTGGTGTTTGCTTACAAAAGTTATCCATACAAATGCCGAAAAACTTATTACAGGATTTCGTCCTAATCAACCCCTAAAGGGGTGATTCTACAAACGGGGTAGATTATAAATCGCGTCGTATTTCCTGTGTTTGTTGAGTTACAACGTTTCTTTTTGGCACATAGGTGTCTTTTTAAAATATCTCGAAATGGTTTTAACAGTTTTTTACCTTTAACAAATATCACCCCTAAAGGGTGAAAAGAGGGAATTGTGATTTCAAGGACTCTTTAATATCTTCTAGGATCAATAAGATATAGACTTGGTTTTTGCTTATAAAGATTACCCATACAAATGCCGAAAAATGTATTTCAGGATTTTATCTTAATCAACCCCTAAAGGGGTGAATCTACATTCGGGGTGAATTATAGAACCCTTTGTATATCCAGCGGTTGTTGAGTTATAACATTCCATTTTGGCATAAATGTGTTTTGACAGTTTTCTTTCACTCCTAAAGGGTAAATTAGTATTTTTTTGTTAGAAATAAAAAATTACGGGAGTACATTTTTAAAATAAAAATATATGAAAATAAAATAAAAATAAAAAATTATAGGAGAGTACATTTTTCAGTATGACGTAAGAACCCTATCTGGTGAAAAGGAGTAAACTGTTTTTTCACGGATTCCTCAATATCTCTTAGGACAGATGAGATATCGACTAGATTTTTTGTTACAAAGGTTACCCATACCCATATTTTATGCCAATGAGACCATCAATATACCGTAGCGAAGCACGGGTTTTCAGCTAGTCTATATATATAAAAGGCAGTGTCCTGACTGACTGACTGACTGACTGACTGACTCACTCATCACCGCCCAGCCCGAACCCCTGAGCCTAGAAACTTGAAATTCGGAGAGTATATTCCCTTCATGACGTTAGCACCCACTAAGAAGGGATTTTTCGAAATTCCACTCCTAAGGGATGAAAAGGGGTGAAATGTGATTTCACGAATTACTTAATATCTCTTAGGGCCGATGGGATATCGACTTAGTTTTTGCTTACAAGTATTACCCATACAAATGCCGAAAAACCAATTTCGGGATTTTGCCCTAATCAACCCCTAAAGGGGTGAACCTACAATCGGGGTGGATTATACATCCCGTTGTATTTCCTGTGTTCGTTTAGTTGAAAGATTACTTTTTGGCACATAGGTTTCTTTTTATAATATCTCGAAATGGTATTGACAGTTTTTGAAATTTCACCCCTAAAGGGTGAAAAGGGGTGAATTGTTATTTTAAGGATTCTTTAATATCTCTTAGGATCAATAAGATATCGACTTGCTGTTTGCTTACAAAGATTACCCATACAAATACCGAATCACCAATTTCAGGATTTTGTCCTAATCAACCCCTAAAGGGGTGGATCTACAATCTTGGTGAATTATACATCCCGTCGTAATTCCTGTGTTCGTTTCGTTGCAACATTACTTTTTGGCACATAGGTGTCTTTTTAAAATATCTAGAAATGGGTTTGACAGTTTTTTAAAATTCCACCCCTAAGGGTTGAAAAGGGGTGAATTGTGATTTCAAGGATTCCTTAATATCTCTTAGGATCAATAAGATATCGATTTACTGTTTGCTTGCAAAGATTATCCATACAATTACCGAAAAACTTATTTCAGGGATTTGTCCTAATCAACCCCTAAAGGGGTGGATCTACAATCGGGGTGAGTTATATATTCCGTCGTATTTCCTGTGTTCGTTTAGTTGCAATATTACTTTTTAGCACATAGGAGTCTTTTTAAAATATCTCGAAAAGGTTTTGGTAGTGTTTTATAATTTCACCCCTATAGGGTGAAAAGGGGTGAATTATGATTTCAAGTATTCCTTAATATCTCTTAGAACCAATAAGATATCGACTTGCATTTTGCTTACAAAGATTACCTATACAAATACCGAAAAACATATTTCAGGTTTTTGTCCTAATCAACCCCTAAAGAGGTGGATCTACAATCAGGGTGAATTATACATCCCGTCGTATTTCCTGTGTTCATTAGTTGCAGCATTACTTTTTGGCATATAGGTGTCTTTTTAAAATATCTCGAAATGGTATTGACAGTTTTTTGAAATTTCACCCCTAAAGGGTGAAAAGGGGTGAATTGTTATTTTAAGGATTCTTTAATATCTCTTAGGATCAATAAGATATCGACTTGCTGTTTGCTTACAAAGATTACCCATACAAATACCGAATCACCAATTTCAGGATTTTGCACTAATCAACCCCTAAAGGGGTGGATCTACAATCGGGGTGAATTATACATCCCGTCGTAATTCCTGTGTTCGTTTCGTTGCAACATTACTTTTTGGCACATAGGTGTCTTTTTAAAATATCTCGAAATGGGTTTGACAGTTTTTAAAATTCCACCCCTAAGGGTTGAAAAGGGGTGAATTGTGATTTCAAGGATTCCTTAATATCTCTTAGGATCAATAAGATATCGATTTACTGTTTGCTTGCAAAGATTATCCATACAATTACCGAAAAACTTATTTCAGGAATTTGTCCTAATCAACCCCTAAAGGGATGGATCTACAATCGGGGTGAGTTATATATTCCATCGTATTTCCTGTGTTCGTTTAGTTGCAATATTACTTTTTAGCACATAGGAGTCTTTTTAAAATATCTCGAAAAGGTTTTGGTAGTGTTTTAAAATTTCACCCCTATAGGGTGAAAAGGGGTGAATTATGATTTCAAGTATTCCTTAATATCTCTTATAACCAATAAGATATCGACTTGCATTTTGCTTACAAAGATTACCTATACAAATACCAAAAAACATATTTCAGGTTTTTGTCCTAATCAACCCCTAAAGAGGTGGATCTACAATCAGGGTGAATTATACATCCCGTCGCATTTCCTGTGTTCGTTTAGTTGCAACATTAATTTTTGACACATAGGTGTTTTTTTTTTTAATATCTCGAAATGATTTTGACATTTTTTTTTTAATTTGACCCCTTAAGGGTGAAAAGGGGTGAAATATGATTTCAGTAATTCCTTAGTTTATTTAGGACCAATAAGATATCGATTTGGTGTTTGCTTACAAAAATTATCCATACAAATGCCGAAAATCTTATTTCAGGATTACGTCCTAATCAACCCCTAAAGGAGTGATTCTACAAACGGGGTAGATTATACATCGCGTCGTATTTCCTGTGTCTTTTTAAAATGTCTCGAAATGGTTTTAACAGTTTTTTACCTTTAACAAATATCACCCCTAAAGGGTGAAAAGAGGGAATTGTGATTTCAAGGACGCCTTAATATCTTCTAGGATCAATAAGATATAGATTTGGTTTTTGCTTATAAAGATTACCCATACAAATGCCGAAAAACGTATTTCAGGATTTTATCTTAATCAACCCCTAAAGGGGCGAATCTACATTCGGGGTGAATTATAGAACTCTTTGTATTTTGACAGTTTTCTTTCACTCCTAAAGGGTAAATTAGTATTTTTTTGTTAAAAATAAAAAATTCGGAGAGTACATTTTTCAGTATGAAGTAAGATCCCACTAAGAAAAGATTTTTTCAAGTCGACCCCTATCTGGTGAAAAGGAGTAAAATGTTTTTTCACGGGTTCCTCAATATCTCTTAGGACAGATGAGATACCGACTAGATTTTTTGTTACAAAGGTTACCCATACACAAGTTTAAAAACAAACTGCGGATTTTATGCCAATGAGACCATCAATATACCGTAGCGAAGCACGGGTTTTCAGCTAGTCTTTTATAAAAGGTTCTTCTTGCTTCTGCATAGCAGCACCTGAAGTAGAGGAGACCGGCTCTGGAATACAATACACGAGATGTGGGAAATGCGAATCTTTTTAAAGATTCATTCAGTATAGAATGGCTCTCTAAACAGATTCGTTCCTTTGGAACGAATCGTTAACGTGCAACAAATCTAGTGTTTACTGTCTACGTCACGCTGTACTTGGCTTTGTTATTGCATAGTTGTGTACTGGGAGCTGAGTATGCAGTATACATACTTCTGTAGTTCTCGTACGTTCGTTGTTCATAGTTGGGGAATCCAAAATACTAAAATACACTATTTAAAACTAGTTACAGTAAACATCTTGTGTTGTGTTGACGTATTATATCACAATGAGACAGCGAAGTTTTTTGTGGAATTATTTCACAAAAAAAAAAATGAATACAAAGCTAAATACATACAAAGCTAAATGTGAAATGTGTTCCTCCACATTTTCGACAAAAGGCGGTTCTACAACAAATTTATTCAGGCACATGGGAACTAACCATCCCACAATAAATATTTATCAATCAAATGCGCGTTTGTAATTTTGTAAAGAACTATCTTCAGAACCGGAGCAAGACCATACTCAACCAGAACCAAGTCTACCTGGACCTACTCAACCAGGACTCAGTCAACCAGGATCCAGTCAACCAGAACAACAAACAACCCAATTTGCTACACTTTGTTCACAAACTTATGTCAATTAATAGAAGCAAAAGTATTGATAAACAACTAAATAAATTTATATCTCAGGATTATCAACCATTTTCTATTGTTGAAAACCGGGAATTCGAAAAATTTGTACACTCATTAAATACAAAATGCACATTGCCTACACGCAAAACATTTTCTGCTTCATTATTAGTACAGTGTTAGTAATGAAGTAAAACAAAGTGTTCAAGAAAACACGGGTATGCCTTGCATGTCCGTCAGCGCCGGCTCTGGATATTCACATATATATATATACAAACAAAAATTACTTAAAACTATTAAAAATGTAAGAAATATTATAATATATTAAGATATACAGTCTGTTCCAAACGGTTAGGCGGAACTAGATTTTGCAATCTAGTTACTTTCATCGTTTAAATCGTGCCTTTCGGCCGTTTTGTTTAAGCTTTGTAAATCATACTTACAATAAACATTTTTTGATTAAGGTTAATATCATTTTAAAATGTCATTTTCTTTATATTTTGATTTTTTGTGTCATTCTTAATACAAATTTCCTATTTATTTATTTTTTTGTCATTAAAATATCTAAAAAAAATATTTAATTTTGACATATGTCATTCGTTTCCATGGTTTCATTGTTGGAATTTTAAATTTTGACATCCCAACGTGAAAAATGAAATAATTCTAGCAACAGACTGTTTGGAACAGACTGTATTAACATTTATTACGTATAACCCAATACAAATATGGAATAAAAATGGCGGCTACAGTTCATATGGCCACACTGTCTTTATACAGTCACTGTATAAGCAGTTCACTTTTGTAAGAACAAACTAAGAGGGAATTTTGTTTTCAATAGTTTGCACCTTTGAAGCTGTATGTCATGTTGGTATAAAAAAATGTCACTTTTTTAAAATGTCGATTCATTTGACATATGTCATAATGAAAAATGATATCTTAATTATAATGATCATAACCTTATCAACCTAGAGTCGGTTTTACAGCATAAGGAATATTTTTGATTGACATTTAAAGTCAGGAACACACCATAAAAGTAACCAAAATAACCAGATCTATGGTCTATTTCAAAGTAGAAAAAAGTAGATAGCGCTGCGAACCGAGTACGATTTACACTGATCAAATACAGTATAGCGGGAAATTTAAAATAAGTTACAACTAGGGCATGGGCGTAGCAACTGGGTTAGCAAATGATTTTTTTTTTAATATATAAAGGGTAATAAGATATTGAAATAAACAAGGCAGATAATACACTTACGTTATTTATACGACATAAATTTAGTTTAATGTGAAATTTGAAAAAGTTTAAAAAATATTAATTTTAAAAATTATGTACAGTCTGTTCCAAACGGTTAAGCGGAACTAAATTTTGCAATCTAGTTACTTTCATCGTTTAAATCGTGCTTTTCGACCGTTTTGTTTAAACTTTGTAAATCATACTTACAATACCCATTTTTTGGTTAAGGTTAATATCATTTTAAATTGTCATTTTCTTTATATTTTGATTTTTTGTGTCATTCTTAATACAAATTTCCCATTTATTAATTTTTTTGTCATTAAAATATATAAAAAAATAATTTAATTTTGACATAGGTCATTCGTTTCCATGGTTTCATTGTTGTAATTTTAAATTTTGACATTCCAACATGAAAAATGAAATAACCCAAGCAAGGTCCCTTGTCGTGACAACCTAAAAGAACGAAATTCCCATTTAGTTCCGCCTAAGCGTTTGAAACAGACTGTATATACTATATATAAAAAGAGAGATTTGGCTAAAAGTGTTTAAACAAAGCAATAAAACAAACAATATATCTTCAGAGGTAAAGTTTCTTGTTTAAATAATTATTGTAAATAAAAATTAAAAATATATGTATATATGAAGGTCTAAAAATTATATCAATAACTTCTTCTTTGGGCACAATCAGCTGGGCTCACAGAACACAATATCTTAAGAACGGACACTGGTAGCAAAAAAAAAATAGTACGTTCACCTAGGAATATACCAATGAACTAAACAACAACAACCGCCAAATTTAAATTTGACTATCTGATTTACGTTCATAATTGCCATTATTATTGTATTAAATAGATAGATCTTTTTGTTTATTGTAATATTTTATTATTTACATTAACAAAAGTTTTACAAAAAAAAACATATATATATATATATTTATTACAATCCATATAAATGGAACATATAAATAAGAAATTTAAATAAATATATCTAAATAAATAATAATAATAATAACTTTATTTACCAAAATAGGCAGGGCCTAATATACATAGTTTTTTTTTACAAAATAATAATAATAATAATAATGTTTCCATACATTGTACATTCTACATTCTACATTCGGACTTAACTATACATCCCGTCGTATTTCCGGTATTTGTTGAGTCATATTTATTTTTGGCTGATGGTTGTCTTTTTAAAAAACCTCGAAATGGTTTTGACATTTTATTAAAATTGCACCCCTTAAAGTACTTCGAAATAATATTGAGTTTTTAAAATTTTCACCCTTAAAGGAATAAATGGGTATTTTTTATTTGATTGAACGTTTTTTGGACATATGAAATTTGCAAAATATATTCCACAAAGAAGAGATTTTTGAAAGTCGACCTTTAAGGGGGTGAAATATGATTTCATGAATTCCTCAATGTCTCTTAGAACCAATCAGATATCGACTGGGTGCTTAGGGCTTAGTGCTGGTAGCTTACAAAGGTTACCCATACAAATGATTGCAACAGAAATTCAGAATTTTGCTCTAATCAACCCCTAAAGGGGTGAATCTACATTCGGGGTGAATTATAAAAACCTACATAGCTTTCTATTTAAAATATTTAGTAAGCGTTTTGACAGTTTTTTAAAATTTCATCCCTAATGGGGTTAATTATTTTATTCGATAGAACGTCCCTTGACATAGACATGAAATTCGGGAAATATATTCCCTCCATGACGTAAGCACTCACTAATATGAAACTTTTCAAAATTCTATCCCTAAGGGGGTGAAAAGGGCTGAAATGTGATTTCACGGATTCCTCAATATCTCTTAGGACTATTGACATATTGACTTGGTTTTTGCTTACAAAAGTTACCCCTACTTAGTTAAACTAAAACTTATTTTAAAATTTTACCCTAACCAACCCCTAAAAGGGAGGATCTGCATTCAGGGTTTAGAACCCTTCGTATTTCCTTCGTTTGTTGAGTTGTTATAACATTCCTTTTTGGCACATATGTCTTTATAAAATGTTTTAAAGTTTTTTTTTACTCAGTTTGACGTAAGAACGTACTAAGGATTTTTTGAAGTTCGACCTCTATGTTTTCTATATCGACTAGGTTTTTGCTTACAAAGGTTACCCATACACATGTTTAAAAACAAACTGAGTATTTTACACTAATGAGATCGTCCATTTTTTTTTCCATATAGCTGTATGTAATTGTCCACCACATTATTAGTACGATGATCATTATTTTTTATCTTCTTATTAACATTGTAAATAAAATATTTTAGAGTAATATGTACAATGGATGTTTTAAACACCTTATACAATTTTGTTTTGTGTTGACAAAAATAATTATCTATATTAAATTCAAGTAAGTTTTCCAATTTTTCTATAATATTGGGATCATTAATATATTTCACCACATTATGGTATACAGTTTCTTTGCATTTTGCAACTTCATCAATTACATCTTTTGATGGGTACATCAATTTCCTCGCACCTGTTGTATGTTCTTTCAACATAATAACAGCATGACTGTCTGTGCATGCGACATCCAAAAAATATTTAGCGCAATTCTTACAATTGCGCTTTAAAAATTTCCTACAAATAAAACCCGCAATGTAAGAATTTGTATGGAAACGAATATTTTTTAAAAATTTATTGGGATTAAAAGAGGTTGTGTTGGACAAAACAGAAGGAAGGGTTGTATTGTTGACTGGTGTATTAATAGGAGCAAAAGGAATATCGGAATCTAAAGGAGCAGTAAAGGACTGTGTCGGGTTTATGAGTGATCGGATGCTGGAAAGGAATTTAGTGCCATCATCTTCACAATTTGTTGCACTTGTATTATGAAGGAGTACATTAATAATGCAAGTTTTATAGGCCGAAACAAACTGTGAAGTTGTTGGGGAATTGTTCTGACCACACAGACCTCTTATTATCCCAAATAAATTTTCTAGAGGGTCTTGATTTAATGACCTAGTCGCTAGGTACTTAAAACCAAGACCCCTTATTCTCCTCCATAAAAATCTAACATTGCGGATTGTTAGTATAAAATTATTTTTCGATGGTGGAGCAGAAACTTTCTTTTCATCTAATGTGCATCTTCTCCCCTTTTTTTAAATTGGGTATTACTTATCTGGCTACCTAATAATACCAATCCCGCAGGAGTTAATTTTAAATCCTTTATAAATTTATTGCCGATAAGTCTTTTCCTATCTCCTTTTTTAGGGTTTTGTAGGTATGACCAAAAAACCCTTATACCGTCATTTTGTCGTCTGTCTGTCTGTCTGTCTGTCTGTCTGTCTGTCTGTCTGTCTGTCTGTCTGTTCGGTAAAAATTGTAGCCAAACGGCTAAACCTAGAGAGTTGAAATTTGGCATGCTTATACAACTCTTTGACCCGCACATAGGAAAAATACTAAAACATCTAAAAAACATACCCCCCTAAAAATATAAACAAATATGTGCTCATCGAAAACAAAAATATTTTTTTTTAATTCTGAGTAGGGTATCAAATGAAAGCCCTTAGTACGTGGATTAACGATCAAATTTTTATTTTTGCAAAATAAATTATTTTGATGCGATTTTTGCCAAAAATGTGCAAAAAAAATTTTGTCCCACACCCTGTAGCCCAGATGGTTTAAACTAAAAATCTAAAAAAATTCTAAGTAATGTATATTGGTGTGAACCGAAATAGTACAACAGGAATTTTTGATCAGATTATGTTTTTGGAAAATAACGCATTTTTTGTGGTTTTTGGTTCACAAAGTACAAAAGTTATACCAATGTAAGACACTCACATGCATAGCGTGCGATAGCTACATGCGTTAAAGCGCTCTTCAACTAACTGGAAAACGAAGGGTTTCGAGTTCGAGTACGGAGTGAATTTTATTTTTTCTGTTTTTTTTTTTTGCATTTTTATTATGTTGAATTTATTTTGTCAAAATTCTAGTTATATTTTGACAAATGTTGTATTTAATTTTTATGAGCGTAAATTTAATAACCAGTCTTATTATATGATTAACAGACGATAAATTATTTTAAAAATATCGTTCATTTTGCCGTGATTACTACAAAGTAAAATTTGTCCTACACACTCAGCATACCGCATTCACTTATTATATACCTGCGAAACCCTGAAATGTGTGAATATTCACACTTCACATCAATTTTTTATTGATGACTGTAACTCAAAAAGCTTCCTCTGCACATCTTTCGATCTTGATTTTAAATATGAAATGGACTTCTTGGAAGTTCTCAAACTTTTAAATAATATTTTCTTCCTCGGAGATAAGTCCACTTCATGTTGCACTCCAAGATATCTTAGTGTGAATTTTTGACTGGATTCGGAAGATGTGCTTGCTGTAAAGAATAATATAAATTAATAATAATTAGAAATTCTTGATTTGATATTCAAGTATTTAGTGTGTTCAAAACTAATGGCTTGTTAGGTAATCCTGCATAATAGCTCCCTGAGTTTCCACTGATGCTCTTTTTGTACCGTTTCAATTCACTTTAAAATACAATTTATTTTTAAGTGATTTACCTTCATCAAATAAAAATGATTGTTCCGCAAGAGAAACACTGATCTCTGGTACAGGTGTGGGCATGCTTTCAGAGACAAAAATGCATGGGACCACCTCTCGCAGCAATTTCTTTCTTTCAGTAGTTTGAAACTGACTCGTCTGAAAATGGGCACCACAGACAACACGGTGTTTTATTGTGCTGTAAGGTACATCTTCCAAATTCTTGGTAAAACAGCCTGCAAATTTGGAATAACTTCCTTCCATTTGCGCCATAGAACTTCATTTCTTGGAAAGTAAAAATACGGACCACTTCCAGATGTACATCCCGGCACAACACATCTGTGTTGCTCAGACATGATATTAAATAATAAATTCATAAATTAGTATATTATATACTTTGTAATTCCAACCATAAATTATTTTTGAAACCTAAGCAGAGAATTATAATAATATAAATATTACTTACCAGTAAATACGATTAAAATACAATGTAGAACTTTGAATTTTGAACTTTGTAGAATGTTGTAGTAGAAATACAATGTAAAAAAAGGTATAACGCTGTTACTGTTTCAAAACTAGCAAGATAAAATGCGTGTTATCGAACCACAAGTTTGAAATGAAACACAGAAAATAATGACATATGTATGACAGCTAATGGCGGCAGATCGACAGCTAGAACACGAAGTTTCTGATCGTTTGAAGTCGGGTGTATTCGTAATTTATTTTGCACTATGTCACCATCTACCAATATACCAGAAAACTAAAACTCGAGCCAAGGTCATTACATACCAGTGGCACCCGGGTGGCTGGGCTGTCTTTTGGCATCACATCCTCTCTCTTGATCTGTTAAATGTCAACTGTAAAAAAATATTTATATGGCAGATAACTTAAAAAATATATAACTACGTAAAAACAAATTACATGGAGAATTTTCTCCATAAAATCTACGCCAAGAATATAAATAAAAGTCTAAATATGTAAATAATAACAAAATATATGAGAAAAATTAAATAATATAAATAATATATATTTCCAATGTACGACATTGAACATCTGTCAACTTGGGACTAAAAATAATATTTTTACAATGTAATAGGGATGACGATCTAAACCAATCCGAAACAAGGACAAACACCTCCTATCTTCTTACACACATTTTTCTACTTTGAAATAGACCATAGTGTGTTCTTACAAAAATGAACTGCTTATACAGTCTGTTCCAAACGGTTAGGCGGAACTAAACGGGAATTTCGTTCTTTTAGGTTGTCACGAGAAGGGACCTTGCTTGGGTTATTTAATTTTTCATGTTGGAATGTCAAAATTTAAAATTCCAACAATGAAACCATGGAAACGAATGACATATGTCAAAATTTAATATTTTTGTACTTATTTTATTGACAAAAAAAATAAATAAATGGGAAATTTGTATTAAGAACGACACAAAAATTCAAAATATAAAGCAAATGACATTTTAAAATGATATTAACCTTAACCAAAAAATGTTAATTGTAAGTATGATTTACAAAGCTTAAACAAAACGACCGAAAAGCACGATTTAAGCGATGAAAGTAACTAGATTGCAAAATCTAGTTCCGCTTAACCGTTTGGAACAGACTGTATCAACTGATGATTTAGGCAAATTTTGGGTGGGGTAAGTGTTTTTTTTTTCAGTCTTTTCTTGGACGTAAAAAATCACTTTCCGTAAAATGCAACGAGCAAACGTGCATGCATGGGCTTGGATTTTTGCCTATTTTTAGTTTTTGGGTCCATAAAAACCTACGATCCACTTTCTGCTAAAGTCACTAGATTATACAAAGTACCGCAAGCCTTTGAAGAAGCCGACAGACCCCAGGGTTTGATTGGCAACATTGCTTCCCCTATTAAGCAAACTAAAACAGCAATTTTTACGTTCTTAAGTTTACGTCTGCGCTGTCACATCTCTCTCTCTCTCTCGCTCTAATTTAATAACCTTCTTTGTCAGCGGTTTGAATATTTAAGGTTAAATTTAATTTAAATTTATATATCATATCCATTTTATTTAATAAAAATTAAAAAAATAATGGAAATTGTAGCACAATTTTGTTATAGTGCATCTTTGATTAAAAAAATCGTGATTAGAATGTTTAAAATAAAAATTAGTTTCTTATTTTTGTAATGTTGGAATCACTGAACATCATTTGTGTTGTTGTGTGGCGACATTTTTAACCCCAGCATGGCCGCCGTTGCGGTACTTTGTATAATCTAGTGACTTTACTTTCTGCCTTACCTTTCTGCTTTATCGTTCGCAGCAGGGGTATGAAACTCATATACACGGCCTTGAAACGGTTTTAAGTTATATTCCATCTACCGACAGCGCTAAAAGCGTTTTTTTTTAACCAACATTTTGAGAACACTTCATTATCGGCAATTTGCGGCAATTGTTTTTGATGTTGTAACGATAGGTGACAGTAAATTGTGATTGTGACAGTGATGAATTTTATGGGTACATTCGATTTGACGCTCCGAGCGTTCCGAGCACGCTCTGTACACTCAAACGTGTTCGATTTGACGCTCGGAGTACACTCAATTGCATTCGTTTTGCGATCGAGCGAGCATTTAGAGTGCGCTCTATGTGTTCGGGGTTTTAAGACCGAGCATATGGAGTATGACGTAAAAAGTGGGGGAAGTTTAAAATTAAATTATAAATAAAATTAAAATAATAGCCTTAGGGCCGAGAGTTCCAGTTGCTAATAAACTGTCCAATAAGTTTATTAGCAACATAATTTTTTTTCCGAGTGTTCCACCCCGAAATAGTTATTAGGTTGCTAATAAACAGGCTTATTTGTCTAATAACTTATAGGCAACATGAAGTGCTTAATAAAGTGACATATAACCAAAAACAAGTTCGCAAAATGTGTTAATATTTCAATTTTAATTGAAAAACAGTATAATTTTAAAAGAATATACGAATGTGTAGTTTTTAAACATTTCTATAATGGTGATTTTAGTGTATTATATACATTTAAGTTGTATTTTGGCGAAATCTACGATCTGTTTGGATGAATTTATAAATTATGGACAACCGTTTTTAGAATATTTTGGGCATTTATTGTAAATGTGATATATAAAGAACAATATATAAATATATATTTTTAAATAAACATTGTCTTTTATTTTTACATATGTATTTATTTCAATTACGATTACAACACATTACAAACAATACTATTTATATAAAAATTATAGAGAATAAGAAGACAGACGCAATTATTGGCAGAATAATAAAGATGTGTGGCTGAAAATTGCTGATAAGTTTAATTCATATTGTTTAAGGAATGTAAAATTAAGGAAAATATCGCTGTCTTTTTATTTTCAGTCACTTTTATATTATAAAATGCTATTTTTATTAACTTCTCTTCTATCTATATTGTCCTCTTTTTCTGTGATAAAATTTGTTGAACGCCGTTTAATTGTCATTTTAACAGTAACACAAAAAATATACGTAATGTCATTGAATGTCAAGTCAAACTATTTATTGTCAAAATATTTAATGTCAAAATATTCAGTGTCAAAATTTCATCTCACTTTAGCTCTACAAATTTACGTATAGCTCTAACCCTCTTGCACCGTGTTACTATCTTCATAAGAAATACCAATGCAAAAACAAAAAATTATGTTGCTATAAGCTGTTCACTTTTGTAAGAACACACTAGATATGGTTATTTTGGTTACTTTTATGGTGTGTTACTGACTTTAAATGTCAATTAAAAATATTCCTTACGCTGTAAAACCGACTTTAGGTTGATAAGGTTATGATCATTATAATTAAGATATCATTTTTCATTATGACATATGTCAAATGGATCGACATTTTAAAAAAGTGACATATTTTAATACCAACATGACATACAGCTTCAAAGGTGCAAACTATTGAAAACAAAATTCCCTCTTAGGTTGTTCTTACAAAAGTGAACTGCTTATAATAAACTATTGGAAGGATTTTGTAACTTGGAAATCACCAATAAATTTATTAGCTTCATAAATATATTATGTGTCAAATAACTATTAGGGAGTTTATTAGGAACTGGAACTCTCGGCCCTTAGACAAATAATATTGTTATTTGTCTATGGCTACAGAGTACGGCTATTTTATGTATTTGTGACGTTCTGTAAACAGTAAAAAAATTATTAAAATACACCGTACATAAAATTAAAATGGAAAAAATTCATTAAATTAATTCATTAATTATTATTTAATTTTTAATTAATTTTATTTCTTCATTATTGAAAAAATTTTTTAAAAAAACCGAGGTATAAGCTGTTCACTTTTGTAAGAACACACTAGATCTGGTTATTTTGGTTACTTTTATGGTGTGTTACTGACTTTAAATGTCAATTAAAAATATTCCATACGCTGTAAAACCGTCTTTAGGTTGATAAGGTTATGATCATTATAATTAAGATATCATTTTTCATTATGACATATGTCAAACGGATCGACATTTTAAAAAAGTGACATTTTTTAATACCAACATGACATGCAGCTTCAAAGGTGCAAACTATTGAAAACAAAATTCCCTCTTAGTTTGTTCTTACAAAAGTGAACCGCTTATACATATATAATTTTGATTCATGACTGACGTGAATTAATCTGACAGTAAAAACGCCGCCTAAAATTGTAGGGTTAGATTTTATAAACAATACGTCACAAGAACGCTCGCTCCGTTAGTTCTCTATTCATGACGTCACCATCAACTGTTCGCTCAGCGCTCGCTCTACTCTGTACAACTCGAATGCACCCTATAAGAAATTTTAAATATTAGCACCACATTTTTTATTTTCAAATGGTGTAGTGTAATTAATAATATTTTAAATGGTAAATACAAAAGAAATATAAATAGTGTAATAAAAAAAATGGCACAGACTAAATTTAATATGTACAATAAAAGTAGTAAATATAAAAGTAAAAAATAAATACTTGTTTATTTATTTCATATGCTTGCTTACAAATAAAATAATAAAACTTAATGCTTAATGAAGTATTAACTTTTAACAATTGTAATTAATTTTAATTTTAGGAAATTAATTAGGAGAGTTGTAAATAAATTAAGCATAATTTTCGGTTCAAGGCAATCTTTAATTTTCTGCCAAAATTACACTTTATTTTTCAATTTTGATAGAAAATTAATGATCGCGCGATTCATAGCAATTTAAAATATAAAAATATATTTGTGTGCACTGCGTGTTGCATATTATCTAATTCTAGTTCATATTACAACCACGAATGTCGCAACTATCGCTGTCCAAAGCCATAACGTGGGAGTCCGCTATCTTCCTTGTTTTATAATTTGTGGTTCGCAGAATCAAGAACTGCTGATGACGTAAAATATGACATTTTCAAAATACCCTTAACATCAAAGAAAGCCATGAAACATTTGATTTTGATTTTATATTTTTTAACGTTTCATCAATATAATTTTTACAATTTGCATCGCTTTCAGTCAAATGTTAGAAGACTGACTCTTCCCCTAAGAAAATTTTAAGGGGTATAATATATTCTTGTGCCAAGAGAGATGTTGCTAATGCATTTTTTTATACATAACCGTATGTTGTCTGCACTTATTATTCGATTAACAATAATGATAATTGTGAGTTATTTTTTGACAAGTAAGTACATTATTTTATTACATTATAATGGTGATGAACTGAATACGGTTATTTTGTATCTAAACTACATTCTTAACAAATCTGACTTGTTTTATTTAATATTGTTTTGATTACTATGCCAACTGAGATTTTAAGTTATTTCAGGCGTAGTATTTCCAACCGTAGTTAACTTAAACTAAACTGGGTATTGATAACTATAGGTTTTCCAAACGTTTAAGCGGAACTAATTGGAATTTTCATTCATCAGCCCCTCTTTCGAACAACGAAACAACTAACTACCGAATCAAACTATCAACAGCTTCAAATTTAGTTGATAATTAATTGTAAGTGAACACACATATTTATGTGGCGATTAATTGTTGAAATTTTAGTGATAATTTTAGTAAACAATCTAAAAAATTGATGTGAAGTGTGAATTTCATACATTTCAGGGTTTTGTAGGTATTTAATAAGTGTAAGAAGTCAACAGAATGCTAGATGTCTAATGGCCGGTTGCTAAAGTAAGAGTTATCCCTAACTCGAGTTAAAATCATTTGTTTTTGTATGCTACAACATACAAAAACAAATGATTTTAACTCGAGTTAGAGAAAACTCTTACTTTAGCAACCCGACATAAGATAATTTTAAGATGGATATCTAAGGCGATTCGTTGTCAGCTGTTAACAATTTTTTATTATATTTTTAATATAAAAAAAAAACTACACACAGTCAATCAATCAATTAATGGTATTTATTTTTTGCCTTACGGCTTTAAAATCTACATTTTTATTTACATTAATAATATTAATAAAAATAATAATTAATAATAATATAAGCTGTTCTAGTCCAGTAACCTTGTCATGATTATGGGGCAAAAGTTGCATCAAGTGGGGGTAGTTAGTTTCGTATTTTTTTCTTGTATGGGATATGCCTGGGATGCAAAATCAAAGTTTTCGACCTCGGCAGCCCTCCGGAACACTTTTGAATTTCTCAAAAACTACTAAATTTTCGAACTTTTTTCGGTTTCTTACCATTATGACCATAAAGGAACACGTTTTTGACAAACATTATTCAATGAATTATTAAACTAGATTAAATTTGCTACAATTTAAGACCAGAATGGGTTCAGTAGCTTCAATAGTTTCTGAGATACAGCTTTTCAAAATTTGAAAAAATCTCCAAAATTGAAAATTTCTTGTTTCATCATATACAATTGCCTTTATATCTTCAACAACCTGTCTAACATGAGTCAGTGAAGTAAACATTTATTCAATTTAACATTTTGAAGGTGGGGGAGGAGGAAGAAGGGTGGTATGGGTGGAGGGAAGTCACTGTTCACCGTTTTCTTCATCGTCCTCAATCGCCTGAAATGAAAAATTATATATTCAATGTCCCAAGGTAAAACCTTGTCATAATATAAATACACCGCACATGAAAGTTGGTAAGCATTAATAAATAGAAGTAATGGTATCTATAGCATGTGGGTAAGAATTAATTATTATAAATAATGGTAACTTTCAACTACAATACGAGTGTAACAGTTTTTCGACGAAAAAATCGATGTTTTTAAAAAGTTGTTTGCGAATAACCCGAAAAATATGCATTTTATCAAAAAAACTGTAGAAAGCAAAATTGTAGCTTTTAAAAAAACAAAACATTTATTATTTTTCTACGACCAATACGAACGGAGATACGGCATGTTAATGGTTAACTTTTTTTCGCCAAATGCATAATTTGAAAGATTCAAAGTCAAATAACAGGAAAAATTTGCATTTTTCGAAGAAAACTCATTGAATCTTTTTTCAAGTATTTGATTAGACCTTTCAAACAAAAAAACAAAAAAGTCTCTAGTATAAAAATTAAGCGACTTATGATCAAAATAAGGTCGGTACCTACTTTTTTCTACGAAAAAATCAGTGAAAACAACCCCCTATTTACCCCCCTAATTAAAATTGATCCTCACCCTTCTGTGGTTCTCTTCATATATGTATTTTCAGTACACCAAGAGAAAGAAAAAACGATTTTTTGCGATTTCGTATTTTTTACCCTTTTCTTCAAAATATCTCCGAAATTACTGGAGATACGAAAAAAATGATAGAGCACTAAATTGTAGCTTTTTTAATGACTTAAATTTCTCTATGCATATATTTTCTGTACAGTGAATATTTGGCGAGATATAGCCGTTTAAAACCTCTATTTACAAGCGAACACCACCTTATTCCAGCCCTTCAAACTCACCCCATTTAAAAACTAAGGGATCTTAAGGAATTTAATTTACACAGTCTTATAGCTCTTGAAAGGCCCTACAAAATCGTTTTTGAAAAAACTTTCTATCATTAAAAATGAAGGAGATATGTTTAAAAAACCAATAAATTTTTTTTCGAAACATTCGAATAGCACGGTTCGGAGCGTAATAATCTACATAACCAGTATTTTCGGCAGCAATATAAGGTTTTGCAATGATATTTTATAATTTTTGACAATAAGGAGTAGTTTTCACTTCTAAAAATAAACAGTGCCCATGAGCATGATATAGCATACAATTTTCAAGTTTGGAGATTTTTTCAAACTTTGAAAAGCTGTATCTCGGAAACTATTAAGACTACCGAGCCCATTTTGGTCTCAAATTGTATAAAATTTAATCTAGTTTAAAAATGCATAGAATGGTGTTTGTCGAAAACGTGCTCCTTTATGGTCAAAATGGGCAGAAACCGAGAAGAGTGCGAAAATTTTGCAGTTTTTGCGAAATTCAAAAGTGTTCCGGAAGGCTGCCGAGGTCGAAAACTTGGATTTTGCATCTCAGGCACAACCCATACAAGAAAAAAAAACGAAACTAACTACCCCCACTCGATGCAACTTATGATGTACTAGGTTACTGGACTATTCACTTTTGTAAGAACAAACTAAGAGGGGATTTTGTATTCAATAGTTTGCACCTTTGAAGCTGTATGTCATGTTGGTATTAAAAAATGTCACTTTTTTAAAATGTCGATCCATTTGACATATGTCATAATGAAAAATTGTATCTTAATTATAATAATCATAACCTTATCAACCTAAAGTCGGTTTTACAGCGTAAGGAATATTTTTAATTGACATTTAAAGTCAGTAACACACCATAAAAGTAACCAAAATAACCAGATCTATGGTCTATTTCAAAGTAGAAAAATGTGTGTAAAAGATAGGAGCTGTTTGTCCTTGCTGCGGATTGGTTTAGATCGTCATCCCTATTACACTGTAAAAATATTGTTTTAAGTCCAAGTTGACAGATGTTCAGTGTCGTACATTGGAAATATATAATATTTATATTATTTAATTTTTCTCATATATTTTGTTATTATTTACATATTTAGACTTTTATTTATATTCTTGGCGTAGATTTTATGGAGAAACTTCTCCGGGTAATTTGTTTTTACGCAGTTAATATTTCTTAGGTTATCTGACATATAAATATTTTTTGACACTTGACAATTATCAGATCAAAAGAGAGGACTAAGGTGAGGCCAAAAGACAGCTGATTGTGCCCAAAGAAGAAGTTATTGATGTAATTTTTAGACCTTCATATATACATATATTTTAAATTTTTATTTACAATAATTACTTAAATAAGAAACTTTAGCTTTGAAGATATATTGTTTGTTTTATTGCTTTATTTAAACTCTTTTAGCCAAATCTCTCTTTTTATATAGAGTACATAATTTTTAAAATTAATATTTTTATAACTTTTTCAAATTTCCCATTAAACTGAATTTATGTCTTATAAATAACGTAAGTGTATTATCTGCCTTGTTTATTTCAATCTTATTAACCTTTTATATATTAAAAAAAATCACTTGCTAACCCAGTTGCTACGCCCATGCCCTAGTTGTAACTTATTTTAAATTTCCCGCTATACTGTATTTGATCAGTGTAAATCGTACTTGGTTCGCAGCGCTATCTACTTTTTTCTACTTTGAAATAGACCATAGTGTGTTCTTACAAAAGTGAACATGACAATTTGACAATTTTGACATGTCAATTGCAATTTTGACATGTCAATTTGTTATCTGACATATGTAGTTTTTGACTGAATATAACCTCGATATAATAATACTTAACCATAAATTTAAAAGTCAGATTTACAAGTTCACATGTTTCCATAAAAGTCTATTTACACCACAACAGTCACCAAAGTAACCAGATCTAGTTTCGTATTACAAATTGAGACAGATTATAAGTGTGTTCATATTTATTTGTGATTCAATTTAACCCATTTAAGCCCACAATTTTAAAGGTTTGGTATTATCTGTCTCATTTTGTAATACGAAACTAACAAGGAATCTTCATTTTTTATGTTGTATATTTAAAATATCATCTTAGGGTGGTAATTCTGAAGTAACACCTTTCAAAATATTTGACAAATCATAATTGACATTAAATTACGTATATGTCAACTTACTAACACAAATTGACAAGTATTAGAAATATATTTTACGCAACCAGAACAGAAAATATGAATAAGCGAAATAATATGAAATAAATATTTGTATATAATTCAAAATATTTGACATGTCAATCACAAATTTGACATGTCAATTTGGTATCTGACATGTAGTTTTTGAGTGAATATAACCTCAGTATAATGAAACTTCACCAAAAATGTAAAAGCCAGATTTACAAGTTTACATGGTTTCAAAAAAGTCTATTTACACCACAACAGTCACTAAAGTAACCAGATCTAGTTTCGTATTACAAATTGAGACAGATTATACTCTTTACTACCCGTAATTATTTTTTCTTATAATAGTTTTTTTCACAATATAAGTAATAAATAAAATTCAAAACAGATTTTACTGTATTTAAAATATAAAAATTTATTTATTTTATTAGATTTTAGACATGGTGTGAAAACGACCATTTGGGATAATGTGGTTCAAAAATATCATTCTGAATAACGTGTTTTTTTTTTTCATTGGCTCGTGATAATCAGCATAAGTGTTCGTGAAGTTCGTTAGATCATCAATAATATCCAAAGAAAAAAATGAAGTGAAAAAATCGATAGGTTCAGAGTGTTCAGAAAGTGTTAAAGGACTCAAGAAAGCTGCTTCTGATGGCGTGGGTAACACACTCGTTTCTTCTTCCTACATTTTTTCCAATGTCGAAGTTTTTGTTTTTTACCACTTTGATTTTCATACTCGTCCTCTTCTTCACTCGAAATTTTAGCTGGAGCATTCAGCTGATTATGATTCAATCTCTTTGCATCGTATTCGTCCTCTTCGCCTGAATCTTCGTCGGTTTCTGCTCTGGTGTCTCCAGGTGGCAATATGGCAATCGAGTTAGGAATATCATTATCAGATATATTTTCTATCTCCTCCAGTATTTCCGTAGCAAGATATTTTCGCCTTGAAGAAAAAATGCTCATAATCCCAAATGGTCGAAAATGACCGTACCAAATTTGAATTGATTTATGTTATGAACATTTAAGAAAAAAAAAAATTTTAAATAATTTTTCCAAAATATTTTTCTATTTTTACGTAGATAAAAAAAAATGTATGTATATTTCAAGAAATTAGTAACTTACCAACGACTTTTATTCGACATGGCAGGACTAATAATAACTTGCAACGTTACTTTCACTAAATACACACTACAACTGACAAAGGTCGCAGAAAGTGACCAAAAATAAACAACTATACCCTATCTCAATAATAAAATTAAATTTGTAAACATCTGATGCCTATAAGGTTGGCTATACAATAAAATACATTAAGGTCGTTTTGTACCATTTGGGCTGATTCGCAGTTGTGGTCGTTTGCGACCCTTTGGGTTTAAACGGGTTAACATAACACCCACTTTATTAAAATTGGACATCTGGCCGCTAGAATCTTGTTCATCCAGTCCCTTCCCTTTCCGGTGTCATCAAGAATTTCTTTTCATTTCCTTAAATATTCCCTTAAATGGTCAATTGATTCCATTTCTTTCTCACACAGTCGACATGCCTTTTCTTGCTCGTCCCTCCAGTAGCTTTCTCCTCATTTCCGCATCTGAACCTAGCAACCATTTTATGTTATTTGCTGGGTTCAGTTAGGTATCTGGGTGCTGCTGTCGTCATGATATCTTGGTATTTGCTTTTGTACAGCGATCTTTCTATTCTCTTTCGCTGGTCTTGTGTTTGTACGTCCCCGTGTCTCTTCGGGTGATTATTTTCAAGATTGACAAGTCCGGACCAATTATTAAACAGTTTTAATCGAGCGTTTGTTGCGAATAGTTATTTATATAACTCACCCACGCCCTTCCTTAGAATATTACAGTTATTCTGCTGCGTTTTGTATAAATTTATTATAATAATTTATTAACCCTAAGAAACCTTTCAATTGCGTTATATCAGTAGGTCTTTTTGCTTCCGTAACTAAAATAAACGTACGCGCCCATAAATATTGATTAAATTTAAATAATCCAAAAATTACCGCGAGACCTTCTTTTTCTATTTGTGAATAGTTGTGTTCACTTTTGTTAAGTGTGCGTGAAGCGTACGCCACTGGCTTTTCTTCCCCGGATGGCAAAATATGCGCCAACACTGCGCCGATACCGTAGTCAGACGCGTCCACCGTTAACTTTAATTGCCACTCGGGACTATAATGCACTAGAACGGGGGCTTCTATCAATACCCTTTTTATTATTTTAAATGATGTTTCACATTCCCGCGTCCATGTCCATTTTTTATAATCGGTACCACCGGTGTTCCCCAATTACTATTGTTAACCGGTATTAATACTTTCAATCGTACTAATCGCTCTATTTCCTGTTCCACTTATTCGCGAATCGCATAGGGTAATGGTCTCGGCTTAAAAAATTTTGGCGTAACATCCTTTTTTATACCAAATTTATTTAAAATTTATAAAGAAGTATTTTTAACAGAATTAGGTACTTTTAATAAAAGTCGATGTAAAGTATAATAATATTAAAAAAATCATTATTTTTGTATGTTATTAGAAACGGTAGTGTACCATTAATGGGTAGAGATTGGATTCATGAGTTTAATTTAGGTATAAGTGAAATAAAAACACTAAAAAGTTAAGAGCTAACGTTACCCCTAGAAAATACAAACAGTGAAGAGGATTCACTGCTTCGAGAGGAATTAAAATATATCCGGCAAAATAATCAATTACCGTTGAATATAGAGCAGATGTAAGTAGAATCTAAAAAGGATAAAATCCTAAGCCAAGTATTCAAGTGAGTAAAAAACGGATGGCCTAAAACAGTTTCAGATTCGTTTAAACCATATTTTTTGGCAAAAGAATCTTTATCGGTTCAGGAGGGTTGTTTGCTTTTTGGTTACAGAGTAGTTATTCCCCAAAGTTGTCGGAAATATGTTTTAAACGAAGTACATAAGTCGCATATGGGCATAACGAAAACAAAATCATTAGCGCGATCATATGTGTGGTGGCCACGGCTAGGCAGGGACATCGAGACACATTGTAAGGAGTGTGATATTTGCATGAAATATCAGAACTCCCCTCCAAAATCGGAACTCAAGGTATGGCCTTGGCCTACCAATCCGTGGGATAGAGTTCACGTGGACTATTTAGGGCCAATTAAGGGCAATTATATTTTTATTTTAGTAGACGCTTATACAAAATGGATTGAAGCGATAATTACCAAAAGTATAACTTCACTGACTACTATCAACATATGACGAAATATTTTTTCAAGATTTGGGGTACCTAGAGTAGTGGTTTCAGACAATGGGACACAGTTTGTGTCAAAAGAATTTAAAAGTTTTTTAAATGATAACGGAATAAAGGTGCAAACGAGCGCTCCATATCATCCCGCTACCAATGGCGCAGCCGAAAACGGAGTGAAAACCGTTAAACGAGCTATTTTGAAAATAATAGAAAATAATTCAGTAAATTTAAATGTGTTAGGTCTGAATAATTTCTTATTAGACTACAGAAACACCGAACATTGTACCACGGGACGTAGTCCAGCGGAACTCATGTTCGGTAGGAAATTAAATACGCGTTTAGATTTAATTAGACCGAGAGTAAATCAAAATAATAAAAAGACTAAAATGAATTTAAGTAGAGAAGTGGTAAGGAAACAGGTAGAAAGGAAACAAAATAAACAAAAAGAATATTATCAAGGGAAAAGTTTAAGGAAATTTAATGATAATGAAAAGGTATTAGTTAAAGAATATTTGGGAAATAAGTCGTTTTGGACAGAGGGGATAGTAAAAGAAAAATTAGGTTCTCGAAATTATATTATTTATGTTCCAAAAGTACAAGAAAATTGGAAACGTCATGTTAACCAAATTCGTAAAGGCAAAATGAGTCAAAATACTAGTATTCCGGTAGATAATAATAGTATTGTTGTTCCTAATAGTGATTTAGTGGTAGAAAATAACAGAACGGTGCCTTGGTGCGAAATATTGCCAGTTAACGAGACGAGCCCAACAGTTACAAATCCGCCTGTTTTGGAAAATGTAACAGAACGTACTAAACGGAAAATTAAACCACCTGATAGATTAACATATCCTCGTAATAAATAAAATCTCTTACGAGTTTATGATAAATGTATTATGTAAATATTTTTGGATTTGTAATTGTATTAATTGTCTAAATAAATGTATAGATAAGTTTCTAATTAAGGGTGGAAATGTAATGTATGATTTTGTGTATTGGTGATAACAGAGTCAAACTCAGGGTCGGAATTGACAAGTCCGGACCAATTATTAAACAGTCTTAATCGAGCGTTTGTTGCGAATAGTTATTTCTATACCTCACCCATGCCCTTCCTTAGAATATTACAAGTACCTTACTCATAAATACAAAAAATCCAAACATTATTAACCATAATTTAGTAATGAATAAAAAAATAGCAATTTTGTCAACAAAAACTACAATATTTTCCAAAACCGAAATCAGATCCAAAATTTTTACTAACTAAACCTAACCTAATTACCTAAATTGATCATATTCACTGTTCGTCTTTGTAATTTAGGGCGAGATTTGTTGTAATCGGCGCGATGATATTTTGTTAGGTTATGTAAAGGCATACAATTTAAATGTTCTCTCCGTTGTAGACTAAGATTGCCAATGTGTTAATATGTCTGTCTCATTAAAACAACTCACTAACTATAATTTGGAAAACTATCGACAATCGACAACGTATTAAATATAGAGGTCTGAACGATTTCTCGTTACCATATTACAAACATTGTTAGTGACAATCAACAGTAAACAACTCATAGCCTATAGTCGACTACTTTAAGATCTCTGAACGCAGCTTAACGATGCTCAACATAAGAGACCATAAAGAGAGATGCAGCGATTATTATTTGATTTCTACTTGTTTCAGGGTGGCCTCCCAATTTTAGTGCCAAAGCAATGGTGTCAGCTCGCAGTCATATACAGCGAAATATTCATCTGAAGGAGCAAGCTGACATGTACCTAGAAAGACAAAGTGAACTGTTTTCTAGCTGCAGTACACAGTCATCCCTAATTTTGGCCCAGAGAGAAACAGACAAATATAATTCGATATTAAATTTGTCCACGGCTACATCCAATAATACCAATGAAACGTAATTTGGATAATCCCAATCTACAGCTAACATGTCCAGCAAACTTTTCCACAAAATAAATATTATTATACAATTTACTGAGACCTGACTTGTTATTAAATCGTTATTTCAGAAACTACTTATATTCAGTTTACAATGTTTTGAGAAAAACCAAAAAATATCCTATTCGCGACTGCAAATAACAGTGAGACGTCTGGTGGTGACTAGCTAAATTAAACAGAAGCGTATATTTGGATAATATTTGTAGCGTGTTGTGCTGCAGTTTATGTGAATTAAGAAGTATTTTAAAATATAGTGACTTAAATACAGTGCATTTTTGCCGAAATATTGTTTGAACAGATAAATATTAAGAAAAAACTTCTGACATATACGCTTCTCGTGCGCCATTAGCTGTTGTATGCAGCGCCGCCAACGTTAGTTTCAGTCGCGAATAGTCGGTTTCTTTGGTTTAAGCGGAACTAGATTTTCAAATCTAGTAACTTTTACCGACTGATTGAAACTTTAGAACATTTTGTTTAGGAAAAGCCTACTACAATATGTAAAAAATTGTTCAGAAGTGTGAATTTTCACATATTTTACGGTTTTGTAGGTATTTAATAGGTGTAAGAAGCCAGCATAATACTGTATGTCTAGGAATATTTGTTCTATAATCACATCAAAATCAACAGTTTCTTGATAATCACTTTTTTTCGTTATTTGAGACCTAAGAGGTTCCATATCTTTGAAATTATTTTGCAATGGTCCAATATTAATGCGGACACCGTTATTTTGGACGATTGCCATTGCTGATAGTACTAGGCTAGAATAATACAATATAATAATAATAATACTAGTCTCTAGTATGACGCGGCTCAAAAGGTTGCTGAAGTTTGAGATTAGTGGACGCATGTCAAGACCTGACAAACCCCATAATAATAATAATATTTATTAATCCTTTAAATACAGGACTGCATGTAGGATATGTCAGTACATGAGTTTACAATTTTACACAGATCTTGATCAGTAATACAAGTTATGCAATTAATAAAACAACAAAATCATACATTAAATTACCCAAAATCAATGTTCCCCATTGGCATGACAACACCAGTCCTTACAAAATTTCATTCCTTGAGTATATACAATGCTCGATAAGAAATACCTTAATCTTCCGCTTAAATACAGCAAACTGCGTTTCATTTCTGACATGGAATGGCAGTGAATTAAATAATTTAATACCAAGAGTTTTTGGTAATTTTTTTTGTCAGTTCCAGCATGTTTGCTGGAGTTCTGAAACAATCTTTTCCTCTAGTGTTATATGAATTCTGGTTCTAATGGCGAGCAAAGTATATTTGATTTTTAAATACATAGACCAGCAAACTTTAAGATGTAAATACCAGGAACTGTTAATAATTTGTATTTTACAAAAAGAGGTCTGCATGATTCAGTGCGTCTTTTGTTTGCTATACAACGTATTATTCTTTTCTGGGAAATAAATATGTCATCTGCCATAGTTGATGATCCCCAGAAGCATATTCCATACTTAAGCCTACTATAAAATTGTGCATAATAAAATTTAATAATGGTCTCATGACCTACAATATTTTTTTTATTTTTTAATTAAATGATTTTAGTAGTTTTTGACAGTGGGATTTCCAACTTAAATGTTCATCTATGTACAGGCCTAAAAATTTTGTTTCATTTTCTGATTTTAGATATTCATTATTTATTTTAATATTTAAATTGATTTGACTATTACTTTGCAAAGTTCTAAAGATCATATAATTAGTTTTGAAGGGATTTAAGTATAATTTATTAAACAGGAACCATTTGTTGAGTTCATGTATAAGAGGGATTATTTTTTCATTTATTTTTGCGTTATTTTTGCCTGAGAGAACAACGGATGTATCGTCGGCGAACATTGTAAGATGATAATTTATGTAATAAGTTATATCATTTATGAATAGGAATAGAATGGGGCCTAAGACAGATCCCTGGGGAACACCAAGATTAATGAGAAGAAGTCCTGACTTTTCATCTCTTATATTACCTTTTCCATCTTTGAAAGACAACTGCACAAACTCCATTTGTGAGGTATGAACTAAACCAGTCTGCAACGACACCACGAATTCCATATTTATTTAATTTTACTTTAATGTTTAATAATATTTAATTTAATACTTAATGAGTATTAGTATCAAACAGATATAATACTTCATGAGTATATATACTCATGAAGTAATACAAATATATTCGGACGTTTCGGAAACTGCTCAACAATCTGTTTCCGTCTTCAGCGATCACGAGAATTGATGATCTATCATTTCTCGTGATTCTCCATTTTATTAAATACACATTTGTTTATATTTATCTCGAGATGTTTTTTTTGAGCTCTCATTAATTTCCTGCATGTGGATCAAAAAGTTGTATAAGCATGCGAAATTTCAACTTTTTATGTTAAGACGTTTGGCAACAATATCTGCCGTACAGACAGACAGACACGCAAAACATATTCCCAATGCTTCTTCCTGTCCATAACCAAATCTTTTCCCAATTTAGACTTAATATTTAGTTTCCCTCCACTATTCTTAGGAAAAGTAAAAAAACTAATTTGCCTATCTTTGTCCTTTCATGAATGACAACCAAAAACACTACAATTTGTTCTGCTTTTATAGTTTTTCACAACGTCTGTTGACTTTGTAACAAAAATTCAACACTAAAATATATGTAATACATTCAAACTGTACTGCAGAATTTAGTAAAATAATTTGGCAGTTATCGCAGGGATTCCCAACGGGGTCCAGGTGGACCCCTTGGGGGTCTATGGAAGTTTAAAAAGGGTCTGTAGTATTCCAGGGGTCTATCAGGGGTCTATTATTAAACTAGTACGCATTCAGAGTTGGGCCAGAACCAGCCACGGTTCCTAAACCTAAAAAAAATTAATGATGAACTTTATAATAATTTACTTCTTCATACAGAAGTTCGTTGGTTGTCGAAAGGCAATTGTTTGCACCGTTTCACTGAAATCTTTAATTCTGTAATTGAGTTCCTTTTGGAAATTGATAAACCTAAGGCAACAAAATTGATTGAATCAAAAAAGCATATATTTTCTTTAGCAGACATATTTTCTTTATTTAATAATATGCAAAATAAATTACAAGGAAAAAACGTGAATCTCATTCAAACTCGAACAGTTATATTTGGGTTTCGCTCCAAAATTGATTTGTTTATTTCCACTTTAAATCGAAATGATTTTCGATACTTTGAACTTTTGATGCAACTTTCTGTTGTTGAAAAAGATATGATTAATTTTGTTGACATTCAAATCTACACTGACCACTTGAAACAATTAAAAGAAGACATCAATGCCCGTTATAAAGATTTGGAAAGTTTAGATATCCCGTCTTGGATTATAAATCCATTTGAAAGCGATACAAACAATATTGATTTTTCGCTACAAGAAGAATTGATTGAATTGAAGGAGAATTTGGAAGTTAAAATCAATTTTCAAGCAAGTGGTTATGCCAAATTTTGGAATTGTAAATATATTCCCAAAAAATACGTCAAATTAATTCATATCACCGAACCATTATTTTTAGCTTTTCCTAGTTTTGGCTTGGTTGAGGCAGGATTTACTCACGTTAACAATTTATTAAGAAAAACTAGAAATCGATTAAATATTACAGAACGCGGTGATTTACGATTATTATTAACTAATTTTACATAAAAAGTATTATGGAAAAGCATCAACCACAACTATCACATTAATTTAAAAAATATATACATATATAATAATTAGTTACTTATTTCAGTAAAATTGAAAAATTGTTTAATAAAATATATATATTTATATTTGTTATGTTAGTTACTGGATTGTCCTTACAACTTCAATTATTCGTGTGTAATAAAAGGGAGTGAGGAACGTGCCACATTTACTAATCATTGACACGTCTGTAATGAACGTATATCTATTTAGTCGTGGAAAAAAAATGTAATAACATTTTATATTTTTGCAAATTTAATATTATATAAAAATATTTTACACTCTTATTCTTGAATTTTTAGAAGAAGTCTTTTCAAAGACATGCATAAAGATATCCGACTCAAAATTAATCGTATTAAAATATTACTTTCTCGCTCATATACCAGGTGTAACACGAAATATGGGCCATAGGCATTTGACATGGGAAATTTGTTATTACTTGTACAGAACAGTCGATCTTTTCTGTGTGTATTTGGGAAGTAGTTGTCAATCTAACCGAGGCAAACATTCTCATTTAACGAATGTAATTAGGAAAAATACGAGTCTTTAACATATTCATGTTTTATTTTAGATATTTTGTTGCTGTTCCAACATTATTAATTCCAGAACAGATCAGCAGTAATGCTCATGATTTTATTTATTTTTTTAAATAATATTTCAATTATTTATTAATCATTGTACTGTAAATAATTATTTGAAATCTTATTAACTTGAATTATTTTAATAATTACACTCATAAATTCAAAGAAAATTAAGGCTAGTTTTAATTATAATAATTTCCTAAACAGTTTACTGTGTTATTCATTTGTGATAAATCAAATGACAAATACATTACATTTTATATTTAATGGTACGTAGAACTTCTATGGATTGGTTTACAAGATGTCGTCTATACTGCAATTTGTTTATTTACATAAGAGGTTTTTTTTTACAATTACAAATATCCTATTAGATAGATAAAAATTCGCTGCAAATTTTGAGATTGTTACTAATTTTATTTCAGATTGTTAGTTTTGTATAAGAAATTTGTAAAAACTATACGTTTGTGCGCCTACTTAAATTAACAAATAGAAAAATGGGAACCTCCTTCAAATATTTCAGTAAGATTGTTAGTAGGCAGGGTCGGCACGTGGAAAATGTACTCCGGAATCCGCGGATTTAGCGACTACGCAAGTTTTTCCTCTTTTCCCACATCCCTTTTTTTTTTCTTATAACTTCCTCTTTTTTACTTATCACGTCAATCACACTTTCTTTCCTTTTGTTCATCATTTTAATTCTTTATTTCGATATCCTTTTTTTCTGTCTGAAGTCGGCACAGCAAAATTACACGGCGACTCTGCTTACATCAAATAGATGGACTACTCCTTAAACGTACACATAAATGTTCAATACTCTAAAATGAAATGGGAACTTTTGTTTTTTACAATTATTTTTATTTTTTTACAATTAAGAAAAGTGTTATTTACAATTAAGAAAACGAGTTATTTGTAATTTGAAAGCTTTTGTGTTCTTCTTTGGAATTAAGAATATATTATGGACATTGATGTCCGTATTAGAAAAATTTTTAGTGAAATATATGAACAAAGTTCAAACTTATTAAAATGTACATTTATTTGGGATTCTAATAAAAATATTAAATAAATTTAACGTCTCATTTGAAGCAGTAACATTCAGCCCGCTTTAAAAAATCTATAAACTATAAAAATGTAATTATTTATAAATTGGAAAAAAAAAGAAGAATTTCCTGGCGCAAATACCAAAATTTTAATTTGAACAAATTTGATACAAATCGGTTACATGCATTGTTTTCATGTATCTACGAGTCTGCCAAAACTAAATTTGAGTTTAAAGTTTTTCTGTAAGACAAATTGAAAGAAAATATTTATGTCCTTACAATGAACTAAAATTATCATGACTGGAATGTTTATCTAGCTCATTCTACAGTGTTGCCAGATATATATATATATATATTTGATCTTCTGTTGAGTAATAAGTTATGATTTTCAAAGTGTAACATTAAGCAAATTGGTTTATGAACCAGTGGGTGTTTAATAATAAGTGTTTCAAAACATAGAAATAGAGACAACTTACCAGTCAATCAGATGAAATAAAATAAAATCACCACGTAGTCAACTCGAAGTTTAAAACTGTGTGTCAAAGATAACGTGTCCCAATAATTCCGTTAGAAACATATGGACAAGAATTAGGAATATACTCGTCGGTATGACTCATGTCGGTGGTAGACACACCGGACGTATGTGGTGTGATGTTAAGTACGTACATATCTTGTCTTGACCAATATGTTTAACCGTTAACCGACTATATGAATTTTGTCAGCCATCAGTTGTCTCGACGCCTTACCGGCGCTTGTAGTAAAACCGTTATATTTTTTGTGATTTGATATAAAAAAATTCGAAAATAAAAGATATAAATAATGCATAAAGTATATCTACTATAATTTAAATTATTTATTAACACAATTATTACATATCAAATTGGAATGATCATTACAAACATTTTTCTTACAATATGCGCAATGTTGAAAAATTTGTCTTTTCGATTCACATAAATGGCATTGCGCTCGGTGTTTCTTTTTTGGTTGTGAGTTTGATGTCGAAGGTTCGTCGAGACCACATAATGTAGAAATATTCTTCTTAAAGATTTACTCCGTATGTTTGAGAGACGGCGCTGAATTTGATCCATGATTAATTCTTCACTCAATTCTTCGAGGTAGATATTTCGTCTATCGTTTTTTCCTATGTTCCATTGTTTATAAATATTTGTATGGATTATATATCCCGCCAATCCAGCTATATCCAATAAATTCATAAGAAAAGCCATAGGCCATCTAGTACACTTTCTTTTACAGGTATACGATCGTAACATCTTATCCATTAGATCAGTTCCGCCTTTAGATTTGTTATAATCTATTATAATTTCAGGTTTTTGTTTATTTTCTGTCAAATCATCATCGTGAAGCATAGAAGATAGTAATATAACAGCTCTACCCTTTTTTGGCACGTAAGAGACTAATGTGAGTGCTTTGGTAAACCCAAAAATTGAAGAAAATTCTTCCCGGGAACGATTGGCCTGAAAATTATTTGGAATATATTGCTTATTTTTTCGAAGTGTTCCTAACAATGTGAGTCCAGAACTTTTAAGATTCAAAGCCAATTGTTTTGTAGTAAAAAAATTATCGCACGTCACATTTCGATTGGTGTGATAATATGGTGTACTCAACTTTTCAACAAGCTTTTCTCCGAGATTTGTCGCTCGTTTGTTACCCTCTTTACCTAAATAAGGAACTCCGCCTAGAGGATATCCATTTTTTGAATCATTGGTCCAAAATATTTTCATGCCATATTTCTCTGGTTTTGATGGCATATATTGTTTGAATGGACATTTCCCATTGTAACCAACTAATTGTTCATCTACAGTTATATTAGAACCTGGCATATAATACTTTCCGAGATTTTTATTTAGACCCTCCCAAACGTCTCTTATACAAGCCAGTTTATCAGTTGCTCATCTCTGTGATCTGGAATTTTTATCATCGAATCTCATAAAACGTATTATCTCTTTGAATCTGTATTTTGACATAGTAGCTCGAAATATTGGAGGTCCATATTTATTGCTCCACAAACGATCAACGCTTACATCTGAGGATTTTAAATGTCCAGCAGTTAGCAAAAGTCCTATAAATGCTTTTATTTCAATATTGTCTACAGGTTTCCAGCATTTCTCATATTGCTTTTCTGTGTATACTCGAAAAGCCTCAATATTTGTGAACTCACCCAGCAAACATTGAACTAACGGCCGAACGCCGGCAAACTGCTTTTACGCTGGTACATTGCTGGCACCAAAAGTAAGTGCAACGCCAGTATTAATAATGTACTTCACATTTGTATTTCGCACTCCGCCTATACGAAGTACTTTACCAGCATTTTATAAGCATTCCTTATTTGTATTAATCCAAGATTATTTCTAGCGGGCCAGTGCTTATGTTTATAACTTTTTTTGAATGTAATAATTTGAAAAGTCTGACCGTTCTTAGTCATAAAACACCCTAATGGCGTGGCCTTCGAGGGTCGGTACAAGTGATATTCTGTGAGTATAAGTTGGGACGTGTTGGTGAACAGTTTTTAAAGATGTGTATTTGAATAGTTATTGATTGTGAGCATTATACAGTTTTTTATTGTGATTTGTGTGTGTTTTGTTAGATTTAAGGACGTAGTTTACACAAACTATTTCATATTAAATTGTTTAATTTTTAGTTTAGTTCAATCATAGTTTTTTTCATGTAATAAAATTTTCAATTATTAATAAATCTGATACAAGATTATAAATATGTCATTTAAAAAATATAATTTGTCATATTTCATTTTGAATAGTGACATCTTAAATATTTTGTAAATATAATACTAACCTAAAATAATACAAACTTAATCCAAAACTGTAAAGCTTTTTTTACAATATAACCAAGTTTCTAAAAGTCAGTAATACACTATAAAAATCACCAAAATAACCAGGTCTAGTTTGTTCTTACAAAAGTGAACAGCTTATAGCATTAATGCTTATAAAATTTGTTTATTGAATTTATTTTAACAAGTATGATTTCTTTAGGTTGGCACTCTTCAAGTCAGGGGGAAAAGATGTGGTAGATAATACAAGACGAATATTGGCGAAAATTATTAGTCACCCCTTATCTTTAGGATGAAATTGGTTTGACCGAAATGGCAGAAAACCATTTTCTTAAAATTCTTCATTAAATTAATAAATTAAATAAACTAATTCCTGTTATTCCTGAAATTATATTTATTTAATATTTATAAATAAATCAATAAATTATAACTGTTAATTCAATTTACAATCGGCTAGTTTTACCATCGTTGAATAAATTTATTTAACAACTTAAGTTAACAATATCGCATCATTCTATTGACAGCAATGTTAATTTCTTCATTAATAGTTTAAAACCGATGCGATATTGTCAACTTTACTTGTTAAATAAATTTATTCAACGATGGTGAAAATGGCCAAATGAGTATTTATTTTGCACCTAACCATTAATTTATTTTAATACTGGGTAAGTACACATATATTACATTTGAAACACTAGAGAGTGGGTATAATATAAGCACTAGTCTGTCAGAAATAAATCTTGCAACTAATGCGATTATTTTGCACTTTACCGTTGCTGGGCCAGCAACTGATACATCAATGGGCCAGCTAACGGCCACGAGGACACCGGGGTACTGGCCCAGTGCAAAATGCCAGCACTGGACCAATGTGAAATGCCAGCACTGGCCCAGTGCGAAATGCCAGCACTGGCCCATTACTTTCAATGCACTTTACCGTTGCTGGGCCAGCAACTGATACATCAATGGACCAGCTAAGGGCCACGGGACACCGGGGTACTGGCCCAGTACGAAATGCCAGCACTGGCCCATTACTTTCAATGCCGGCGAGTATGTGCTTTACCAGTACTGGTCCGGATAAAAATGTTTGCTGGGCAGTTATCAAAGAAATCAAATCTTCTGAAAAAATAAGTTGGAACGATTGAACCGGTATTTCAATTGTCATACCTAAAGGTAATATAACTTTATTTAGAGATCCTCTAATTATATTATGAGCCGGCGTTCTTCTAAACCTAGACACTTGAGGAGAACGAAACCAAATACAAGGTGTCTCAAAAGAAATTTTATATTTATTTAGCTTACTGCGTGAAAGCAACGTATCCGAGGGGCGCGGGGGTTATTTCAATCGGTAGCCTGGCTCTTGGGAATTTAGTCGCTATGGAGCGTTTCTCGGGAGCAGACCGCGCGTTATGTGTGCGAGAGTTTTACAAAAACGGTGATTCGGCGACTGTAGCGCGTAGAAAATTCTGCAGTATTCGAGGTTTTCGCCACTTAAATGATGCGCCAAGCATTCCTCTCATTCGACATTGGGTTAAAAAGTTTGAAGAGACTGGTACAACGCTGGATAAATCAAAATCCGGGCGACCTAGGTCGTCAAGAACGGTAGAAAACGTGGAGAATGTTAATCAGTCTGTTCGTGACGACCCGAACCTTTCAATTCGGAAGCGCGCAAGTGCTTTAAATGTGCATAGATCATCATTACATCGCATTATGCACAAAGACCTAAAGCTGCACCCCTACAAAATTCAATTGGTGCAAGAATTAAAGCCCCAAGATGCCAGTTAGAGGCTTAATTTCGTAAATCAGGTGATTGAGCGATTTTCAACGTTTACCAACATTTTGTTTTCGGATGAAGCTCATTTTCATCGTAATGGCCACGTAAATAAGCAGAAATGCCGCTACTGGAGTGCAACGAATCCGAAACGCAAACATCAGAAACCCCTACATTCGCCTAAAGTGACCGTATGGGCTGCGATGTCGGCGCGAGGAATTATCGGCCCTTACTTTTTTGAAGACGAAAGGGGGCGTGCAGTTACAGTGAATTTAGAGTGTTATGTGGAGATGTTAGACAACTTCTTGGTACCTGAACTGCAAAACTTTCCTGGCTATAACCAAAGAACATGGTTCCAACAGGACGGAGCAACTTCACACACGTCCAATATGTCTCTGCCACGTGTTCGTGAAATTTTCTCAGGCAAATTGATCTCCCGGAGAGGTGACATAAATTGGCCTCCACGCAGTCCAGTTTTAACCCCTATGGACTTTTTCCTATGGGGTTATCTTAAATCTAAAGTTTACGCCAATAAACCGACTTCACTGGCGCATTTGAAAGAAAATATCCGTCACGAAATGGCAGCCATCCCTGAGTCCACCTGCCGAGACGTCATAAGTAATTTTACTGTTCGATTAAATGAGTGCCGAGAACGCGAGGGTCTACATTTAGACGATATTATTTTTAAGAAATAAATCCCCAAAAAGTGTATTTTAATAATTAATAAACATTTTTTCTATATACGGCTTACTTTTTTTTTAATCGATCCACTAAATATAAAATTTCTTTTGAGACACCTTGTACTTCCATCTTTGGTTTTTGGATATGTTTCATTGTTGTTTGAATGCTCTTGAATGTTAACATTGCCCATTTCATTTTCACTAACTATATCGCTGTGATACGAATCAACACTAACGCGATCGGAATCCTCATCGGTTTCCTCATCAGATATGTTTTCTATATCAGAATATTCTGCTTCTACTAGCTGATGTATTAGTTCATCATCAAAACATTTTTTAGACATCATGTAGGGTATAATAAATATGTAAGCAGATAACAAGTAATACAAAATATTAAAAAGTTACTTATAAAATATGCACTAAATATGTAAATTGTCAATTTTTATTTATACTGTCTTTCAGATATTCATCATATTCACAGAATAATAGATGATGATAAATTTCAAGATTTTAGATTTGCATTAGAACAAAATTTCTTCCACAAAATTAAAATTCACTAGCGCCTGCCGAACACTACTAGGGATGGGAATTTATTTTTGAATATCGATATATGCGCGATTCGATACATCGTAAGTGTGATATCGATATTCGATATATATCGAAGTAAAAATATCGATATTTTCGATATATCGAAATAACTAACATTTAACATGTAAGATATATAAATTACATATTTTTTGGTTGGCTTGGTGGGAAAAGAAGTCGCCAATTGACAGACAATCACTTTACAGTTGGTACTCACCCAGATACCAACCAACTTTCTAATATTATCCTTGTTAACTGCTCTCTTAATTATATATATATGTTGTTCACTTTTGTAAGGACAAACCAGATTTTTTGGTTACTTTTATAGAGTATTACGGTCTTTAAATATCAATTAAAAATATTCCTTACACAGTAAAACCGACTTTAGATTTATTGGTTATGATCATTATTAAGAAAGTGAAATTTTTTATAATTTTGTAATACCAACATGACAATTTCAAAGGTGCAAATTATTGAAATCAAAATTTCGTCTTACAGGCTATTCTAAACGATTAGGCGGAACTAAATGGAAATTTCGTTATTTTAGGCTGTCACGAAAAGGGACCTTGCTTGGGTTATTTCACGTTTCAGGTTTGGTATGTGAAAAATTTAAATCCAACAGTGAAACCATG
Organism: Liopterus haemorrhoidalis; assembly: GCA_963971575.1. Taxonomy (NCBI): domain Eukaryota; kingdom Metazoa; phylum Arthropoda; class Insecta; order Coleoptera; family Dytiscidae; genus Liopterus; species Liopterus haemorrhoidalis. The sequence goes on from OZ020619.1 coordinate 13,759,409, forward strand.
GAAACGAATGACATATGTCAAATATTTTAATACATTTTTCCATATTTTGAAGACATAAAAATTAATAAATGGGAAATTTTTATTAAGAATGACAAAAAACTAAAATGTAATGAAAAGGACATTTTATAATGACAATCAATTTAATCTAGAATTTGCAATGTGAGCATGATTTTCAAAGCTTAAACAAAATGATCAAAAGTCCGAATTAATTGATAAAAATTACTAGATTTCAAAAATTAGTTCCGCCTAAACGTTTGAAATAGCCTATAGTTTGTTTATACAAAAGTGAACAGCATATATTTAAATGTAAAAAATATACAGGAATACCGATATTTGGTGCGAATATCGATATTCTGCGCGATATATCGCATTTCAAATATCGATATAAAAATATCGATATATTTTTCTAAAGTATCGATATTTTCGATATATCGATATATCGTTCCCATCCCTAAACACTACAAAAGACAAGCGAATACTGAACGCCGCCAGCGCCGCTAAGGCGCCATGTAGACGGATGACGTAGTTTTTAACAAAATATAAAATTTATAATGTTATAGTGAACATTAAGCGTATTTTATAATGAAATCTATATTACAACGTTTCATCGGAAGGGTACTAAAAAGAATTTTCTTAAATATTGATAATAAGGAGTTAAAATTATTAGTTTAATTATCATAGCGCCTCCCAGGCGTCATATAAGCGGTTAAGGGTTAAAAGAAACAATTGTCATATCTTATAGTAAAATCTTGTACAGCTGATTTAACTGTTCCGTATCTGTTTTTTTATTGACACAATTTATTTCGGATGTTTGGATATGCAACATTTCCGAGATTAATCTTTTTTCTGTGTTGATTTCTTTATCCAGAATCTTGACATCTTCGTATTTAAACTCACTTTTTGGTTTAACATGAGTATCAGACTTGTGTTGTGTTAATCTTTTCTCCAGGGTCTGATGAGTGGTCCCAATGTAGCATTTATTGCAGTTTCCACATGGAATTTGATATACTAAATCGGAGTTTTCAAGTTTCCGGATTTTTGTTTTTAAGTTGGTGAAATTCTTACAGTTTTTATTGTTTGTTGAGGAAGCGAGAGATACGTTATGCTCCTTGAATATCTTTTTAAAACCATTGAAGCTGGTGTTTTGGTACGGGAACTTGGAATAATGCGTTTTTTCTTCATCATTCATTTTAGGTTTGGTATTTCGGTTATATTTATAATTCTGTATCTGATTGACTGGTAAGTTGTCTCTATTTCTATGTTTTGAAACACTTATTATTAAACACCCACTGGTTCAGAAACCAATTTTCTTAATGTTACACTTTGAAAATCATAAAAATATTTTATAATTATGTTTGCATGTAATGTAATTTTATTTCATACATTTTTAATTTTAATTTTAGACTGAAGATGTGCATACTACCCATGCACAAGTATGGTTTAATATTGCTTACTAGCAAGTAAGAGATTCTTTTTTGTCATGAGGTTATCACCTAGAGATAGAATTTCGGTAAGATTATGGAAGGTTCTGGGTAGTGTTCTGGGTAGTGTTCTGGGTAAAGTTCTGGTAGTCATTTTTAATTGACTGAAACTCATTTTTAATTGAAAGAGTTAATAGGATATTATATTTAGGCAGTATCTTGATATAGTTGCAGTTTATTTATGATTCTAGTGAATTTTGCTTTTATTTTACTTTTATTAATTAGGGGGTATAAAGATTGTAGCATTTTTATGAGTCTTTTAGTGTTAGGTGTGTACTCTTCTGATAGTGATATGATATCGTTATGACCTTGAGTGTTTTCCATGAAGCTGTGCAGTTGGTCGTATGATAAAATACATTTTTGGGAGTTATCATTTATCTCCTTTTTTATTTTGGGTCGTATTGGAAATACATATTTTTGTCTTTTCTGTATTTGTGTTGGCTGTAGTTGTATTTTTTCATTATTTGAATTTTCATCTGAACTTACAGAAATCGTAGCTCCTGTATATTTATTGGGATCAATTGTTTTTGTGATTCCTGGTTATCTTGTGTAAATGTGGTTGGTACATTGGATTCGTATCTAGTATTTTGTTGTTGCTCTTCTGTCTCCTTAATAAACGGTTGTTGGTCTTGTTTTTGTTTTTCGTGCGGTTGTTTCTGATTTTGAATTTCGGTTTGGGCTATGTCATGTTCTTGTTCTTGATCTTTTAGAGCTTGTTGTGGTTTTTGTTGTTGTGGTGATTGCTGTTGTTGTGTCATGTTGTGGTTTTGCGGGCTAGTTTGGACTATCTGTTCTTTTGGCTCGTTTGGGCTGTGTGATCGGTTGAGATGACATTGACTTTCAGTATGGCCGTGTTTGTAACATGTATTGCATCTAATGTTGTCTTCCATTATAAAGATTTTGTGCTTAAAATCGTCATGTTCAATTTAAAAAAACTCTGGTAATTTTATATTTTGATTAGTGACTATATAGACCTGTCGTCTAAAGCTAAGTACGTGTTTATATTTGTAATTTTTTATCCCGATGCGTAAAAAGTTTATTTGGGATGGTAGCTTTACGCCAAATTCGTCAAATTTTTCTTGTAGAACCATGTTAGGTATTGTAGGAGAACAATTTGAAATTATAATTTTAGTGGTGGGGGTGGTAAGTCTACGAATTTCAATGGTCTTGTTAGTAACTGTGATATTATTTAAATCTATTAGCTTGTGCACTATTTCATCATCTGTTAAAAATATGCATATTCTATTTTTTGATAATCGTGAGGCTGCGAATATTTTTTGTGGGTCTACTATATTTCCTAATGATATAATGTTGTCTTCGATATGTATTTCAGCATATCCGTTTAAAATTATTCCTTGTTTGTTTTTTGGGTAGTATGTGGTGTTTTGTGTTTGGTTTGATTTGACTTTGTTGGCATAACTCATATTATTGGTGTTGTTTGACACTATTTTATTATTATTGTTTGTTATTAGATTATTAACATTGCTATTATTGTTGTTATTTATTGGTGATTGTAAATATTTGTTGTTGAACAGGGGGTAGTTTGTGACATATTTGATAATGGTTTGCACTACTTTGTAATAAATGACACCGGTGTTGCTATTTAGCGATTGTAAATTATTAGAAGATTGTAATTATAAAATTTCTTGGTTAATTATAATTATAAATCTTCAAATTAATAGTATTTTTAATCTTATAAAATTAATGAGCATAGTTATATTAGTAAGTAGTAATCCACTCGTTATCAGTAATTTATTAATTACTGATAACGGAGCTCGTCTTAAACACGTCTGTCTTCTATGAATGTCAAAGCAAGACTCAAGCGTTATGTTAAACGGAACCAAACGCATATAAAGAAACTTCAAAGATAAAAACTTTTGAAATTAAACATGTTTAATAACTTATGACATTTAAAGCAACTTAAGTCACATTCTAAGTAGTCGCCATTTTGTTCATTAACCAGGTGGCGGAAGTACGAAGTCAAAATCAATTGTATAAGCATTTGACTATTAAACGGAAATTAATAATAGCGCAGGCGCAGAAACGTTGTAATTGTAAATTTAAAAAGAAACAAAAAAATGAGAGGGAAATCTCGTTAATACAAAATATTTGAGAATACTCGGTAAGAAAACGGTTTATAGTGACCTGGTAAATATGTGTAATATCATCATGATCATCTCTAAAATCCATTGTGACATGAGAATCTTTTATATTTTTAAAAGTAAGTAAGAAAGAATAAATAGAATGCAAATTCTCAGTGTCAGTTTTAGAATTTAGTGTATGCTCATAATGATTAATGTAGCACATTTCTTTAAAGAATCTACTAGAATCATGGAAAAATCGGTCCAGAACCGTAGGATTGTCAAAATCTACCACATGTTTGGTACTGCTAATGTGAGCCCCCAAAGCGCACTTCTTCGGATTAACGACCGCGTCAGAGCGGTGTTGTATAATACGATTTATAAGCTTCTGCACCGTATTCCCAATGTATATTTTGCTACATTGGCATTTTAACTTATAAATACATTTCTTTATGCAGGTAACATTATCAAATCAATTCGTTACTACAAGATAAAATATTATAAAAAATATAATGACTTTCATTCATGATATTAACTGACCTTGCTCATAGTGACAAATTTAGTTCCTATGATCATAGTAACTGAGTTACAGAATTGCTCTGTATATTTAAATTTTAAAGTTGAATTAAGAGAGGAAAGTTTCAATAATGGTTTATCAGCAATCACTAAGTTTTTCAACTTAAGTACATTTTTAAGGCTGTTGGACATATGTCCCAAATATGAGAGTGATCTGTACTTGACAGGCTCTACTACATGTGAAGTCGGATCTACTGATCTCACGTCCCCACCCCCAGGACCTATGTCTTGTGTTATATCGATATTGAAAAGGATTCTATAAACCAATCTTTTTGGATAAGGGTTTTATATGAAACTTTTATATATGTATATATATATACCTTATGTGCTACCTTGTGGTAAGTCTGAAGTGCAGTATCTAGCGGAGGATGGTTTAAGACCTAAACCAATACCACCTATATATATATATATATATAATTCATTATATATATTCATTATATATATATATATATATATATATATATATATATATAAAAGTTTCACTTAAGAAATAATACGTTACTGAAGATAACAAAAGCCAGTACAATAATATTTTATTGCCCCCAATAAATGTAAATAACGGCTCTCGAATGCGTATGAATCATCTGGTCATTGAAAAAGTTTTAACCTATATGAAATACAAATATGCAGCTGACTGACTGTTCTATTACAAAGCTGATATATTATACGAGCAGCATATATAAATGCAGAACAAATTCCTAAAAAAATTGCCAAATAATAGATAATGGACGTTTCGTGCAATAGGAATATGAATTATATTCTTTAGATAACTTATAATTCAGACAGTAAGTTAGTAAGTCATAGTAATCCAGTGTTATTTATTTGTTTTTGCTGTGATAATTTTTCGATGGATCGCTAGCTAAAGTACGGATCGTTAAAAAAAACTTTTTGCGGATATTTCGCGAAATATTTCGAAATAAATTTTGCAATATATATAGAAACAAAAGTTGCTATACAAGCAATAACTAACAACTTTTATTTGAGACTTTTTTAATACAACTTAATATATTTTTTCTTTTTTCATATTTTTGCGATTTTTTTAAATTATCTATTGTACTACTACTGTACTACTGTATCTATAAGTAATTATTTATCGTACGGCAACCCTCGTAGTTGCTTTTTATGTTTTTACAAACGACCACTAGATGGCAATATTCAAGAGTGTCATTACCATATTCGTAAAATTTGACATTTGTTATTGTAAAATCAGTGGTAGATTAATAATAATAATAATAATAATAATATTTATTAATCCTTTAAATGCAGGACTGCATGTAGGATATGTCAGTACATGAGTTTACAATTTTACACAGATCTTGATCAGTAATACAAGTTATGCAATTAATAAAACAACAAAATCATACATTAAATTACCTAAAATTAATGTTCCCCATTTGCATGACTACACCAGTCCTTACAAATTTTCCAAAATTCATTCATTGAGTATACACAATGCTCTATAAGAAATACCTTAATCTTCCTCTTAAATATAGCAAACTGCGTTTCATTTCTATCATGAAATGGCAGTGAATTAAATAATTTAATACCAACAGTTTTGGGTGATTTTTTTGTCAGTTCCTGCATGTTTGCTGGAGTTCTGAAACAATCTTTTCCTCTGGTGTTATATGAATGCTGGTTCAAATCAGTGTTGCCAGATGTACGATTTAAATCGTATTTGTACGATTATTTTTGCATGTGTACGATGTACGACTTCTTGGTATCAGATGTACGATTTTTTTGATGTTTTTATTGATGAAACATTTATTTTAAATAAATATGGTTTAAATATAGGTTTTGAAGCGAATCGAAAATTATCTCTGAAGCACTATGTGTGAAGACCGTTTGTCGAATCTTACACTTCTGTACGTAAGAACAACAAGTGATGAAAGACATGAATGTTTCAAAAATTATAGACAAATTTGCTGCAGAGAAATGCAGAAGGAAGCATATATAAGTTTTTTTCATTTAATTCTTTTTTATGTTTATTTTTTATTGTACATTGTACAAATATATTATTTTTTTCATTTCATTATTTTTTTATGATTTTGTTTTATTATATATTGTTTCTGCAATTTAATTTGTTAATTTGTTTCGTTTTTTCATACTTTTATGTATATGTGTAATATTGAAAAAATATACTTTATAAAATATACATCGAAATAGTAAATTTAACTTTTTTCATACCTACCTAAGTTCATTTGATATTTTCTTATTTAGCACAAATTAATATATTGGAGGAACGGGGAAGGGCCCCCCCATGCGTTTAGCGCCAGGGGCCCCGAGAAGTGTAAGTCCGCCTCTGTTTATTTATATACATTTTTAGTAAGTTAAATATTAATATTATATAATGCGATATATTGACTATTTTAGCCCTCGGATTTCAAATCGACGCGCTCTTAAATAGAATGGTTTATCTCGCTAAGATCGGGTATGCTCGAGCATATTCGAATATTCAAAAATATAAAGCTCACTCCTCATTAGTTATACCCTTTTCACACTAGAACTTTAAGATGAGTGAAGTTGAAGTTCACCGATGTTTAACATCGGTTTGCTTTCACACTTGATGTTTAAATCTCCGGTGCTGTCATCAGCTACAGTAATTTTGTCCTTAAGGAAATTACCAGTTTTGAACTGTTTGCGCAGACGCACATTTTGAATTATTATAAACTAATATGGATATATTTTATTATTGTATATTTCATTCTACAATAAAGACACTACAATAAAGAATATATTACACCTGTATTAACATGCAAGTCGATAAATTTTATCTCAATTATTGTAACTCTGTATTTTATTAAACACATTATTAAAATAAATAATTTTATTATAACAATAAGTATAAACTTCTTATAACGTCGATATAATACAGTATTCTTGATTATTATAATACAAAATGTTGACAGCACAAATTCATAGTATTTTTTTTTTAAAGAAATTATGTTGGCAATGCGGACGATGTTTAAGATGCAGATCTCTGTCTTCAACATCGCTTGTATTTAAACGAGGTCATAAGTTTTCACATTAGCGTTTAAAGACACATTCACTTCAACATCCGATCTTAAAGTTCTAGTGTGGAAAGGGTATAAGAGTACTGTACTCAGTAACGCACCCGGGGGGGGGGGGGCTCCAAGAAGGATGGAAATACCAAATATTTTAATTAGCATTATGGATCTTAGGTTAATATATAGATATGGATTTAAAAGTAGAGATGAGGACCTTTTTTTTTCTTTTCTCAATACTTGTATTTTACTAGTGAGGACCTTTTTTTTTGTTCATCACTTGTATTTTACTAGTGAGGACCTTTTTTTTTGTTCATAACTTGTATTTTACAAGTGAGGACCTTTTTTTTGCTCATCACTAGTATTTTACAAGTGAGGAGCTTTTTTTTATGTTCATCACTTGTATTTTACTAGTGAGGACCTTTTTTTTTGTTCATCACTTGTATTTTACAAGTGAGGACCTTTTTTTTTTGCTCATCACTAGTATTTTACAAGTGAGGACCTTTTTTTTTTGTTCATCACTTGTATTTTACAAGTGAGGACCTTTTTTTTGCTCATCACTTGTAAAATACAAGTGAGGAGTTTTTTTTTATGTCTTCACTTTTTTTGTCTAACGGCCCCCTCCCCAAGAAAAATTCCTGGGTGCGCCACTGACTGTACTACAAACTGAAATCGGCCTTGTCTGTATTAATATATTATTGTATTAATGTATAGTACTCTAATTTTACTAAAATACCTTGTGATTTTCAGTTTTCAACTACTTAAATATATATATGTATATGTTAATGTTATATAATTATTATCTAAGTATTTTGTTAGTTCAATAAAAAATTATAAACTAAACTAACCTAACCTAACCTAACCTAACTTTGCTGTATTATACATTTTTTAGCTTTTTCTGCTACTATGATTGTGCAATAGAAAAATAAACACCTAATAATTTTTAAATTAATTACACAGCAAATTTTTTGTACGATTATTTTTTAAAAAATACGATTGTTTGTACGATTTTTTTCTTGAAAATACGATCATTTGAAGTGTTGGTACGATTTTTTCTGTTTCACCATCTGGCAACACTGGTTCAAATGGCGAGCAAAGTATATTTGATTTTTAAATACATAGACCAGCAACTCTAAGATGTAAATACCAGGAACTGTTAATAATTTGTATTTTACAAAAAGTGGTCTGCATGATTCAGTGCGTCTTTTGTTTGCTATACAACGTATTATTTTTTTCTGGGAAATAAATATGTCATCTGCCATAGTTGATGATCCCCAGAAGCATATTCCATACTTGAGCCTACTATAAAATTATAAATTGACCGAGTAGTTTGTTGAAAATGACCGCTTAAAAAAAGACAAGTTTGTGAAAAAATTGATATTACTCGTGAAGGTTCTCGTTGGATGATTTTTACCACTTTAGTAAAGGCCTAACTCAACAACAATGCATAGATTTGCTTTGTTCAACTTTTGATAATGAAGCACCATCAGAAAAGACTGTTTACAATTGGTTTGCAGAATTTCGTTGTGGTCGTGCGTCCGTCAGTGATGAATCTTGTGAAGTCGACCAAAATTGGTTGTGATTCAAAAAACATCGATGCTGTGCGTAAAATGATTGAAGAGGATGGGAATGTGACTTACCGTGATATAGAGGCATCCTTTGGCATATCGCAGACCGCAATACATTCGATTTTGCATGAACATTCAGTTGTGAAAAAGATCTGTTCCCGACGGATTCCGTATAATTTGACCGAAGCTCAAAAAGAAATTCGTGTTGATTGGTGTAAGGGAATGTTAAAAAAAATCAACCTATGCCCTGCAAAACCCGCATACAACATCGTTACAAGTGACAAAACTTGAATTTATTCATATAAAACCAGTGGCGGCTGAGACAGGGAGGCGCTGGGACAGTGACCTCCTAAAAATTTTTAGTAAAAAAGCTAAATTTAATACTTTATTTATACTTTAAAATTGCATTAAAGTAGCTAGATATATCTGCATATTTTTATTTTTATTATTTCTTATTCAAAGATTTTGCATATAAATGTTAGATTTAAAAAATTTAAATCAAGAAAACAATGCTCGGAAGGACACTCCACGGAGGGTCCCAAGATACAGCGTTGCCACATGCAATATCTAATGTTTTTATCTACATATGTAGCAAAAATTTAGTGGTAACGGCAACAGCGGCGAAGGTTAGTGTTGTATGTATTAGTAAATTACGGCCGGTGTCCCGTAGCTTAGTTCGGTCGTTCTGATTTGTGATAAGTACTTAAACGTGAAAATGAATACAGTATATTTTAATAAAACTAACGTGCTTAACTATGAAACAAAATTATTAATAAAAAATCAGTTGTGGCCACCACAGGACCGACCGCCATTATAAAGTACTTGTATAAAATACATTCTAGCAGCAGAGTAGAAACTTGGCCTAATATTTTCTAACAGAGATATTATTTATCATGACCATGGAAACGTTACATATAAGTATGAAAATTTTACAAAAATTTACGACGAATTTTTCGAAATTTTTCGTTTCATCAAAAAACGTCTCAAATAAAAATTATTAGTTATTGCATTTATAGCAACTTTTGTTAAATAAATTTTTTCGAAATATTTTTCTGTTGCTAAATATTCGCAAAAATCTTAAAATCGACACGATAAAACTCCCATTTTTAGTCAACCGATTTTTACCAAAAGTTGATCAAATCGTGCCATTGATGGCAGAAGCTTAAATATGAATTATCATAAAAATCCTTTTAGCCGAATTTGCTCTGCACGTGAACACAGACAGACATACGGACGGACGGACAGACGGACAGACGGACAGACGGACGGACGGACGGACGGACGGACAGACGATGCGGACAGACAGACCGACAGACATCATGCTAAAAATAGTCAAAACGTTATGTAGGGACTAGGGATGGGCTCGTGAATAAAATTTTGTCACGATCACGCACGCTCACGAAGTCAGATTTAAAATTACACGCACGCACACGAAATCATAATTTTTAAATTTCACGGTCACGCACGCGTGCTTCACGGGCACGCGTGCTTCGTGACTCACGCGTGAATCGTGACTCACGCGTGAATAATGACACGCGTGAATTTTTTCACGTTACAATGGCCAACCCACGCCCGTCTCTAAATTTGGTTAATAAGAAACGAGTGTTCTGTAGGTATATAAAAGAATTATAATTCTTACATTTTTCAGCAAATTAAAAAAAAAAAAAATAATTCTTAATAATAAAACTAAATTCTTAAATTCATCCTATTATTAAAAGATGAAAGTTATATGATGATTTCAAGAAATTTAAGATATTTTTGTTTTTTTTTTTTTAATTTCATATGAGCTTCATATGTTTTTAAATGTGGGAAATTACCACGGTTAATTTTTACTAATATTTCAAAAAATGCAAAATAAGACGATACGTTACAAAATTATTTTTCAATTGATAAACTGGCAATAAATTCAAAGAAATTGTTGTATCTACGATTGTTATATAAACTCGACTATATTTAACTAATTAAGTAAGCGTAAAATAGGTCTTTATGGAAAGAGTAAAAAGTAAAAACTTCCGTAACGTATCATTATTTCACTCTTGCCATAAGCAAAATACAAATACCAGCGATACGTTTTTGGGGTTCTAAACGCGTCTTCCGTAGGAACAGGCGTCTAACCGAAGATTTTATGTTAATGCGCATATTTCGGATAAGCGGATATGATATTTTATCCGCATCCGCACGATTTAAATGATAATTTATCTGCAACCGCGGATAGATCCACGGATTTGCAGGGCTCAATTTATTTTAAGAAAAGGATACTTAAATGAAGAATATTGGTTAATGTTCCGTATGATCCCATCAATTCATTCAGATTCATTCAAAATTAAACAAAAAATAATTCCAAAGCCTGCATACAACGGAGACATGTTGTCGTCGTAGAAGGAGATACAAAATCCAGTATAGATAATGATACAAAATAGACAATGCTTTCTTCTTATTCCTTCTATTTACTAAAATTTAAACTTCGTGAGTCGTGACACGCCGTGATTGCACGCACGACGTGTCACGGCTTATTTTAAATCACGCACAATCACGCACGAAAGAAAAATATTAATCACGTTCACTCACGATTTTACCGTGAACGGCCGTGTCACGAAGTGACACGCAAATTTCACGGCACGCGCCCGTCACTAGTAGGGACCTCAATTCATAGAGATCCATCGAAATCTCGAAATCGGTATGATCACAATACCTCCCTTATATATGTTGGCGGTCGGTAGAAATATGGGTCCTCATCGGCCAGAATTAAATATTTCCCAACAGGATAAAAATGGAAATAGAACATTGAATAGAAAGTTTAGTGAAAAACAATATTTAAATAAAGACAGTAAATAGTGTTAAAGATATTAAACATTTCAAAGATAAAGTTCTTAAACATAATGTGTCTCATAAACATATGCATTATTCAGTCAAATTTGCCATGCTGGGATCGGTAAATATACGATTTCAACTTGATACTGCGTATAAACGTTCAATTAAAGAACATAACGAAAATGTTAAATCTAATATTTAAATACATGTGAATATGTGTAGGTATCTGCTTAATTAATAACCAAATATGTTATGTTTCTGACTACAAAGCATTGTCTTAATAATATTGCAATTTTAATAATAATAATAATAATAATAATAATAATAATAATAATAATAATAATAATAATAATAATAATAATAATAATAATAATAATAATAATAATATTAATAATAATAATATGGTATGAAAGCCTCCTATCGAAGGGAAATCGAGTCAATTCCCGTCTGCAGATCTTCTGCCAACTCTTTGATCTGCAGGATGCAGAAAGCAGTGCTGCTCGGGTCACTCCGCATTGTGCGGGCACTTTTCTGGCGTAATTTCCGCGGCTGCATATCGCCAGGGTTTGGGATGCAGTCGTGTTTATTTAGCTCCACTAGTATCTAGTATGACGCGGCTCAAAAGGTTGCGGAAGTTTGAGATAAGTGGACGCTTGTCAAGACCTGACAAACCCCATAATAATAGAGGTAATAACTACAAAAATGATAATAATAATATTGACCATAAATCTTAATAAAAGTGCCAGATTTGTCAGTTTTTCTAGTTGCAGAACATATTTTCAGGTATTTTTTATTTATTTACTTTTTCTCGTATAACTATATTTTAATAGATATATATGGGAAAACAAGTGTCCCCCCAAATATTTTACTCACTAGCCGCTACTGTATAAAACGGAAATTAAGCAACAATCCACTGTTTGGGTCTTCCAAAATGAACCGAAACCCACAAAAGTTGTTCGTTCACGAAGCACTTCCAAGAAAATGGTCGCTTGTTTCTTCGGTTGTACTGGATATGTTGCAACCATTCCTTTAGAGCAGAGGTTCCCAATCTTTTCAAGATGTTGTACCGGTATGTAGTAAACAATATGGTGGCGTACCAGTAGTTACATATTTTTGGAAAAACGAGTCCTAAAAAAATCCTTTACTCTGAAATGCTGATTATTTATCGTCGTTTGTCTCAATCAAATATTTTGTCGAGCAAAAAAAAAGACTAGCCCTACAATAAAACTTTCCTAAATTCTCAACTCATGACTTTTTTTAGGTAAATAGCCCAGCAAACATTTTTATACGGGCCAGTACTGGTAAAGCACATACTCCCCGGCATTGAAAGTAATGGGCCAGTGCTGGCATTTCGTACTGGGCCAGTACCCCGGTGCCCCGTGGCCGTTATTGGCCCATTGATGTATCAGTTGCCGGCCCAACAACGGTAAAGTGCATTGAAAGTAATGGGCCAGTGCTGGCATTTCGCACTGGGCCAGTGCTGGTATTTCGTACTGGGCTAGTGCTGGCATTTCGCACTGGGCCAGTACTGGCATTTTGCACTGGGCCAGTACCCCGGTGTCCCCGTGGCCGTTAGCTGGCCCATTGATGTATCAATTGCTAGCCCAGCAACGGTAAAGTACAAAATAATCGCATTAGTTGCAAGTTGCATTTATTTCTGACAGACCAGTGCATATATTATACCCACTCTCTAGTGTTTCAAATGTAACATATGTGTACTTATCCAGTATTAAAATAAATTAATGGTTAGGAACTAAATAAATACTCATTTGGCCATTTTCACCATCGTTGAATTAATTTATTTAACAAATAAAGTTGACAATATCGCATCGGTTTTAAACTATTAATGAAGAAATTAACATTGCTGTCAATAGAATGATGCGATATTGTTAACTTAAGTTGTTAAATAAATTTATTCAACGATGGTAAAACTGGCCGATTATAAATTGTATTAACAGTTATAGTTTATTGATTTATTTATAAATATTAAATAAATATAATTTCAGGAATAACAGGAATTAGTTTATTTAATTTATTAATTCAATGAAGAATTTTAAGAAAATGTTTTTCTGCCATTTCGGCCTAAAAATTGCATCCTAAAGATAAGTGGTGACTAATAATTTTCGCCAATATTCGGCTTGTATTATCTACCACATCTTTTCCCCCTGACTTGAAGAGTGCCAACCTAAAGAAATCATACTTGTTAAAATAAATTCAATAATCAAATTTTATAAGCATTAATGCTATAATCTGTTCACTTTTGTAAGAACAAACTAGATCTGGTTATTTTGGTGATTTTTATAGTGTATTACTGACTTTTAGAAACTTGGTTATATTGTTAAAAAAGCTTTACAGTTTTGGATTAAGTTTGTATTATTTTAGGTTAGTATTATATTTACAAAATATTTAAGATGTCACTATTCAAAATAAAATATGACAAATTATATATTTTAAATGACATCCCAGCAAACATTGAACTAACGGCCGAACGCCGGCAAACTGCTTTTACGCTGGTACATTGCTGGCACCAGAAGTAAGTGCAACGCCAGTATTAATAATGTACTTCACATTTGTATTTCGCACTCTGCCTATACGAAGTACTTTACCAGCATTTTATAAGCATTCCTTATTTGTATTAATCCAAGGTTATTTCTAGCGGGCCAGTGCTTATGTTTATAACTTTTTTTGAATGTAATAATTTGAAAAGTCTGACCGTTCTTAGTCATAAAACACCCTAATGGCGTGGCCTTCGAGGGTCGGTACAAGTGATATTCTGTGAGTTCAAGTTGGGACGTGTTGGTGAACAGTTTATGTGTATTTGAATAGTTATTGATTGTGAGCATTATACAGTTTTTTATTGTGATTTGTGTGTGTTTTGTTAGATTTAAGGACGTAGTTTACACAAACTATTTCATATTAAATTGTTTAATTTTTAGTTTAGTTCAATCATAGTTTTTTCATGTAATAAAATTTTCAATTATTAATAAATCTGATACAAGATTATAAATATGTCATTTAAAAAATATAATTTGTCATATTTCATTTTGAATAGTGACATCTTAAATATTTTGTAAATATAATACTAACCTAAAATAATACAAACTTAATCCAAAACTGTAAAGCTTTTTTTACAATATAACCAAGTTTCTAAAAGTCAGTAATACACTATAAAAATCACCAAAATAACCAGATCTAGTTTGTTCTTACAAAAGTGAACAGCTTATAGCATTAATGCTTATAAAATTTGTTTATTGAATTTATTTTAACAAGTATGATTTCTTTAGGTTGGCACTCTTCAAGTCAGGGGGAAAAGATGTGGTAGATAATACAAGACGAATATTGGCGAAAATTATTAGTCACCCCTTATCTTTAGGATGAAATTGGTTTGACCGAAATGGCAGAAAACCATTTTCTTAAAATTCTTCATTAAATTAATAAATTAAAGAAACTAATTCCTGTTATTCCAGAAATTATATTTATTTAATATTTATAAATAAATCAATAAATTATAACTGTTAATTCAATTTACAATCGGCTAGTTTTACCATCGTTGAATAAATTTATTTAACAACTTAAGTTAACAATATCGCATCATTCTATTGACAGCAATGTTAATTTCTTCATTAATAGTTTAAAACCGATGCGATATTGTCAACTTTACTTGTTAAATAAATTTATTCAACGATGGTGAAAATGGCCAAATGAGTATTTATTTTGCACCTAACCATTAATTTATTTTAATACTGGGTAAGTACACATATATTACATTTGAAACACTAGAGAGTGGGTATAATATAAGCACTAGTCTGTCAGAAATAAATCTTGCAACTAATGCGATTATTTTGCACTTTACCGTTGCTGGGCCAGCAACTGATACATCAATGGGCCAGCTAACGGCCACGGGGACACCGGGGTACTGGCCCAGTGCAAAATGCCAGCACTGGACCAATGCGAAATGCCAGCACTGGCCCAGTGCGAAATGCCAGCACTGGCCCATTACTTTCAATGCACTTTACCGTTGCTGGGCCAGCAACTGATACATCAATGGACCAGCTAAGGGCCACGGGACACCGGGGTACTGGCCCAGTACGAAATGCCAGCACTGGCCCATTACTTTCAATGCCGGCGAGTATGTGCTTTACCAGTACTGGTCCGGATAAAAATGTTTGCTGGGATATTTATAATCTTGTAATAGATTTATTAATAATTGAAAATTTTATTACTTGAAAAAAACTATGATTGAACTAAACTAAAAATTAAACAATTTAACATGAAACAGTTTGTGTAAACTACGTCCTTAAATTTAACAAAACACACAAATCACAATAAAAAACTATATAATGCGCTCACAAAACAATAACTATTTAAATAGACACACATCTTGACAAACTGTCCACCAACACGTATCAACTTGTACTGGCCCTCGAAGGCCACGCGGTTAGGGCGTTTTATGACTAAGAACAATCAGACTTTTTAAATTATTACATTCAAAAAAAGTTTAGTTTTAAGTAAAAAGGCTAGTACTTTAAGTACTGGCTCGTATAAAAATGTTTGCTTGGATTAATACAAATAAGGAGTGCTTATAAAATGCTGGTAAAGTACTTCGTATAGGCGGAATGCGAAATACAAATGTGAAGTACATTATTAATACTGGCGTTGCACTTACTTTTGGTGCCAGCAATTTACCAGCAATAAAAGCAGTTTGCCGGCATTCGGCCGTTAGTTGAATGTTTGCTGGGAGGGTTTGGCAATGTATTGTATAAAAAAAACACATTATTTTACGTAAAATAATATTTTCATTATTATTTCATTCACTTATCGCGTCCCGGTAGCTCGACATTCGCGTACCGGTACCGGTACGTGTACCACAGAATGGGAACGTCTGCTTTAGAGTATCGGAAAACAGGTAATGCTGAATGGTATACAACAATTTGTTTGCCAGAAGTCATCGACAAAATCAGGAAAAGCTACCGAAAACGTTGCATCATTCTTCATCATGACAATGCAAGCTCCCACACAGCACGTCAAACAATAGGGGATAGGCATGATTTTTTTATTTTTTTTTATTATATTCCTCTTTTTGCATATAAACCTAAAAAACAGTTTTTATTTATTTTTTTTGTAATTTGAAGGCTTAAAAAAATCATAAATGTATGTAGCGCGCGAAAACGACGTGTGACGTCATACCCCTTCTAACTGACGCATGACACTACTAGCTTACCGGCGTACATAGTCTGTTGTGAACTTATTTGTTTGTATAACTTTTATAGGTTATGTAAAGTTAGAGTGATTTTAATTAAAATAAAGTTTAATTCTATAAAAACAATTTATACATGTTTACCGAATTAAATTTTATATTAAAATAGATAACTTATATTGCAGTATTTCAATTATGCCTCTAACGTTTTGTAACTTCATGTAAACAATGTAGTAAAATTCTGACATTTAAATTACATAAATACTTACATTTTACAGAGTTGCAGCGTTTGTTTACATAAAGTTATAGAATATAAAATAAAAATTACTTACAGGTCTGCTTTGACACCACTTATTTCTTCAGCACTGTAGCATTCATTATTTTTCATATATTCCATGAGCATAAATGCATCAATGTTGGGTAAATTATCACTCTGAACCCTAACAAAATCTTTATCTGCCATTTTAATAATAAATGCGTGAAAAATCGTTTAAAAACAAATACAAAACTCTCGAACAATACAATATACACACGTGTAAAGATTATGTTGTAGCTGTATCTGTGACGTGAAACCCCTATCGTTTGATGTCATACTCAGTCGTTTTTACTCGGCAACCTTCGCTCCGTGGTCGGCTTATTTCAAATTTACAATATTTTAATTCAAAAATTTGGCTATAATATTAATTAAAATGTAATTTTTCTTTTGTTAGGTGACATAACTAACATTAACATATCAAAATAATGTAGTTTTAAGGAAATACAAATTTTATGCGTATACCCTATTGATCATTTGAAGGAGAAAAAAATCGAATTAATGTCTCATTGCCCGTATTCACCTGATCGACTTTTTTTTATTCCCCAATGTCAAACAAAAAATGCGTGGACAGTGATTTTCATCACCTCAAGAAGCTGTTAAAGCCTTCGAAAACCATGTTTTTGAGATACCAACTTCAGAGTAGAAAAAATGTTTCGAGAATTTGTTTGAACGCATGCAAAAGTATGTAAATCTTAAAGGCGAATATTTTGAAAAGCAATAAAACAGATTTTTTTCTTTCTTATTTTTGTAAAAAGTTAAAAGGTAGCCCTCGTAATTTACACGTATTTTTCTTTAAAATAGTATCAACACTTTTAAAAAATAAATACATTATAAAAGCAATGTTTTCCAATTTATTGTCGTATAATCATGTGCCTACCACCGGATGAGAACCCGGTCCTAGGGGTTTAATTTGAAATCATTAGCGCTAATGTTTCGTAATTTATTTAAATTTGGTAATTTAAAATAGAGATATAAATCAAAATATACAGACTGGAACAACTGACTGGAAAATTATTTAAACACTATATTAGCCGAGCCATTATTATTATTTTTTGAAATATTACCTATTTAGAAGACTCAGAAACGTGCATACATTATGTTATTGAGTGTGTTAATATCATTAACGGCCTACTTGTTACAAAATGTAGAAGGATTGTCTTTGTTTGTAAGTACATATTTGATAAAATATTAAGCTACGCACAAATTAAATAAATTGCATTTATTTATTTGTTTTTAAAAAACTTTATTTCAATAAGAAGATTTAAAAATATGAAGTACATAGGTTCTATGCAGCCGTTTTGTATTTAAAACAGAACTCAGCTCCGCATTAGCTGAGTAATAGTATTTATACAAAAGTTTGTTTATAATAACGTGAATAACGCTTAGGCGACTGAATAAACATAGAATAGGAACATCTATACATTAGTTAGATAATACAACATATGTAAATTAAATAAGTCAAATTGAAAGACTATTTAATAAATTTATTTAAAATCAAGCAGGTTACAAAAGACTATCTGACCAATTCTGTAACTCAGTTACTATGATCATAGTAATTAAATTTGTAACTATGAGCAAGTTCAGTTACTATCATAGTAACTTTGGGGAATTTCGTATTCCGTAAGACAAAAGTTACTACAATATTTAGTAACATGTTACTATAAAAGTTGCTATCATAGTAACTACCAAATGCTGGTGTTTATAAGTAACTAGCTGAAAACCCGTGCTTCGCTACGGTATATTGATGGTCTCATTGGCATAAAATCCGCAGTTTGTTTTTAAACTTGTGTATGGGTAACCTTTGTAACAAAAAATCTAGTCGGTATCTCATCTGTCCTAAGAGATATTGAGGAACCCGTGAAAAAACATTTTACTCCTTTTCACCAGATAGGGGTCGAACTTGAAAAAATCTTTTCTTAGTGGGATCTTACTTCATACTGAAAAATGTACTCTCCGAATTTTTTATTTTTAACAATAAAATACTAATTTACCCTTTAGGAGTGAAAGAAAACTGTCAAACTGTGAAAACATATATGCCAAAATGAAATGTTATAACTCAACAACCGCTGGAAATACAAAGAGTTCTATAATTCACCCCGAATGTAGATTCGCCCCTTTAGGGGTTGATTAAGATAAAATCCTGAAATACGTTTTTCGGCATTTGTATGGGTAATCTTTATAAGCAAAAACCAAATCTATATCTTATTGATCCAAGAAGATATTAAGGCGTCCTTGAAATCACAATTCCCTCTTTTCACCCTTTAGGGGTGATATTTGTTAAAGGTAAAAAACTGTTAAAACCATTTCGAGACATTTTAAAAAGACACAGGAAATACGACGCGATGTATAATCTACCCCGTTTGTAGAATCACTCCTTTAGGGGTTGATTAGGACGTAATCCTGAAATAAGATTTTCGGCATTTGTATGGATAATTTTTGTAAGCAAACACCAAATCGATATCTTATTGGTCCTAAATAAATTAAGGAATTACTGAAATCATATTTCACCCCTTTTCACCCTTAAGGGGTGAAATTAAAAAAAAAATGTCAAAATCATTTCGAGATATTAAAAAAAAAAAACACCTATGTGTCAAAAATTAATGTTGCAACTAAACGAACACAGGAAATGCGACGGGATGTATAATTCATCCCGATTGTAGATCCACCCCTTAAGGGGTTGATTAGGACAAAATCCAAAAATTGGTTTTTCGGTATTTGCATGGGTAGTTTTTGTAAGCAAAAACCAAGTAGATATCTTATTGGTCCTAAAAAATGTTAAACAATCCTTGAAATCACATTTTACCCCTTTTTACCCTTTAGGGGTTAAATTTATAAAAATTGTTAAAACATTTCGAGATATTTTAAAAATACGCCCATGTGCCAAAAAGAAACCTTATAACTCAACAAACACAGGGAATACGACGGGATGTATAATTCACCCCAATTGTAGATCCACCGTTTAGGGGTTGATTAGGACAAAAATCCTGAAATATATTTTTCCGTATTTGTATGGCTAATCTTTGTAAGCAAAAAGCAAGTCGATATCTTATTGGTCCTAAGAGATATTAAGGAATCCTTGAAATCACATTTCACCCCTTTTCGCCCTTTAGGGGTTAAATTTAAAAAAGTTGTCAAAACCATTTCGAGATATTTTAAAAAGACGCCTATATGCCAAAAAGACACCTTATATCTCAATAAACACAGGGAATACGACGGGATGTATAATTCACCCCGATTGTAGATCCATCCTTTAGGGGTTGATTAGGACAAAATCCTGAAATATATTTTTCGGTATTTGTATGGGTAATCTTTGTAATCAAAAAGCAAGTCAATATCTTATTGGCCCTAAGAGATTTAAGGAAACCTTGAAATCACAATTCACCCCTTTTCACCCTTTAGGGATGAAATTTTAAAAAACTATCAAAACCTTTTCGAGATATTTTAAAAAGACACCTATGTGCTAAAAAGTAATGTTACAACTAAACGAACACAGGAAATACAACGGAATATATAACTCACCCTGATTGTAGATCCCCCCCCCCCCCTTTAGGGGTTGATTAGGACAAATTCCTGAAATAAGTTTTTCGGTAATTGTATGGATAAACTTTGCAAGCAAACAGTAAGTCCATATCTTATTGGTCCTAAGAGATATTAAGGAATCCTTGAAATCACAATTCACCCCTTTTCAACCCTTAGGGGTGAAATTTTAAAAAACTGTCAAACCCGTTTCGAGATATTTTAAAAAGATACCTATGTGCCAAAAAGTAATGCTGCAACTAATGAACACAGGAAATACGACGGGATGTATAATTCACCCTGATTGTAGATCTACCTCTTTAGGGGTTGATTAGGACAAAAACCTGAAATATGTTTTTCGGTATTTGTATAGGTAATCTTTGTAAGCAAAATGCAAGTCGATATCTTATTGGTTCTAAGAGATATTAAGGAATACTTGAAATCATAATTCACCCCTTTTCACCCTATAGGGGTGAAATTTTAAAACACTACCAAAACCTTTTCGAGATATTTTAAAAAGACTCCTATGTGCTAAAAAGTAATATTGCAACTAAACGAACACAGGAAATACGATGGAATATATAACTCACCCCGATTGTAGATCCATCCCTTTAGGGGTTGATTAGGACAAATTCCTGAAATAAGTTTTTCGGTAATTGTATGGATAATCTTTGCAAGCAAACAGTAAATCGATATCTTATTGATCCTAAGAGATATTAAGGAATCCTTGAAATCACAATTCACCCCTTTTCAACCCTTAGGGGTGGAATTTTAAAAAACTGTCAAACCCATTTCGAGATATTTTAAAAAGACACCTATGTGCCAAAAAGTAATGTTGCAACGAAACGAACACAGGAATTACGACGGGATGTATAATTCACCCCGATTGTAGATCCACCCCTTTAGGGGTTGATTAGTGCAAAATCCTGAAATTGGTGATTCGGTATTTGTATGGGTAATCTTTGTAAGCAAAAAGCAAGTCGATATCTTATTGATCCTAAGAGATATTAAAGAATCCTTAAAATAACAATTCACCCCTTTTCACCCTTTAGGGGTGAAATTTCAAAAAACTGTCAATACCATTTCGAGATATTTTAAAAAGACACCTATGTGCCAAAAAGTAATGCTGCAACTAATGAACACAGGAAATACGACGGGATGTATAATTCACCCTGATTGTAGATCCACCTCTTTAGGGGTTGATTAGGACAAAAACCTGAAATATGTTTTTCGGTATTTGTATAGGTAATCTTTGTAAGCAAAATGCAAGTCGATATCTTATTGGTTCTAAGAGATATTAAGGAATACTTGAAATCATAATTCACCCCTTTTCACCCTATAGGGGTGAAATTTTAAAACACTACCAAAACCTTTTCGAGATATTTTAAAAAGACTCCTATGTGCTAAAAAGTAATATTGCAACTAAACGAACACAGGAAATACGACGGAATATATAACTCACCCCGATCGTAGATCCACCCCTTTAGGGGTTGATTAGGACAAATTCCTGAAATAAGTTTTTCGGTAATTGTATGGATAATCTTTGCAAGCAAACAGTAAATCGATATCTTATTGATCCTAAGAGATATTAAGGAATCCTTGAAATCACAATTCACCCCTTTTCAACCCTTAGGGGTGGAATTTTAAAAAACTGTCAAACCCATTTCTAGATATTTTAAAAAGACACCTATGTGCCAAAAGTAATGTTGCAACGAAACGAACACAGGAATTACGACGGGATGTATAATTCACCAAGATTGTAGATAACTAGTTATGAAGATAAAAATGGCGGATATTTGATTTTAAGTGTAATTTTTAGATATAATAAAAAATGAAGAAGATTAGTAAAGAAAATTATATAAATTAAATATATATAAAATATGTATGTATGACTGTATGACTATGTATTTATAGGTAAGATAGTGCGTGTATTTTTTTGAAGTTAAAAATATAAAAAGAATAATAATTTTTTTAAATAGTTGCAACCCGATTTACACACCACACCACACTACACTTCAATTCCGTTAGGAGTTCAGGAGTGTTCAGTTATTTTATTATACTATTATACGCTGTAAATTAACCTATTTTTTGAATTACATTAGATATTTGTTTTTAAACTATCAAAAAGGAATAAAACATTTGCATTAATAAAATACTTATAAAACAAATAACACATTGTTTATAGTGAGAAATACGTTTCTGAAATTGAAAAAAATTAAACCATTTAATAAAAAAATATAATAATATAATTATATATTAATATATTTCTTATTAGTCTAATGAAGACTTGAATACCAAGCAAATACAGAAAAAAACGCTGGGATTTTTATCAAATAACGAAGAAAAGTGATTATCAAAAAACTGTTGATTTCGATGTGATTATAGAACAAATATTCCTAGGTATCCAGTATTATGTTGGTTTCTTACACTTATTAAACACATATAAAATCCTGAAATGTGTGAAAATTTACACTTCATATCAATTTTTTACCAGGCAGGTATTGTGATCATACCGATTTTGACATTTCGAGATTTTGATGGATCTCCACGAATTGAGGTCCCACATAACGTTTTGACTATTTTTAGCATGATGTTTGTCGGTCTGTCCGTCTGTCTGTCTGTCTGTCTGTCTGTCTGTCTGTCTGTCTGTCTATCTGTTAATTATTTACAAATACAATGATTTCATCAGGTAAACAGTGCAGGATCCTCTTATAAGCGTTTTAATGGTAAAAATTTAAATGTTTGTAGAATTTTGTAAAAATGTACGCCCCCGGGTGGGCTCGAACCACCAACCTTTCGGTTAACAGCCGAACGCGCTAGCCAATTGCGCCACGGAGGCTCGTGTTATATCTAAGAATCTTCAATAAAACATATCGAGGTTTACTAATATGGGAGCAGAAACGTGACTTGACTGATGGATTGAAAATTTCCCACGGCTATGAAATCGCATAGCGAGTATTGTAGATTCTAGACTAAAATCACGAATAAATCATCTCTTCAAAACTGATCAGACCTCGTTTAGAAAACATTGCAGATTTTGTGTTTATGACAAAAATATTTATTCATTTAATGGCTAAATTATGACTATTAATGTTATGGATTTTTTACGACCGCCAACATAATTATATAAGGGAGGTATTGTGATGATACCGATTTTGACATTTCGAGATTTCGTTGGATCTCCACGAATTGAGGTCCCTACATAATAGAGTGACTACACTAATAGAGACAGAGACAGTCCACTATGATCATAGTAACTAAATTTCTCACAATGAGCAAGGTCAGTTAGTATCATAATAACTTTGGAGTATTTCGTATTCCGTAAGACAAAAGTTACTACAATATTTAGTAACATGTTACTATAAAAGTTCCTATCATAGTAACTACCAAATGCTGATTTTTATAAGCAATAACTTAGTTCTTATGAAGATAAAAATGGCGGACAATTGATTTTAAGTGTAATTTTTAGATATAATAGAAAATAAAGAAGATTAGTAAAGAAAATTATGTAAATTAAATATATATAAAATATGTATGTATGACTGTAGGTAAATGTTTATATTGCAGGAGATGATATATATTAAAGATCAAAAAGTCTTTTCCAATTCCTCATTTTTAATATGAGTCTTTTTTAAATTATTTAAAAAAATAGTTTTTGTTTTTAAAAAAAAATAACAAAAGTTCTATTCAGTGACGCAAAAATAGTTTCATGAGGGGAGAGGGTTATGAGGGGTATGGGAGTAATGACAAAACAAGGAAAATGCATCGAAGTAATAAAAAATCCAGCTTCATGGGAGGTTCTAACCCTCAAATCACACCCACCTACGCCACTGGTTCTATTGTCGAGAATTTGTATTTGCATTCCGTTTTTTTTTTTTTTTTTTAGTATCTTCATTCATTTTTTTTTTTTATATATTTTGTAAATGTATATACCATAATATATATTATATAACAACAAAATAATGTAAGCAATACAATATTTTGACATTTTTAACCTCACTGTCATCTGTATACCACCAATGCGCATGCGTGTTGCGCTTCTGTAACTAACTTCACTCTTTTCTCAGTAATTGTCACTAAGATATAACTTTCATAGCGATGTCACTACAGTTGAATATTACAGAGTACGAAAAATCTTAGTTAGTTAGTTAGTTAAAATTTTTGGCGCACAGCAACAAAGGCTATTTGCGCGTTACGAAAAATGTTAAAGTTACTATTAAAGTCACTATAAAAGTTATCTTGTAGTAACGTTACTACACGGTAACTATTATAGTAACTTTTTACAGAATTGATCTGTATGTTTAACAGTCGAAAACAACTTAACATTTAACATATTTTTATTAAACGAGAGTAGAATTGTATGTTAGAAAACGTGCCTTTTAAGAAAACAAACAAATGGTTTAGTTTTTGTTACAATAACAGATTGACTAAGCAAAGAATTAAATCAACAAGTTTATTATATCTAATTTATAAGCTTACATAACTCTTCCACCCAGGGGCGCACACAGATTTTTGGCTTGGGGGGGGGTCCAATTATACATAATTTTTATAAACACAGGGCAAAATATTAATTTCAAGTGAAGAGCAAAATAAAAAGGTCCTCCCTTCTAAATTTTAAGTGAAGAGAAAAAAAAAAGTTCCTCCCTTCTAAATTTTAAGTGAAGGGCAAAAAAAAATGCCTCACTTCTCACAGTACGGGGGGGGTCCGGACCCCTTGGACCCCCCCTTGTGTGCGCCCCTGCTTCCACCGTTAGAGTTGATTTTATTCTTTTTTTTACAAACTGGTATTTCTAAACTTTAAATTGTTTAAAAATTATGTTAAAAATTATTATCTTAAAATTACATAAAACACAATAACAGTTAATATAACGGGTGTTTTTTTTTAGAGGTATAGAACTTTAAATTGCAATAAAACAACGATGGATTATTCGATTGACATGAATTTTTTTTTATTCGAAAGATAATCTTGTGGCAGTACATTAAATCATACCAACAAGACGGCGCAACATGTCACACAGCTCGTGCCACAATCGATTTATTGAAAGACACGTTTGGTGACCGCCTAATTTCACGTTTTGGACCTGTGAATTGGCCTCCAAGATCTTGTGATTTAACACCGCTGGACTACTTTCTGTGGGGCTATGTAAAGTCATTGGTCTATGCGGATAAGCCACAAACGCTTGACCATTTGGAAGACAACATTCGCCGTGTTATTGCCGATATACGGCCACAAATGTTGGAAAAAGTCATCGAAAATTGGACGTCCAGATGGGACTACATCCGAGCCAGCCGTGGCGGTCATATGCCAGAAATCATATTTAAAATGTAATGCCACAAGATTATCTTTCGAATAAAAAAAAATTCATGTCAATCGAATAATCCATCGTTGTTTTATTGCAATTTAAAGTTCTATACCTCTAAAAAAAACACCCATTACTTATAATTAGATAATTAACAATATTATGGAATTACTGGTACAATACAATTATATTTTATTTATTAATAGGGTCCGGCAAAAATATGCAACGGTACTTTAGTTAGGTGTGTGGTCGATAAAAAGCGGCACATGTGTTATCTGTAGAAATAAAATGTAATTATAAATATTTGTAATGTTCCCAGCTGACAAATAGTGTAGCGTATAAAAATTTAATATCTTATCAAAACCTGACCAATGGCAAAGGAGTGACCGGAATTACCTATTTCGGATACAATCCCAAAATAATGAGGTGTCGTTATTAAGATAAGAATTTTAAATAATAATAAAGAATAAAGTTTAAAATAGCACGCCTATGGCAAAAGTACCGTTGCATATTTTTGCCGGACCCTATTTATTAAGTAAATAATTTGGTTGAAACTCATTGTTTTACGAAAAGTTTATCTAGTAAGTATTCAATCTGATTATAATTTACAATTTGATTTAAAGTACAACGGCAATTTTTTAAACAATTTTATATTATATATATATATATATATATATATATATATTTTAAAATTAATTCTGTGTCTTGACATGAACATCTGGAACATGTAACCATTTACATTTTAATTTAGTGATTTTAAATTTACGTCCGTCTTTTAGTTTAACTAAATCTTAAGTCTTATCAAAACTTTCTATTTCTGGTTTTTTATATAATGGTTTTTGGAATTTTGAAAGTAATCTTGGATTTTCTTTAATTAATACATTTTTCGTTTCAATAATTACATTTTGATCATTTTTGAATTTTTGTTTTAAAAATCTTTTCTTTTTATTAACTTCTAATCTTTATTGAACCTTTTCTCTAATTGCTTTTAATTTATCTTGCCAAATATTTAGGTAATCTTGTTTTAAATTTTTATAATTTAGTATTTTATTTTCACAAAAATTACCAAAAAGTGTCCCAATGGGTGAAAATTTAGTATTATTTAATGAATTATTATATGCTATTAAGGCAATATTAATTTTAGCTTTTAAATTAAAATTTTTAAATTCTTTTCTTTGCTCAATTAAACGTAAATGCTCTATGAGTGAAGAGTGAAATCTTTCAATAAGACCATTACTTTGTGGGTTACTTACTGAAATTACATGAAACTCAATTTTGTATCCTTTCAATAAATTATTAATTACTTCATTTTTAAATTCTACGCCACTGTCCGTTAAAATTTTGTTAGGAACTTGGTATTGTGCAAAATATTCTAATAAATTTTCGGCTATGTTCACTGATGTCGTTGTATTTAAATATTTACAAGTCGCGAATTTTGTAAAACTATCTATTACACAGCCCAATAGACATTTTGGTGCCTGCGTATTTTTAACTGTTTCTAGGTAATTTTTCGGCACAGAATCCAAAATAGCCGTCAGATTTGGTCTATCAGACTAAGTTTTTGAGATGCGCTATATTGGCCACTTTTACAATAAAATATCTTATTTCTTAGCTTGTGTATTTTTCACGTTATTACTGTTACTATTTGCTCCAACTGCCAGTTACAAACACAAAAGAGACAAAGTAAGGTATTTATTTCACAAAGTAAATAAATATACAAAAAATGTTCTTTTGTACGACTTTTTAGCATGGAGTTTACCAGAACAGTCATTCTGAGGACTCCAACAGTAGTAGGCCATCATGTGGCTATCTTATCTTCCTTGATATCTATCTTCCATAGTTTTATGTCCTGATGGAATCTTTCCTCCGGTTCTTCATTAAAATCACCTAGGTTTTCTGGTAAGTGGTCATAATACAACCGAGAATATTTGGAAAGCATATTTTCCACTAGTTTTCTGCCTTATGATTTCTAAGAAAATTTTGTACTACTTGAATAAATGAACACCAAGAATTAGATTCAATCTCGTTCATTGATGCGGTTGGATTGGATTGTGGATCTTCAGTAGGTTGCCTTATCTGAGGATCATCAAATATTCTGGCTTTCAGAGTTAATCCCAGGATATTTACGTGTCAAGTAGCCTACACAAAGTCCAACTCGTTTTAAAGCCTTCAAAAATTGCTACATAAGCCCAAACTTGATATGCAAGGGTGGAAATATAATTTTCTCTCTTGCAACCAAAGGTTCGTTGACAACGTTTTGTTTTTCTTGAATTATGACATTTCTTAATGGAAATCACCCAATTTCTGTTAACCCAGTGCTGATCCTTAGCTCTGCTGTTCCAAAGACATAAAAAACAAGGATATTTTGTATATCCACTTTGCTGTCCAAGAAGGAAGTTTACCGTTTTTAGATAAAAAACTAAAATCAATTAGTCTGTATCTCAAAAACTAGAGCTGCTACGAAAAAGAGTCAGGTATTTTTGGAATCAGCACATCAAAAAATTTCCAAAATCAGTTCTTGCTTTTCCGGCACCAAGATAAAAAAAATATTTTGTTGGGCAGTGTTATTGTTAGATATTTTTCTTTATTAAGAGTTAAAATTTCTAAATGCAAAATATCAAAGGGAAAATTACGATTTGGTGTGTATTTATCTGGAATATGATAAGGGTTACGTTCATATTTAGTAATTTGACAAAGTGCACAATTATTTATATATTTTTAAATGTCGTTAACATACTTTTCGTAAGCATTACTGTCAACTATTAAAACAATATCGCAAACTTATCAAAACCGAAAAAAGAATAGCTTACGAACTTTATATTAGTTCAGCCGATAATATAAATAGAGCAACTTGGGATATAATAAAAAAAGAAACAAAATGCCCTTCAAACAGAATCACAGACACAATTCCGGTAACTGCCGATGATTTTAATATTTTTTTTGTATCTATAGCCCAGAAATTAATATCAAATATATCACATAAGAATTGTTATGAATATTATCGAGTTAAAAGTACTAGTAATAATTTTTTTCTTATGCCCGTTGATAGATATGAAGTACTTAACATTATTAATATATTAAATAATAGCAAAGCATCTGATGTCTACTATTGCAATGCAAAACTCTTGAAAGAATGTAGTCTAGTTATTGTTGAACCTCTGGTGCACATTATTAATAAATCCTTTTTAACTGGCATTTATCCAGATCAATTAAAATATTCGAAGGTGATTCCCATATTTAAAAAAGGAGAAAGAGATAATCCATCTAATTATCGACCAATATCACTGGTTCCGATTTTTTCAAAAATATTTGAAATTGCAATTAAAGATAGAATTGTTAAATATTTAGAAAAATTTAATTTACTATCCACTTCCCAATTTGGTTTTAGATCTGGGAGCTCCACCACGCTGCATTAAAATTTTTATTAGATGTAATGACTAGCATTGAAGAAGGTATGCACGTGGCCGCCACATTTTGCGATCTCTCCAAGGCTTTTGATTGTGTCTCACACGACATATTAGCTGATAAATTAGAGCATTTTGGTATTAGGGGCACAGCTAAGGCTCTGGTACGTAGTTTTCTAACAGATAGGTTCCAGTGCGTTAATGTTAATAACAGTTTTTCAGATAAACTTAAGGTTAATCATGGGGTCCCACAGGGTTCCATTTTGGGGCCATTACTGTTCCTTATTTACATTAACGACTTACCCAACTTCATTACTGCCAATACTTTTATGTTTGCGGATGACAGTACTTTTTTAAATAAAAAATTCCAGACCTTATGGAATCGTCTCTAAACCAGGCTTTGAATTGGTTTGCATCCAACAATTTGAGCCTGAACATAGAGAAGACTAATGAAATGGTTTTTAGTCTCAACAGAAATTTTTCAGAGAATCTTTTACCATATGCTAACAATAATGCTAAATTTCTAGGTTTTTATTTGGATTCCCAGTTAACCTGGAAGATACACATAAATAATCTCGAAAATAAAATAAACACCGCCTTGTTTATGTTAAGAAAAGTGGTAAATCACATATCACTTAGAGCAGCTAAAACGGTATACTTCGCGCGCGTTCATAGCCTAATATCATATGGCATCATATTATGGGGTAATTCGGTAAATTGGAAAAGGATTTTTATTCTACAAAAAAAAGCCATTAGAATAATTACGAACAGTGCTTGAAGGGATTCGTGTAGACCATTATTTAGATCCAGCAAAATCCTTACTCTCCCATGCCTGTACATACTAGAAGCGCTCACATTGGTCGGAGAAGGCATTGGCGAGATGGCCATATGTGGCAATGGTCATGAATATAACACTAGAGGTCGCCATAATATACTTAAGCCCCGTCTTAAGTATAAAAAATCGTTATGTTTCTGTAAAACTGTAGGTATAGACATATTTAACAAATTACCATTAGAAGTAAGGAACTACAATGTGCGTAAGTTCAGGTCTACCATGAGAGCTTACCTCCTCGATAATGCGTTCTATAGTCTACAAGAATATATGAACCATAATTTAGATGATAATAATAATAATAATAATAAACTTTATTGTAGGCGAAGTTTCAGCCAGGGCTGGTCTTCCAACTTAACCTTTTTCATCGTGTAAATACAATAATACATTTTTATATATAAATTACATTCTTACATTTTATATAAATTAGCATAAGAAGTTTAGCGAACTTTAATTCAGCGAAATTCAGTAGACGTGCGGGTGAAAATATATGACCTGGGAGAATAAAAAGTATATTCGCGAAACAGGATTACTTGGTGTGATTTTTTGTCTGCAACCATGTTTTATATTTTGCTTTGAAATATTGCACAGAGAGAGGTTTTAGGCACTTGGGTATTTGATTATACATAGATGGGGCGCAATAGGAAAAGGAACGCTCGAAAAATGAACTTTTATGGGCTGGAACTTCTAGGCTATAGAAGTCCCTAAGAGTAAGGCTATGAAGGGAAGTTCTCGAAACTAGTTTGCAGCTTAAGTAGGTAGGCGTTTGATTGATTCCTAATTTATGAATAAACGAGGCAAAGTGTAAATTTCGACGCTGTTCCATAGTTAGCCAATTTAATGAACTCAACCCTTTGGACGTCGGAGTTCTACTACGAAGTGACAGTACAAATCTTACACAGTAGTTTTGAATTTTTTGAATTCTGAGTTTGTCAACGTGAGTGATACAGGAGTGGTATATAATATCACCATAATTAAAAATAGATAAAACTAAACTATCAGCAAGAGATTTTCTTAAATTGCGAGATAGACAAAATCTATTCATATATAAGTTTTTTAAGGCGAGAAAGGCCCTTCTTAAAAGTGAACTAATATATGAGTTAAATCTCAACTGTGTGTCAAGAACAATGCCTAGATTCTTATATTCATGCACTAATGGTAGAATATTATTGTTTAGTTCAATTCTAACTTCGCCGTGATCCAAAGTATCAGTAGGGGTAGATTTATTCCCAAAGATCATAACTGCTGATTTTTTAGCATTAACCATTAAACAGTGGTTGTTACAATAATGTATAAGAGAAACCAGATCTTTATTCACGTTTTTAACAGCTTCAGCTATGGACTGTGGCTTGAAGGATAAATGCAATTGGGTATCATCGGCGAAGAGACGAATTTTACAATATTTTATTGCGTTTTCCATGTCAAAGATATAAATAGAATAAAGAATCGGTCCCAGACAGGAGCCTTGTGGTACGCCCTTAGAAACGAATCTATCGTCTGAAGTTTTATTATTCAACAATACTCTCTGTGTGCGATTATTGAGGTAAGATTCGAAAAATTTAGTTGTGTGGATGTCAAGGCCAATGTAGTTTAATTTCTGAAGAAGAAGCTCATGGTTGATACTATCAAACGCCTTGGTAAAATCTAGAAGTAATAGGCAAGTTGACAATTTATTCTCAGTTGAAACAAAAATATTGTCCGTGACATCCAAGAGAGCAGATATTGTACTATGTCCAGGTCTAAATCCAGATTGTGTTTCGGGAATAATATTATTTGAGAAAACATATTTTGACAGCTGGGCATATATGATCTTTTCAAAAACTTTGCTGAGAGCATTTAAAATGCTTATAGGGCGCAGATCCGAGAAGTTTTCCGGTTTATTAATCTTGGCTAAAGGAAGGATTATAGCTTGTTTCCATACGTTGGGAAAAACACTATGTTTTATACAGAAATTAATTAGATGGCATATATGGGTAGTGCATGTAGGTATTAGTAACTGTATCATAGGTGTGTTAATGCCATCAGTGCCAGTACTGAAAGAAGATAATGATCGGATAACTTGTTCAACATCTTCTTCGGAAACAGGGGAAAAGTGAAATGAAAGATTATGGTTCAACTTATTATCCTTGTAATAACGAGCTGTCTCCATACATAGATTGGTGGAAGGTACAGCATTTATGAAGTAGTCATTGACAGAGGTAGCTTCGAAAGAGTCGGTAGGAATCGAAATAGGTGTTTTACTGTAAATACCGCACTTCTTAAGTACGCGCCAATGATTACCTGCTTTTACATTTTTCAGTTTATGCTGAATATAAGCTTTCTTTTCTCTATTAATGGTAGCAGTAGTAAAGTTACGCAACTGTTTGTAGTAGTCCCAATGAGATTGTAGCCTAGTTTTCTTAAATTTACAAAATGCTTTATTCCGTAATTTCATAAGAAATTTCACATTGTCAGTTATCCATGGTTTATGATTATTCTTTTGAACATAAGTTTTAGTCGGACAGAAATGATCAAAAACAGAAAGAACTACTGAATTAAAAAAATATAACTTATCGTTGATATTCCCCAAATTATACAACGGACTCCAATTTATGTTAGTAAGATGTGACTTGAAGTTACTATAATCAAAGTTATGAAATGACCTACAACTATATTGAGATTGTTGTTGTTGTTGTTTATCATAGACTAATCGACAAAATGTTAATCTGTGATCCGTGATATGGTGCATATTGACTGTACCCACTAGATCGCATATAGTCGTATCCGAAATCAAGATGTGATCTATTAACGTTTCAGAAGTAGCAGTTATTCTAGTAGCTTCATTAACTATCTGTGTAAGACCGTAATATCCCATCATTTCAGAGAATCGCTTGACATATGAATTATTTTTATCAAACATATCTAGGTTGAAATCGCCAACACATATGACAGTGTCGCATGTGGGTAAGACTGACATTAAAGAGTTTTCAAACGAATCTAGAAATGAACAGAAGTTACCGGCTGGTTGCCTATATATAACACCACAACAAATTTTTTTATTGGAAAGATTGAAAGTTATCCATAGTTGCTCTATGTCGACGTTTACAATCCCGGTCCCCACCAGGGGCGCACACAGATTTTTGGCTTGGGGGGGGTCCAATTATACATAATTTTTATAAACACAGGGCAAAATATCAATTTCAAGTGAAGAGCAAAATAAAAAGGTCCTCCCTTCTAAATTTTAAGTGAAGAGCAAAAAAAAAAGTTCTTCCCTT
This sequence comes from Liopterus haemorrhoidalis, assembly GCA_963971575.1. Lineage (NCBI taxonomy): Eukaryota > Metazoa > Arthropoda > Insecta > Coleoptera > Dytiscidae > Liopterus > Liopterus haemorrhoidalis. The sequence continues at coordinate 13,792,747 of OZ020619.1, forward strand.
CTAAATTTTAAGTGAAGGGCAAAAAAAAATGCCTCACTTCTCACAGTCCGGGGGGGGTCCGGACCCCTTGGACCCCCCCCTTGTGTGCGCCCCTGGTCCCCACATCCTCTAATACTTTAAATTTAACATTATTATTGATATAAAAACCAACACCTCCGCCTTTCTTGCCTAGACGAGCCTTATTAATAAGTTTATAGTTCGGTACATTGAAATGTGACAGATCATTAAATTTATATACCCAAGTCTCACTAATCCCCAAAATATCATATTTTTCACCAGCAAACCTATCTACAAAATCGCTGAAATGGCTCGCAAGCGATTTTACATTACAATGCGCTAAACTAAACTTCATTACAATAATTACGATGCACAGTTGGCAGTTAGAGATATAGGAACATAAATATATTTAAAATTAGTGATATAAGCGACAAGTATGATCATATTAAAATTACAAACTTATCATAAATATTAACAAAACAACAATAAAAAAATAAATAGAATAAAATAATAATAAAAATAATAAATAAATAAAAATCGTATAGGTATAATCATATGGATGAAGTAATAATAACCTAACAAAGATTTATTATTTTAACTGTAAACAAGAATATTAATTTAAAAACTCTAAATACATAAATATAATATAAAAATAAATAAGTAATAAAAATGATAATAATAAATATTACACAGAGTAAGGCATAAAAACAAAAAATGAAAAAAAAATATGCTTGTTACAATAAATACGTGAAAAAGTAACATGTTAGTAAATTGCAAGTAGGTGAACATATAAATATACCTATAACAAGACAGTAAAAAATACAAACAGGCATAAATAATAAAAATATATAGTAAAAAGCAGCCCCCTGTGTGCAAATATCAATATCAATATTTTTGTATAGGAATAAACAAATTGGAAATACGGAGTTTGAATAGAACGGTGATTAGACCACTATATTTTCATTAAAAGATAAATAAATAAATATAAAAATAAATAAATAAATAAATAAATAAATAAAACACATAAATACAACTATTCATTAAAATCAAATAATTAAGTTAAAATAAAATCTATGAAAAAAAACATATCGATATTGAAATCTCCACACAAGGTCAGTTCACACATGTGATATCAGACAATAGGTGACATAATCAAGCAAAATTTTACAAGTTTATAATACAACTGTCCGGGGTCAATGACCTCACTTGTGAACAGCTGATTCTGATAAAGTTATGAGATGATCAGCATTATTAATTTTGATGGATCGGTCCTTAATTTTTACAAAAACGGAACAATCACGAGTCCACACATTTTCCAAACCGAACTTGGTCACTGCGTTTTTAAGAAGATCTAAGTTAATTTTGGTGAGATCTTCCCGAATAACAATCCCTGAACCTTTCAGTTTCTTTTTATTACGGTAAACCGAACTTCTAAAATTGTACCCGGTGAATTTAATTAATATCGGACGGCACTTACCCTGAATTATTCTACCAACTCTATGCGATCTGTCAATCGCGTTATTTGGAAGATTGACATGCAAGTACTGACTAAATACGTTGGAAATAAGAACATCTGTGTTCTCATTAACATTTTCGGGAACACCAAACACTCTCAGATTATTTCGCCGGGAATATTGTTCTAGATGTTGAAGGCGTAATTCGGATTGCTTCAGGAGATCTTGCTTATCAGAAAGTATTTTTTCTAAATCAGAAATTCTGGTTTCCGCTACAGCCAAACGTTCTTCATAACGTTTTATAATAACGCTAGAAATAGCGTTAGCTATGGAATCCAGAACGGCCGGCGATTTAAGAACGTTTTTGACTACTTCCTCAATATCGCCGAATTCATTTCCTGGATCTCTTTGGCTTCGCGTAGTTTTTCTACTCGTACTTTGCGCCATTGTATTTTTTAACTAAAATAGCTAATCACTCGTCACTAACAGGTATTAACTCTGCCACTGAGACACACGTCTACACACAAAGAATGCACATGTAAGGATGATTTGTATACATTCGACTTAGTCATTCTGTGTTAATTTCTCTTCTAATACTTCGATGCATTGAATGAGTTTGAATGAATTTTTCACAAAAGTTTGTTGTTAAATAATACTAATTTGATTTATTAGTTCACTGTCAATTAGACAATAGTGATTTACATTAGGTAAATAATTATTTATTATGTTACAAATTTCCTGGTTTAAATTATCTTTGTTTATTTCAGCAATTAATCTCTGTTTATTTCCAAATATTTTAATTAATTCAACTTTAAATTCGCTACGTTTTTTTATTAATATTTGATTTTTCCCAATATTTATAGATATTTCTTTAAATATTATTCCATTTACGTTGTATTTATTATCAGAATGAATGGTTTGGTTTTCTTCATTATCTAATTGTGCAATTATACTTTCTGAAGATTCATTTAAATTTACTTCTTTTTGTTCATGTACTAAAAATTTTATTCGGGAATTTTCAAAAATTTCTTTAATCAAATTTTCAAGTCCATGATATTTAATCTAATCCTGAACAAATTTTAGGTAAGTGATTTTCAAAAATTTCATTTATTTTAAGTTTATTTTTACCGACCGCTAACATACATATATAAGGGAGGTATTGTGATCATATCGATTTTGACATTTCGAGATTTCGATGGATCTCCACGAATTGATGTCCCTACATAACGTTTTGACTATTTTTAGCATGATGTCTGTCGGTCTGTCTGTCCGTCCGTCTGTCTGTCTGTCCGTCTGTCTGTCCGTCTGTCTGCGTACACGTGCAGAGCAAATTCGGCTGAAAGGATTTTTATGAAACTTCATATATAAGCTTTTGCCATCAATGGCACGAGTTGATCAACTTTTGGTAAAAATCGGTTGACTAAAAATGGGAGTTTACTCGTATCGATTTTAAGATTTTTGTGAATATTTCACAACAGAAAAATATTTCGAAAAAATTTATTGAGCAAAAGTTGCTATAAAAGAAATAATTAATAACTTTTATTTGAGATGTTTTTTGATAAAACGAAAAATTTTGTAAAATTTTTCGAAATTTTTTGTCTCAATTTTTTCATACTTATATGTAACGTTTCCATGGACATGATAAATAATATCTCTGTTAGAAAATATTAGGCTAAGTTATTTCTACTCTGCTGCTAGAATGTATTTTATATAAGTACTTTATGATGGCGGTCGGTCCTGTGGTGGCCACAGCTGATTTTTAAGTATATTTTTATTATTATTGATGGGTTGTATTTCTAGAATTTTACTTTTAATTTTTCTATTTTCCAAATAATTCTTACTATTAAATTTTAGATCAATTTGTTTTGCAAACCCTTTCCCTAGTTTATAATCTTACTGATGCAATGTATAATATTGTTTTTTATGAAAAATGTCATCAGAAGTTTTTATTATTTCAAATTTTGTTCGAATTCTCGAAAGTGCGTCTGCATTTGAATTTAAAGTTACATTTTTGTAAATTACTTCATAATCATATTCATCAAGTTGTATACGCCAACGCATCAGTTTTGAATTAGGATCTTTTAAATTCATTAACCACGTTAATGGTCGATGGTCTGTAACAATTTTGAAATTAGTACCGTAGACATAAGGTCTAAAGTATTTTACAGCCCAAACAATACTCAAAATCTCTTTCTCTGTAGTTGAATAATTTACTTCATGTTCATTCAATGTTCTCGATGCGTATGCTACAGGTAGATCTTTTTCGTTATGATTTTGGCTAATCACAGTTCCTATCGCAAAATTGCTAGCGTCTGTCGTAATTGTAAATTGTTTATTGAAATCGGGGTATTGTAATATAGGTGAATTCGTTAATAGGGTCTTTGATAATTCAAAACTCTCTTTATATTGTTTATTTTCTACATCAATACTCATTCCTTTTTTTCAAACATTTCGTTAAATGTTTTGTAAGTTTTGCAAAATTAGGTATAAATTTTCGGTAACAGCCAAGTAAACCTAGGAATTGTTTAATTACTTTTTTTTAGGTAACACCGTCTGGAGATATAATTGTCCCAAATATGCAAATTCTTTTTTTAAGAATTCGCTTTTTTCTAACTGAATTTTAAGATTATATTGTTTAAGGGTTTTAAATACTTTCCTAACATTATTTATATGTTCTTGAAGATGTGTACCCAAAATGATTATGTCGTGAAGATAGTTAGTTAGTTAAAAATTTTGGCGCACAGCAACAAAGGCTATTTGTGCCTAACGCAGCCCATTTAAATGACTACACTACATATTAAAAACAATAAATTAAGCAATCAATAAAAAGATAAAATCAATAAAATTTCGCATACCCAATAAAAGAAATCTTGCACAGACAAACACAAATAAATAAGATAAAAAAGTTTGAACAGACTCAGGGTGATGGTAAGGGGTTGTAAAGGGGCCATTTACCATCGATTATCACAGTTTTGAAATAGAACACATTAAAATAAGGTGCAAGATTTCACACATAAACAGTAAGTTCGATTCTCTCAGGAAGAGTATCAGCCTGTCCATGAGTACTCTGTCGTCACCTACAGCAACTGACAGGTCATAGCACAGACCTAACCTCTCCCTGACGTCCTCGAACTGTACACATTCAGTTAAAATGTGTAACACAGACAAATCTATGTTACACGTCTCACAGATAAGGGACTGTTCACCTCGAAGGAGGTGTCAATGGGTCCACCAACAGTGACCTATACGGAGGCGTGTTATGGTGGTTTCCTCCCTGCGGTTAATCCTGCAGGAAGAATCCCATAGTTTAACGTCTCCCTTAATCTGTCTCAACTTAACGTCCTGAATGCTGCTCCACTCATGCTGCCACCTAGCTAGAACCAGATGTTTCAGATGACTCTTTGCGTCATCTGGGAATGTGAAACTCACATCAATCATAGGTCTATAGGAGGCGGCTTTTGCAGCGACATCAGCCGCTTCATTGCCTTTAATACCAACATGTCCCGGTATCCAAAACAGCTCTACTCTCACATTCTGAGCATTCAGATCGTGGAGTAGCAACCGGATCTTAAGTACAAGAGGATGCACTGGATCTCGATCTTGGATACTGTTCAGAGCGCTCAGCGAGGCAAATTTTATTTAAATGTTCACGTAAAACATAATTAATTAATCGTTGAAAAGTCGCAGGGGCATTTTTCAAACCGAAAGGCATTCTAGTAAATTCAAAATGTCCACTGTCTGTATTAAAAGCTGTCAGGTATAGAATTGGGGTGCATTTGTATCTGATGAAATCCTGAAGTTAAAACTAATGTTGTATAGTAAATAATACGTCCTAGTTTATTGAGTGTCTCAGTTATGTTAAGTATAGGGAATTTGTCATCTATAGTTTTTTGAATCAATTTTCTGTAATCTATTACCATTCTAAATTTATTTTTACCAGAGGCATCTATTTTATTTGGTACCATCCAAACTGGGGAGGACCAAGGGGAATGAAATGGTCGAATTATTTCATCATATAATAAATTTTGAATTTGTTTCTTGTGGTGTATGGAACCATATTTACGTTTCATGGAGTGGTTGGCCCCATGAAACGGTGGCAGGATGTATCGACCAGATGGTAGGAACGACGTTACCTCCAATAGGTTCCTGCCTTGGTAACTTCGTGCTAGCGATCCGGAGGGAAAGGGCGCTAAGCCTTTTCGGTCGAATGATGACCGTACCCTATTATTATTATTATTATTTTTAATGAAAACTGAAACTTACCAAAAATTATCAACCACCTTGTAAACAGCATGTCAGATGTGTCTCCTTGCCACACTATTTTTGCTGGAATCTCAATATCGGCTTTATGAAAGTTTTTGCGCCTTTTTTGATAATGTGTATCAATATTCCATATTACCCCGGGTCTTCCATATATTCCCGTTCTACGGTACATAATGTTTTATAGTTTCAAATAATTGTTCATTTTCAATATATTTTATAAGATAGTTTGGAGATGGGTCGATTGTTTTTATCTGACCTTTATCAGATAGCCAGATAGAAACTATAAGAGCCTTCTACTATATATCTGGGTATGTATTTTCTCGAAAAGATTATTTCTCAAAAGCCTGCGCACCAAATGATGTATGAAGAAGGGACAAGTTGGGGGGGGGGGGGGGTAGTAGGGAAGATGAAGTTGTGGACATTGGGGTACGCGGACGATATTGTATTGATGGCAGAGGGGGAACAGGAGCTTAAGAGAATGATAGAAAAGACTGATAAAACATTTCAATAGAAAAAAAAAACTAGAAGTAAACAGGGACAAGACGAAGGTAAAAGTATTCGGTAAAGGAGGAGGGAGAAGAAAGAAGATAAAATGGGAATGGGGAGGCAGAGAAATAGAAGAGGTGATAAGTTAAAAATACCTGGGTTATGTACTAGCGAGGAACAATGGGGCTGAACTACACATAAGGGAAAGAGTAAAGAAGGCAAGAATAGTCATGGGGAAGCTGTGGAGTATAGCAGAGAGGAAGTTTAACTATGATATTAGATGAACACTGAGGGTGTTTGACGCCGTGGTGATGAACATCCTGCTATATGCGGTGGAAATATGGGGATGGAAGGAATGGGAGAAGGTAGAACGAGTACAGGAGAGGTATTTGAGATGGATCTTAGGGGTGGATAGAACAACATCAGGGTATATTGTAAGAAAGGAACTGAAAAGGGATAAGATGAAAATGGGTACAGGAAGGGGCGGTTAAGCACGAGGAGAAAGTTAGAATAGAAACAGACAAAAGAATAGTGAGGGAATGCTGGGAGGAAAGAGCCAGAGAAGAACAGAAAGGAAGATGGTACGCATGGGGGGAAATGAGAAAGAGTATTACTGGAGATGCGGAGTGGATGCGACAGAGGTGGAAAGGAGAAGAAAATACAGGATAAGCGTGATTGAGGAGTTGTGGAGGAGGGATAAGGAAGTGGGGGAGCAAGAAAGGACAGTCAGAATAGACAAATCAAGGAGCGCAGGGAGATATAAGGAGGTCAGAACTACAGAAGTACCAAGCTACTTGAAGGGAGAAAGAGGAAGGTCAGAAGGGAGGGTTAGGAGGATTGCAAGGCTAAGGTGCGGGAATGAAGACAGAAGAAATAGATATTGGAGTGCGGGGAGGAGGAAGAGGCCCGGTGGGAAGCAGAAGGGGGGAAATGGAAGGAAGGAAGGGGGCTGAGGTTACCTGGAAATGGGGAAGAAGGAAGGTAAATAGGAGGAGGGGTGAAGAAATGGTTGGAAGAGAAGAGAATGGAATAAAATAAATTGTAATGTAAAGTAATGAAATGTGATATATGTTTAATAGGATGTTGGGATGTTGATAGGAGATATATGTTTTGTAATTGTAGTAAATACCCAAAACACCGAAAGGTCGAGGGGAAATAAAGGGTTATATATAAATGTTGCAGGGACTCCTGAATCTTTTATAATTATTGTATTTTTGCAGAAGCAGGTTGTTCAGTTGGATGTTTTTGACGAATGTGAAGGAACAGGTCCTCTGCCAATGTACTATGAGAATATTTCACTTATGAATGATGCAACCAGAAAAACACTTATCAACCTCACTATGTTTATAAAAGAGGACTTGGGCAGCAACGTCAAGGTGTGTATGCAAGGTGCCCAGGTTGACCTGGTATATATGGGCTCAAAATTAACTTTGCAACTTTAATTTCAAATAAATCTTGTAAGAAATGCAACGCAATAAATATAATAATATTTTTGAAATTATTTTGCAATGGTTTAGTATTAATGCGGACACAATTATTTTGAACATTCGCCATTGCTGATAGGTCTTGGCTAAAATAGTACAATATATAGAGTCCATTTACCGTAACAATGAGATGACGTCACACTTGGTTAATTTAATTACCAATTTCAGAATGAAATGTACCCAAATTTTTAGCACTACTCAATTGTAATATTTATCATTTATAATTTTTCTAGAGTGGTATCGTTTTGCAACGTTGCCGCCTTTCACTAGGGATTTATCACATTTGTTTGACGTTAGAACGTTACTGATGTTCTGTGGTTAGAAGTGAGGTTATGCTTACCTTTTATTTTGAATTTTACCAAATATTATTATAATAAATATGCTGAAAGCTCTTAGTAGCCGCGCCCAAAGAAGACCGAGATAATGGTGGGCCTTTAATAGATTTGAAATGTGTAAAAGTTGTAAGTATTATATTTTGTTTATATCTTTGATCTCTTCACTTGAATATGTTTTGAAAAATAATTATTTATTAACATTGTAGTGATTTGCTTCAGCATTTGAAAAAACAGAGGTGAAGTGGTCAGTCGGTCGAAAAATAAACGGACACAAACTGAATCTGTGGTAGAATTAGCTAATTTTATAACAGTTGGGTACGTAAAGTTATTTATGAGATATAATAAATCTTTACGTATTGACACTGAAAATCTTTTCGTAGCCACTAATAAATACATTGCTTTTAGGCGAGCATGTTTATTAACGAGAATGAAATATTAAATCACACGAAAGAAGATTTTCGTATGGAAGATTTCAAAAAATACTAGGTGTTGGGCTATTTCAATTAAATGTAAAAACACAATTTCTGTGAATTTAGCTATGTTTTAGGCCAGCTAGGGCCATCTAGAAATTATTTTTTGCACTTTTATGCAAATCTAATGCATTAATTAACCGTAATTTACAGGTCGCTGATTGTCCATTAATTAATTAACCTGTTCGTTGAGATAACGTTTTTGAGCGCGAGAAAAAAGACCGCATGTTTATTATAACCTAAAAACGGTGTTTTTTCTTCTCGGCTTTCCATTCCAAGTTCTTTCGGATTTACGACCCGAAATAACAGTGTTATTTAAACCGCGTTTGTCAGATTTACAACCTGACAAATTAAATTCAGTGCAAACTTATAAACTTAGTGTGAAAACCACGCATCGGCATCATTCCCACGAAACCCGTTGCAACCAACCAACCAGATCAGCTGTTATCTGCTCCAGAAGGGATATCCATCTCCTCAGGAAGATCCAGAATCCAGCTAAGTGTCAAACACTGTAGTTCTATTCTGTTTATATTTATATGAAAATATTCTATTTTGACTTTCATGTTTTTTATGAGAATATTGTTTAGTATAGAGTAGTTCATTCCGAACTTACTTCATTTACAGTTTATAGTAAATTATTGTTGTTTAATTCTATAGTCTAGCCTTTTGCTGATATAATTTAGTAACAATAGTTTTGCAGATTATTATTAATTTGCGTATATTATTGTTTGTGCAATATCCATTTATTTGTTCCATATTTATTTGTAGTTCTTATTAATATTGCACTAAAGGTTGGCTTTCACCACAACACCTTTATATTTATATCTAGTGTTTGTTATAAGGTTTTGTACTGTATATTATTATTTTATTGTGTCCGACAAAGTACACTGGCCAGTTTACATTGCACGGTATCTTGCCAGGTGCACTTTACATCCAGTGAGTTGAGTCCACGATATTTTTGTGTTAGGTACATCGTCGGTAGGGGTCATCGAGGGAAACATCGAGTATTGGCTCCACCTTTCACCTTATTTGTGGGCCTGGACTTTACCCCTTCTCTCCCCAGCGAGGGCTACTACTCCTTTGTGCTATTCTCCTAGAGCAGCCCCTAGGAGCAGAAGAGTTAAAATCCCCCCTCTCTCCTTAAGGTCGAAACCGCGGCTACTCAACTCACTGTGCGTACGTCAGCAATACGATAGACCATTCCATTTACCGGCGCGCTGCGCTACCAACATATATCGGTTCTTCGAGTTTAAAAATCGTTGACCTGTGTAGCTCTGTCGTGACCTACGGTTACGACCAATCGTAGGCGGGCGCTACACTGGGTTTAAATATAAAAAGGAAGACCTAAGACATGGCCTAATGGAACTTCTCCAAATCGTTCTGAAAAGAATAAAATTTCTTAAAGAATACATGAAATTAAAAGAGGAAGTAATCTACAAATTTATATATGAAACCTGGATTTTCAAAATTAAGAATGTTTATCATTCTTCGCAAGACGAAGATCTGCGTATAGGCTATTTAGTAACATTTAAGCGGAACTAAATGTAATATAATTTTCTTAAGTTGTCACTAGCTAACTTTTAATATATTGAAGTGGGCTTTTGCTGCACAAAATGATCAAAAACTACAACCGGTAAATGTTACTAGATTTGAAAATTTTGTTCCGCTTAAAGCAAAGAAACCGACTGTAGTTCAAAAGTTATTGTAATTTTATAATTTTTAATACATGCTTTAGTTTAATTCAGTGTACTGATTATCTAACCGAAGTCAACTTCTTATTTCAATATGTACCCACAATTTTTTATCACTTACTAAATCCCTAAGGTTTATTGCTATTTTCCTAAATATATTATACCTAAAAAAGAACTGGGGTTAATTTTAATCTCTGCTCCGCTTATTTAAATTGTAAACGAATGCACAATTTTAATTGGGCTAATGTGGAACAAAATAGTAGTGTGCACCTAAAAACTATGTAGTTAGGTTAGGTTTAGTTAGTATAAGTTTAGGACAGAAAGTAGTCGAATAGAAGCCTAAACTTGAGAGACATACTTATATAATTAATGAAGTTTGAGCGGATCGGTCAGTACCAGTGCCGCAACAACATAAATTGGCGCCTGGTGCGTAAAATTATTTGGCGCCCCCCCCCCCCCACACTCACTAATTACATACGCAATTTTTAAAATTTTATGGTAGGGTGATTGCATCAGTAAGGGAACGTTTAAAACATTTACTTACGTTGTTTTCTTCACCAAAATGATATTTAAGATATTTACTTACCATATTTTATAGAGAATCCTTAAAATCTTATTGTTTTATTTTGATGCAAGTGAAAATAAAAGAATAACTTAGAAAAATAAAAAACATAACTTTATTCATAAAAATCACAAAATCGCCAGAAAAGGAACTTACTCCTAATAAAGGAACTATCTTATTACCAGTAAAGGTACATACAAAAATATATATTATAAAGTCATTTTTTTAACAATAAATGTATAAAAAAAATTTAAAAAAAAATATTCGTTGGTATTATTTTTTAGTTTAGTTTTAACCTTTTTCTTTGGTTTGGTTTAAATTGCAATATTAACGATTATATTAACAAATTATGTTACAAATCTTTTAATAAACTCAAAAATCATGATAATCAACTAATATAAAAAGGGACAAAATATAAACTTACAAAAGGTCAATAAAACACAAAATGAAAAACATCTAAAATGAAACACAAAAGGGCTAAAGAAATATTATGTTACATAATTGAATAACAAAATAAATAAAAAAATATATATTTAATGACAAAAAAAAGGGACATTTGAACAAAAAATAATAAATATTTAGGTATTTTAATAATATATTATATAATCACTTTAACGGAATGGAAAATTAAATAAATTGAACTTTTCTGGCTTTTAACTGTGAAAATTCGTTAATTAAGTCTTCATAATTTAATGACTGCGCTGTAGTATTTTCTATTGATATTAAAGCTAAATTTTACAAGCTCTTGGACCATTGTAGAACGCAAATAATTTTTTATTAACTTTAATTTACTAAAACTGCGTTAATTCGAAGCAACAGTTACAGGGAGCGTTAAAAATATGCGCAGTGCAATGCCAATATTAGGGTACACATCTTTTAAATCGTAAGTGTGGATCACTTCTAATAATTGCATTGCAGTGGCAGTTGTACAGTCATCAATTGCCTGCCTGCCATTTGAAACTTTCGATTATGAAATCAAATTTGTGTTGATTATAGTTTATTAATATAAAAGATAATAATAAAAAAAAAAAATTTGGCCATTCGGCGCCCCTATGAATCCGGCGCCTGGTGCAGCGGCACCTGTCGCACCACCCTTGTTGCGCCACTGGTCAGTACAAATTTACCAAGAACTGCAATTACAACTGGTAATAATGTTTGAATATTCATTATTTGTAGTAAAATTGTATCGAACATTTGAAATTCAAATTTTCGATTCGAATTATAGAAAATTTTACACTTTATCACTGCTTTCTGATCTTTTTGTCTGTCACAAACCAGGCGAAAAATTAAAATAAATTGTACAAATAAGATGAAAAGAACACGAAACATTTCTAACAATTATTTTTGATAATTCTTACACACTGAAATTTTCATTTAATTTGATTTAGATTTGTATATATGATGTTTAACATTATACTACACATTGTAATATAATTTAAATCATATATTTTATGGCAAATCGGTTGGAAAGAACTGTTCTTAATCATAATTCTCATTAATTCCTTTCCTCCACAGGAAATATAGGTTTTCAATCTCTTTTTAGAAGTAGTTCAATATAACCTAACTTTTTTGACAATTTACGAACAAAGCAATTTGGCAACAAGGGAAGTTTTTCAACTGTGACGTCATCTCATAGTTATCGTAACTGAACTTTATTAAGGACTAGCTGAAAACCCGTGCTTCGCTACGGTATATTGATGGTCTCTTGGAGCACAGGAGATACGAAAGGTTTCTTCCGAATTTCATATCTCTTTATCAAGGGACGCTCTATCGAATAAAAAATACTAATTTACTCCGTAAGGGATGAAATTTTAAAAAACTGTCAAACGCCTTATAAATAGAAACCTATGTGCCAAAATGAAGTGTTATAACTCAGGAAATACAAAGGTTTTTATAATTCACCCCGATTGCATATTCATCCATTTAGGGATTCATTAGGGCAAACACGTGAATTTCTGTTTTAAACATTTGTATGGGTATCATTTGTAAGCAAAAACCAAGTCGATATCTCATTGAGCCTAAGAGATATTGAGGCATCCTTAAATCAAATTTCACCTCATTTCACCAGTTAAAAATGGAATTTAAAAAAATCTTTTCTTATTGGTCTCTTACGTCATGGAGGGAACCTTAAATCAAATTTCACCTCATTTCACCAGTTAAAAATGGAATTTAAAAAAATCTTTTCTTATTGGTCTCTTACGTCATGGAGGGAACCTTAAATCAAATTTCACCTCATTTCACCAGTTAAAAATGGAATTTAAAAAAATCTTTTCTTATTGGTCTCTTACGTCATGTAAGCTCCAAATTTCATGTCTTAATATCCATTGGATTGTCTATCGAATAAAAAATACCAATTTACCCCTTTAAAGATGAAACTTAAAAAAACTGTCAAAACACTTGTTTTTGAAAAGATTTTGAAAAAGGTGTTTTAAAAAAGGCACGTATATGCCAAAGATGAATGTTATATCTCAACAAACAGGAAAAACTACGGGTACTATAATTCATCCCGTTTGGAGTGGATTGGGACGGAATCATTTTTTTTTTTTAATTAATGTATGTTATTATCTGTATGTTTAAATTTTTTAACCCCTTAGAAGTCGACTTTCGAAGAATCTCTTCTTAGTGGGTACTTACGTCATGGAAGGAATCAACTTTGCGAATTTCGTATATCTATGTCAAAGTCATTTTAGAAAACTGTCAAAACAATTTCGGGACATTTTAAAAAGACACCTATTTGTCAAAAAGGAATGTTATAACTCAACAGACACATAAAATACGACGGGATATATAATTTACCCCGAATATAGATTCACCCCTTTACGGATTGATTAGGATAAAATCTTGAAATAAGATTTTCGATATTTGCATGGGCAATATTTGTAAACAGAAACTAAGTTGATATTTATTGGTCCTGAGATATTAAGGAATCCTTGAAATCACACCTCCTCTTTTCACCTTTTAGGGGTGAAATTAAAAAAAAAAACTGACAAAACCATTTCGAAATACTTTAAAAAGACACCAAAAAGTGCCAAAAAGTAATGTTGCAACTAAACGAACACAGGAAAAACGACGGGATGTATAATTCACCCCGATTGTAGCATACCCCTTTAGGCACTGATCAGGACAAAATCCTGAAATTTGCATGGGTAGTGTTTGTAAACAAAAACCAAGTCGGTATCTTATTAGTCTTAAGAGACATAAAAGAATCCTTAAAATCACAATTCACCCCTGTTCACCTTTTTGGGATGAAATTTAAAAAAACTGTCAAAACCATTTCAAAATATTTTAAATTAGGATACCTATTTGCCAAAAAGAAATGTTGCATCTAAACAAACACAGGAAATACGACGGGATGTATAATTCACCCCAATTGTAGGTTCAGCCCTTTACGGGTTGATTAGGGCAAAATCTCGAAATAACTTTTTCGGCATTTGTATGGGTAATACTTGTAAGCAAAAACTAAGTCGATATCCCATCGGCCCTAAGAGATATTAAGGAAATCGTGAAATCACAATTCACCTCTTTTCACCCTTTAGGGATGAAATTTCAAAAAACTGTCAATACCATTTCGAAATATTTTAGAAAGACACCTATATGCCAAAAAGTAATGTTGCAACTAAACGAACACAAGAAATACGACGGAATATTCACCCCAATTGTAAATCTACCCCTTTAGTGATTGATTAGGACAAAATCCTGAAATAAGTTTTTCGGTATTTGCATGGGTAATCTTTGTAAGCAAAAAGCGAGTCAATATCTTATTGGCCCCAAGAGATTTAAGGAATCCTTGAAATCACAATTCACCTCTTTCGCCCTTTAGGGATGAAATTTAAAAAAACTGTCAATACCATTTCGAAATATTTTAAAAAGACACCTATGTGCCAAAAAGTAATGTTGCAACTAAACGAACACAGGAATTACGACGGGATGTATAATTCACCCCGATTGTAGATCCACCCCTTTAGGGGTTGATTAGGACAAAATCCTGAAATTGGTGTTTCGGTATTTTTATGGCTAATCTTTGTTAGCAAAAAGAAAGTGTATATGTTATTGGTCCTAAGAGATATTAAGGAATCCTTGATAAAACAATTCACACCTTTTCACCCTTAAGGGATGAAATTTCAAAAAACTGTCAATACCATTTTGAAATATTTTAAAAAGACACCTATGTGCCAAAAAGTAATGTTGCAACTAAACGAACACAGGAATTACGACGGGATGTATAATTCACCCCGATTGTAGATCCACCTCTTTAGGGGTTGATTAGGACAAAATCTTGAAATTGGTGTTTCGGTATTTTTATGGCTAATCTTTGTTAGCAAAAAGCAAGTGTATATGTTATTGGTCCTAAGAGATATTAAGGAATCCTTGAAAACACAATTCACACCTTTTCACCCTTTAGGGATGAAATTTCAAAAAACTGTCAACACCATTTCGAGATATTTTAAAAAGACACCTATGTGCCAAAAAGTAATGTTGCAACTAAACGAACACAGGAATTACGACGGGATGTATAATTCACCCCGATTGTAGATCCACCTCTTTAGGGGTTGATTAGGACAAAATCCTGAAATTGGTGTTTCGGTATTTTTATGGCTAATCTTTGTAAGCAAAAAGCAAGTGTATATGTTATTGGTCCTAAGAGATATTAAGGAATCCTTGAAATCACAATTCACCCCTTTTCACCCTTTAGGGATGAAATTTCAAAAAACTGTCAATACCATTTCGAGATATTTTAAAAGGACACCTATGTGCCAAAAAGTAATCTTGCAACTAAACGAACACAGGAAATACAACGGGATGTATAATCCACCCCGATTGTAGGTTCACCCCTTTAGGGGTTGATTAGGACAAAATCCTGAAATAGGTGTTTCGGTATTTGTATGGCTAATCTTTGTTAGCAAAAAGCAAGTCTATATGTATTTGGTCCTAAGAGATATTAAGGAATCCTTGAAATCACAATTCACCCCTTTCACCCTTTAGGGATGAAATTTCAAAAAACTGTCAATACCATTTCGAAATATTTTAAAAAGACACCTATGTGCCAAAAAGTAATGTTGCAACTAAACGAACACAGGAATTACGACGGGATGTATAATTCACCCCGATTGTAGATCCACCCCTTTAGGGGTTGATTAGGACAAAATCCTGAAATTGGTGTTTCGGTATTTTTATGGCTAATCTTTGTTAGCAAAAAGCAAGTGTATATGTTATTGGTCCTAAGAGATATTAAGGAATCCTTGAAAACACAATTCACACCTTTTCACCGTTTAGGGATGAAATTTCAAAAAACTGTCAATACCATTTCGAGATATTTTAAAAAGACACCTATGTGCCAAAAAGTAATGTTGCAACTAAACGAACACAGGAACTACGACGGGATGTATAATTCACCCCGATTGTAGATCCACCCCTTTAGTGGTTGATTAGGACAAAATCCTGAAATTGGTGTTTCGGTATTTTTATGGCTAATCTTTGTAAGCAAAAAGCAAGTCTATATGTTATTGGTCCTAAGAGATATTAAGGAATCCTTGAAATCACAATTCACCCCTTTTCACCCTTTAGGGATGAAATTTCAAGAAACTGTCAATACCATTTCGAGATATTTTAAAAGGACACCTATGTGCCAAAAAGTAATCTTGCAACTAAACGAACACAGGAAATACAACGGGATGTATAATCCACCCCAATTGTAGGTTCACCCCTTTAGGGGTTGATTAGGAGAAAATCCTGAAATAGGTGTTTCGATATTTGTATGGCTAATCTTTGTTAGCAAAAAGCAAGTCTATATGTATTTGGTCCTAAGAGATATTAAGGAATCCTTGAAATCACAATTCACCCCTTTCACCCTTTAGGGATGAAATTTCAAAAAACTGTCAATACCATTTCGAAATATTTTAAAAAGACACCTATGTGCCAAAAAGTAATGTTGCAACTAAACGAACACAGGAATTACGACGGGATGTATAATTCACCCCGATTGTAGATCCACCCCTTTAGGGGTTGATTAGAACAAAATCCTGAAATTGGTGTTTCGGTATTTTTATGGCTAATCTTTGTTAGCAAAAAGCAAGTCTATATGTATTTGGTCCTAAGAGATATTAAGGAATCCTTGAAATCACAATTCACCCCTTTCACCCTTTAGGGATGAAATTTCAAAAAACTGTCAATACCATTTCGAAATATTTTAAAAAGACACCTATGTGCCAAAAAGTAATGTTGCAACTAAACGAACACAGGAATTACGACGGGATGTATAATTCACCCCGATTGTAGATCCACCCCTTTAGGGGTTGATTAGAACAAAATCCTGAAATTGGTATTTCGGTATTTTTATGGCTAATCTTTGTTAGCAAAAAGCAAGTGTATATGTTATTGGTCCTAAGAGATATTAAGGAATCCTTGAAAACACAATTCACACCTTTTCACCGTTTAGGGATGAAATTTCAAAAAACTGTCAATACCATTTCGAGATATTTTAAAAAGACACCTATGTGCCAAAAAGTAATGTTGCAACTAAACGAACACAGGAACTACGACGGGATGTATAATTCACCCCGATTGTAGATCCACCCCTTTAGTGGTTGATTAGGACAAAATCCTGAAATTGGTGTTTCGGTATTTTTATGGCTAATCTTTGTAAGCAAAAAGCAAGTCTATATGTTATTGGTCCTAAGAGATATTAAGGAATCCTTGAAATCACAATTCACCCCTTTTCACCCTTTAGGGATGAAATTTCAAGAAACTGTCAATACCATTTCGAGATATTTTAAAAGGACACCTATGTGCCAAAAAGTAATCTTGCAACTAAACGAACACAGGAAATACAACGGGATGTATAATCCACCCCAATTGTAGGTTCACCCCTTTAGGGGTTGATTAGGAGAAAATCCTGAAATAGGTGTTTCGATATTTGTATGGCTAATCTTTGTTAGCAAAAAGCAAGTCTATATGTATTTGGTCCTAAGAGATATTAAGGAATCCTTGAAATCACAATTCACCCCTTTCACCCTTTAGGGATGAAATTTCAAAAAACTGTCAATACCATTTCGAAATATTTTAAAAAGACACCTATGTGCCAAAAAGTAATGTTGCAACTAAACGAACACAGGAATTACGACGGGATGTATAATTCACCCCGATTGTAGATCCACCCCTTTAGGGGTTGATTAGAACAAAATCCTGAAATTGGTGTTTCGGTATTTTTATGGCTAATCTTTGTTAGCAAAAAGCAAGTCTATATGTATTTGGTCCTAAGAGATATTAAGGAATCCTTGAAATCACAATTCACCCCTTTCACCCTTTAGGGATGAAATTTCAAAAAACTGTCAATACCATTTCGAAATATTTTAAAAAGACACCTATGTGCCAAAAAGTAATGTTGCAACTAAACGAACACAGGAATTACGACGGGATGTATAATTCACCCCGATTGTAGATCCACCCTTTTAGGGGTTGATTAGAACAAAATCCTGAAATTGGTGTTTCGGTATTTTTATGGCTAATCTTTGTTAGCAAAAAGCAAGTCTATACGTATTTGGTCCTAAGAGATATTAAGGAATCCTTGAAATCACAATTCACCCCTTTCACCCTTTAGGGATGAAATTTCAAAAAACTGTCAATACCATTTCGAAATATTTTAAAAATACACCTATGTGCCAAAAAGTAATGTTGCAACTAAACGAACACAGGAATTACGAAGGGATGTATAATTCACCCCGATTGTAGATCCACCCCTTTAGGGGTTGATTAGGACAAAATCCTGAAATTGGTGTTTCGGTATTTTTATGGCTAATCTTTGTAAGCAAAAAGCAAGTCTATATGTTATTGGTCCTAAGAGATATTAAGGAATCCTTGAAATCACAATTCACCCCTTTTCACCCTTTAGGGATGAAATTTCAAAAAACTATCAATACCATTTCGAGATATTTTAAAAGGACACCTATGTGCCAAAAAGTAATCTTGCAACTAAACGAACACAGAAAATACAACGGGATGTATAATCCACCCCGATTGTAGGTTCACCTCTTTAGGGGTTGATTAGGACAAAATCCTGAAATTGCTTTTTCGGAATTTGTATGGGTAATACTTGTAAGCAAAAACTAAGTCGATATCCCATCGGCCCTAAGATATATTAAGGTATTCGTGAAATCACATTTCACCCCTTTTCATCCCTTAGGAGTGGAATTTCGAAAAATCCCTTCTTAGTGGGTGCTTACGTCATGGAGGGAATATACTCTCCAAATTTCAAGTTTCTAGGCCCAGGGGTTCGGGCTGGGCGGTGATGAGTGAATGAGTCAGTCAGTCAGGACACTTGCTTTTATATATATAGATTAGTAACAAAGAGATATAATACTTGAATTGAAAATCGTACGTTTCGAAAACTGCTCAACAATCCTTCTCCGTTATCAGCGATCACAAGACTGATAAACGTTTATAGTCGGTTTCTTTGGTTTATACGGAAGTAGATTTGCAATCTAGTAATTTTTAACGTGTAAATAAAGCTTTTGATAATTTTAATGTCGCATACATTCGTGAAGAGACGGAAGCGGAGTCGCTATCGGTAGAACTGAGTAGACGAAGAGTTTAACACGAGGCTCTCGAATAGACCGTGACTTATGAACGTTATTTAACAAGACGTTATAGGTGAGTGCTCGTTCGTTACTCGTAGAACAAAAACCTAAGAAACCCCCCACTTAAATATTAAAAATCAGCTGTAGCCACCACATGACCGACCGCCATCGTAAAGTACTTATATAAAATACATTCTAGCAGCAGAGTAGAAATAACTTGGCCTAATATTTTCTAACAGAGATATTATTTATCATGACCATGCAAACGTTACATATAAGTATGAAAAAATTGAGACTTATATAAGAGAAATATTTCGAAAAATTTTACAGAAATTATTCGAAATTTTTCGTTTTATCAAAAAACGTCTCAAATAAAAGTTATTAGTTATTGCTTTTATAGCAACTTTTGTTCAATAATATTTTTCGAAATATTTTTCTGTTGTGCCATTGATGGCAGAAGCTTCATAAAAATCCTTTCAGCCGAATTTGCTCTACATGTGTACACAGACGGACAGACAGACAGACGGACAGACAGACGGACAGACAGACCGACAGACATCATGCTAAAAATAGTCAGAATGTTATGTAGGGACCTCAATTCGTAGAGATCCATCGAAATCTCGAAATGTCAAAATCGGTATGATCACAATACCTCCCTTATATATGTTGACGGTCGGTAAAAATTATATATAAATTAAGAATTTAATAAAATAATTTAAAAAAGTTATAGAAAATAAGTGATCTTAACTGGTCGTTAATGGTCGTTTGTGATATTACTCATAGACAATCAGACGTCACAACATGTTTAAGTAGGAAAACTAAATGTAACAAGTTGATTGACTCTGCTGATTTAAGAAAAAAGTTTGAGATATGATTTATTTAAACCAATTGTGTCTGTTTTTTTTTTTGACATTTCGAGATTTCGATGGATTTCCACGAATTGAGGTACCTAAGGTATTGAGGTACCTGAGGTATGAAAGGGAGGAAAAAAGGAAATATCGTAAACAATTTTTTTTTTGATTTTATTCTTTGCAACAATTATACACTATAATATGATAAATGTAAAATAAAAACTTTTTCTTCAAGCGGATTATAATGCTAACATTACATTGTTCAATACATTCGGTATAAATGATACATTTTTTTACTAGTAACAAAATGTGAACATTTTTATACTAGTAAATAGTTCATATAGTTTTCAACAGATGGCAGCAGTCGCCATAAACAAAACATCTGTCAATTTAATATGTTTGTAACGTGGTTTGTAGTGAATTCAAAAGTTAATTACGTTATTAGTGAGTTACTTAATTATTATTTTGTGATGATTCTGTGATTAGTTACAAAATACACAATATAAAGATCAAAAATTAAAAACTCAGCTTTTGAGCTCAGCACAAAAAAGAGCGCGTTCTACTCCTAGTAACATAATATACTATTTTTGAAAAAAACTTATACTGATTAATTATTATTAAAATGAGCTAATTAATGATTAATTATTATAACTTATCAATCGAATGAATATTTTTTATCAAAGTATCATCTTCTAACAATATATTGGTAATATCTGAACAAGAAATATCCTTCATATTGAATTTTACGGCAAGTGCTGCAGCTAGAGTATCAACATTCAATCTAGATTTCTCACTTGTCCAAAAATCATAAGCAATTGAAAAACTCTTTCAACTGCTGCATTAGTTCCAGAGTAGCACAAGGTAAATTGGACAAGAATAAATAATTTTTCACATGGAATATGTTCATTTTTAAAATGGCTGAATATTTATACCCATCTTTTATCAATTTCAACGTGTTGATTTTTCAACGGATCGGCTCGGCATAGTTCGAATACGAAAACTTACGAAAAGAGGACAAATATCGAAAAGGAGGACATATAGGAGGACACTTTTCAAGGAAGGACAGATCTTACAAAAGGAGGACGGTTGGCCGCCTTAATTTTTAGCATGATGTTTGTCGGTCTGTCTGTATGTCTGTCGGTCCGTGTACACGTGCAGAGCAAATTAGGCTAAAAGGATTTTTATGAAACTTCATATTTAAGCTTTTGACATCAATGGCACTTGATTAACTTTTGCCAGTTGATTAACTTTTGGTAAAAATCGGTTAACTAAAAATGGGAATTACTCGTGTCGGTTTTAAGTTTTTTGCGAATATTTCACAGCAGAGAAATATTTCGAAAAAATGTATTTAACAAAAGTTGCTATAAAAGCAATAACTAACAACTTTTATTTGAGACATTTTTTGATAAAGCAGCATAAATTAAACGAGTACTTTGTGATGGCGGTCGGTCCTGTGGTGGCCACAGCTGATTTTGTATGGGTACATTAGTACGTATATTTCAGACTGTTATCTTTTCTTTTTAGTTGGAAAACAAAATATATAGATGCAAAAATAAAGAAAGTCCAGATACCTGTCAATTTTTTACGAAGTTGAAGTTTCCCAATATATGCATCATCTATACGGCGAAGAATCAATTCTGGTCAACTTTTTATCCAAAATTCGTACCACCAAACGCATGTCCTCATAATAAGGTAGGTTTTCGTTAGAATTTAACCATAGACATATAGAAAAATTCAACATGGCATGACCTTGCAGCCAAAAGATATTGAATTTCACAAATCTGTTTCACCGGCCGTTATCTTATCCTTGGTGAAAACATCGCATGTTTACTACATGATTCTTATGTAGTATGTACATGCGTAATTTTGAGTCCTTTTTAAGGTTTTGTAGGTATGACCAAAAAACCCTCATACCGTCATTTTGTCGTCTGTCTGTCTGTCTGTTCGGTAAAAATTGTAGCCAAACGGCTAAATCTAGAGAATTGAAATTTGGCATGCTTATACAACTCTTTGACCCGCACATAGGAATCCCCCTAAAAATATAAACAAATTTGTGCTCATCGAAAAAAAAATATTTTTTTATAATTCTGAGTAGGGTATCAAATGAAAGCCCTTGGTACGTAAGCCCAAATGGTTTAAACTAAAAATCTGAAAAAATTCTATGTAATGTACATTGGTGTAAACGGGAATAGTACAACAGGAATTTTTTATCAGATTATGTTTTTGGAAAAAAACGAATTTTTTGTGTTTTTTTGGCTATAAGCTGTTCACTTTTGTAAGAACAAACTAATACAATGTTCCATTACTCGACGAAAGTAACCGCGGTTGAAGTTTCCCGTTCCAAAAGTGTACGACATTAACCGTTTCAGGAAAATTGTTAGGTTTCGGAACGCGGTTACTGAAAATTTTGGTTACTTTTTTGTAACCAAACTAACCGTAGAAATATCGCAATTAGTGTGGTTATTTCCTCCCACTGCAAACTTCAGATCTAATTTAAACTACAAAAGATCAAATTTCAAAACAATTACAATAAGGCGAGAGTTAAGTAGAGGGAATTAATCGTTTCTTTGTAGTGCAAGTAGTAAATTATAATATTATTTGGCCAATGTTTACAATATCCCCCTTCAAACTTTATACAGATGGCAGCACAAAACGACTACACTAAATAATCCAAGAATTGCCAGTGGCTCTAAAACAATGGTTTCTAGAAGCGAGCTAACCATCTTCTAGTTTAATGAAAAACACTATCTTAGGTTAGGTTAGGTTAGTAAGTGTTTGGTTAGAAGAAGCCGAGCGAAGCGAGCTACCCATCTTCTAGTTTAATGACATAAATAAAAGTTCTGCACTGTCCCACTTGTTTAGAATCTCTGTATATTAAACAAATGACATGTTTTTGACGTATGCGCAAGTGTGAAGTGGGATGTTGTAAACACTTACCTATTATTTTACTATAGTCTATAACTAAAACAGTAAGAATGAGTGTAAGTAATTTTAAGATTTTTAGTAATATTGATCGATGTCGTGAAAAATAATATCGGGAAAAATCATATATGTTCTTATATAATGTGCCATTGTAAGCAAGTACTAATAAAACAAATATTTTTATTAATAAGTTTGTAAGAGAATATCTATAACCTATAACGTCCATAAAATGACAGTTCAGTTGTCTGTTTTATCAACTGAGGTGTGACTACCGTTCCGTAACTAAAACGCGTTTTCAGGTAACCACTGGGTAACCACAACTTACCACGACTTTACCGCAACCGCGACCGCGGTAGTTAGGTGTGCAGTTACGGATCATTGTATAAATCTGGTTATTTTGGTTACTTTTATAGTGTGTTACTGACTTTAAATGTCAATTAAAAATATTCCTTACGCTGTAAAACCGACTTTAGATTGATAAGGTTATGATCATTATAATTAAGATATCATTTTTCATTATGACATATGTCACATGGATCGACATTTTAAAAAAGTGACATTTCTTAATACTAACATGACATATAGCTTCAAAGGTACAAGCTATTGAATACAAAATTTCCTATTAGTTTGTTCTTACAAAAGTGAACAGCATATGATAATGTACACAAGTTATAGCTTTGTAACACGCTACACTGGAAGGTGTATCTATCCTGGTGTAGTGGTTATTACGGTGGCTTCTCACCCAACTAACTCGATCGAAAGGGATCGAACCCTGCGAGAAGAGACAATATTATTTTTTGTTTTTGTTCTTTTGAATTTTTATATTGTTTAAATTATTTTTTCAAAATTCTAGTTATATTTTAGAAAATGTTGCATTTAATTTTTAAAAGCGTAAATTTAATAACCATTGTTTAAATTATAATTTAATTCTGTTTCAATATACACGAATTCAGAGGGGCGGAGCTTAAAACAACCAATGGAAGCCATAAGCGCAATTTTTAAAATTCTTAATGAATCTTGCTATATAAAAATAAAATACTGCACATATTTAGAAACCTAAATAATGGTACGAATTCAAATTAAAATTTAAAAAAAAAAAAATTTTAATATAGAATTTGTTTTGGCATCCCAAATAATCATCATTCACTTACTAAATACCTGCAAAACCCTGAAATGTGTGAAAATTCACACTTCACATCAATTATTTTTTTTATTCAAAACCTTTTCATTTATGTATAAACAATTGTATTTCGTGTGCTAATATAGTGTATAACAGGGACGGCCAAAACGTCGACCGCGGTCGACCGGTCGACCGCAAGGCCTCTGGAAGTCGCCCGCGAAGCTGGCTTGAACATCAAATCATAGTGTTAAATTCAGAGCGTACTTAGATAAAATAATAATAATAAAAAAGTAAAAATTCAAAATTATTCTCTGCAATTAGTAGATTTTTTTAAAGATATTTTCAATAGCAACTTATTTCTGCAGAAAACACAGCTAAAAAGAATTATTTCAGTTAATATTAAATGCGATGTACATATAAAATCAATGGCTTCAAATGTGAGCTTCTGGAAATTAATAAGCAGGGATAAATATCCAAATATTTGGAGAGTTGTTGCATATTTCAATGACTTTTTTGGTTCAACATATTTATGTGAATCAGCAGTTTCCTGCATGAATGCGGCAAAAACTAAACAGATCACAATTATCGGATCTACATTTGTAATCGTGTTTAAGAATTAGTTTAAGTTCGTACGAGCCAAATTTTGACAAACTTGTCGAAACTATGCAATAACAAATGTCATCAAATAGAAAAAATTCCATTGTTTTTGTTTTTTTTTATTGTATTTTTTTTTTTTTTTTAATAATTTAGCTCCTAATTTATTTTAACAAAATTGTAAAACAATATTTTCTTTTTTCCCTTCATTTTCTTACATTTTTTAAAATTCAGGATCAGTTCTAGAAAATAGTTATTATATGTATTTAATTTAATAGCAGTCATAGTGAAATGTCTTCGTCATTAGTTCGTAAGAATCTTCTAAAAACGTCACCAATTCGTCTTCCAAAAAAACAAAATACGTCGATTTGTGAGTACCTAAAAATTTCTTAAAAATAATACCAATTCGTAAGTACCTTCTAAAAAAACGTAGTCGACCGCGGGAACACCTTCACCAAAAAAGTCGCCCCCAACGTCTAAAAGTTTGGCCACCCCTGGTGTATAATATTTTGATTCTTTATTTTCATAGCTTGGTGTCTAGTTTAAGATCTATTACACCGGTCAACAGGAATTTTGAGTCTGGGTTCTGCATATCTGATTTTTATTTCCTCCACATTATTAATTAAAGAAAAAATAGTTTTACCCGAAAAAGTTTGCTTTTCTAGCTATCAGAATGAAATTACGGATTTTAAGAAAATTTCTCTTTTTTCAGACCTTTATTGTATGTAAAAATAATACAAACTTTTGTTATGAATTTGAATCAGTCTTATTTACAAGAAAAGCATTCGAAACGAACAACTACTGTAACAGAATATATAAAAAAGTTTAGAAATGATTATTTTTCGTATTTCTTCTGTGATAGTATGGACATTCTCGTATTAGCCCCCAAATATAGTCCCCCCATCATACTCTCATTGTATTGCCCCTGATAACGACGTTCAAAGTCCATCACGTCTTGATGAAAACGTTCACCTTGTTCTTCCGAATAGGCTCCCATGTTATCTTTAAATTGGCCCAAGTGAGCATGTAACATATGCACTTTAAGGGACATTCTACAACCCATGAGTTTAAAGTTATCAAGCATAGTTGCAATAACCTCTATGTAATTGTCTGCTCTGTTTGTTACGGCCTATCTAAGCTGACACCACCGCTTACAAAACTACCTTAACGTAACCTACCTTAACGTACAAAAACTTATGCTATTCTCATTAAAGGATACAGTATTGTGTATTTTTGCGAAACAACTGACTAGCCTCCTGACAATCTACTTAAAAGTAGCCGTTCTTGCTACAGAAATATAAATTAACATCTGAATTCTCGTATTCTGTCAAAAACTTTTAGGTTATGTCATTTTGACACATGGGAATAATCACATTCTTTTGCATTTTGGAGTATGAATACTTCATTAGAACCTGGAAATTACAGACTATTAGCGTGTATTACGTATATAAGGAACATACTTACACTTGTAATAAAATACAATGTTGACATTCGTGATTTTTAACGCCGATAAGACAGGAAGTTGTCATTTTTGATAACAGTCTGAGTCACGTGGTTTTGCCCACGTGAGTCTAGTGTCTATTAGACAGTTATAGTGGTGAAGGGGGGGGGCATATATAATGGAATGTTAAATGCCATTTTGTCTCTTCAATGTCGTAATTCAAGAAGTATAGAGGTTCCCTAAGGGGTGGAGACTCAGTAACACGTGCCAAATTTTTATTCCACAAGTTTTTGTGAAAATTATTTGAGAAGATAATGCTGGTTCACCTGTGGATTCGCTAAGCGGAAAAGGCACGTGATACATCATGTTTTGGGAATGCAAAACGCGACTTACGTCGGAATTAGGAGTTTTCTACCCCTAGATGGCAATTGAGTTACGACGTTTCGCCACTAAAACACCGAGGTATGTTTCTTTTATACAGTATTACCCGCTAATCAGTTTTGAATAATTCAGTGTTCTAATGTAAAGTATTTCTCTGTATTTTGTAAATTTAGTGGCAACATGGACGGGCCTAAGTTGAGTATTCTTTCTCGAGCGAGGATCCTGCTTTCGAGATTATCCTGTCCCCCACATGTAAGGGTTGAAGAGCCGATTTTGGAGCGATCCGTGGAAGATGTAGCGTGAAAATTATTGTATCAATTGAGACCTGTTGCTACAGGGTGTTGCGAGAATTACTGTGTTTCAGCTGAGTATACTTTGGAAATGTTTGAAATTTTGTAACAGAAGCGACTCTGCCCTATTAACGTATTGGAATTCCCGTTTGGGGATGTTTTTTTGTGATTCTTAACGTTAATAGTGTAGGGCTGCGTCTGCTACACCCTTATGAGTTATGGCCATGATTATTAAGTGTGTGTTATTTTTTGTACTGTATTATTAGCTGAAATGCATTGAGGTTTCTCAAGTTTTGTTGTATCTTGAGATATTTTTGAGTTATTGAGATATGTTTTTGGATTTATTGAGTACGCTGTTGCGTGTACGGGTGGACTGTGTCGTCACCGTATTATTTTTGGAGGTACAATAATTTTTGTTCACGAATCGCTCATTTTTAAATTTTTGCCGCGTAATGTAAATTCAGTCTGTCTGTATAGTATTTCCTTGATAACTGGAGGTTGTGAATTAGCTTTCAAACACGCAGGTTACTCCTTACTTTGAATACTTACTGGTCAAGTATTCGTGTTACTTGCTGTTCACGTTATCGAGGATCGGGTTTGTATTATTTTGGGAGGAATTAACGTTAACTTCAATCGGGCAGAACCTCAGCCACAAGCATTGTTTTTTTTTTTATTTATTTTTTTTTTGACCAGTCTTCCTTAATTTTTTTTGTCTCGATAATTTTTTTTTAAAATTTTGATCATTTCCGTTGAGTCAGTGGGTAGGGTGGTGCGTCATTTTTTTTGGCATCTCGCGGAGATTTTTTTGTTGACGTATCACGGGTTTTTAAGAGTAAAAGGGGATATATGGAGCCAGTCTCTTGACCACGATGGATTCTTGAATCAACGCGACTTCGTTGCCAACAGACTGTTTGGGATTTCAATAGTATTAAGGCGAGAGAATTGTAGTAAAAATTTAAATCGGGTTTTGAACAAGCGCTGGCTTTCCGATTCTAGCCCTCTTCCGGATTTTTCCTAACGGTATTGCCAACCGGAATACCGTTACCATTTTTCAACGTAATTATTCACTGTAGTATTTTTTATATTAAGTATAATTTATTCCTGTGCAAAAGTTCACGCAGCCCTAGGGCAGTTGTAGCATAAGTAATCCAATCACATGTTACTGGGTATTTATACCGCATCACAAGTAATTTAGTTTGTCAGTTTAAATTGTAATTAATTACCGGTTAAAGATTCAGTTGTTTCTATTCCTTTGGCCGTTCGTGAGTACTTAGTTTTCTAAATTTTGGATTTAACTTAGATATTTTGCTCGTAGATTGAATGATTTTTTTTGTATTAACTTTGTCGTACTCCGAGCTAAAAAGGGAATATTTAACTAGTCCTTGATCTTGTAATTATTTATATTTTGTTTATAGATTTTGCGTATTGAGTATTCATTTAGTGAATAATTTATTTTGTTTATAGATTTTGCGTATTGAATATTCGTTTAGCGGATATTATTTATTTGTTATTACCATTTGTTAGTTACTGATTATTTTTTTGTTAATAAATTTAGTTATTCAGAATTTTGGTGTTTCTATTAAGAGAACTCTATTCCTTCCCCTGGGGTTTTATTTTTCTTCCAGAATTTAGGGCAATAGAAGCGAAGTGACTGGCGCCGTATAAATTTTAGGCCGCACATCGACATTGATAATTACAGGACCACCCTGCATAGTCACATTTACCTCTAGACTGGGCTGGCGGCCTTCTACCTTGCCCTGGACAGCTGATAGCCACTGGAGTCACTTCACAGTGGTTACGGAATTCATATTTTTCCCCATTTAGGTTTTTAGCGGCCGATCAGAGAGCTGAGCGGACGCTGGCGTATGCCAACTATATAACGCTGGAGTCTGGCCGTAATATACGTTATATATTTCTGGCGCCCAACGTGGGGCCAAACTAACGTGGAGCTCACATTTGTTAAGCAATGTGGGGCTCGATTTGTTAAGGAACGTTATGTAATTCGGGCCTTTGCCGAAAAGGACGTTATTTATTTTCGAAGTAAGGTTGGTGGATTTAGGCGTTTGCTGAGAAGGAATCACATATTTTGGATGTCCGAGATGAGAGGGGCTGTTTTTGAGAAGACCATATTTTTATTTCAGTTTGGAGCTGTTTGGATTTTTTTTGTGTGTTATAGGAAAATATGGGTCTAATATTGATTGGTTGTATTCCTTTTGTTCCTAAACCCAACCCTAAAGAGTTCTCGTAATATGAAATTTAATTTATTTGTTTGAAAAGTTGATTGGATTACTTTCGCTATGTTATTCGTCGTTTATATTGCTATGATCTGTTCGGTATTTGGACGACATATTGTACACATTGTTTAGATTTTGAGTTAGTCTCAGTTGATGAGCTAAATAGTTTTTGTTGTTGTAAGAGTGAGTAAGTTACTGTGTCTGAGTTGTTAGTAACATTGAGTGAGAGGACTCTAATGTATATCCCTGTGAAAATTTTGTGTTGCATTGTATGGCAACAATTGTTGGTAGAATTGTAATTGCAACATTGGTTATGTTGAATTATATTGGTGACAAGCCGAGTGACTCGGTTGTCAAATGGGTTCAGTGTCTGGTAGAGACATTTGTATTGGTGAGCCAGTTTAGGGCGAACCATTGAGATTCACACGGGATTCGCTTAGCGGAAAATTAGTTTACTCATATTTACGGTATTAAGTACCGAGCTGGTTTATCCAGGAGAATCACTCAACGGTTAGAGTATTGGAGAAGAACAGTAGACTTGCTCCGAGATTTTTGTTGTACAATATTTGATTCCTGGTTAGGAAATATTTTGGACGTGACCTAGAGTATACGGGTCAGGACCGAATCAGATCTAGTAAGTTGAATATAGAGAAATTCACTGTTGTTAATGCGTTTGCCAGACCGTTTTGAGTTAAGTAGGAATTGTCGTAGCGGACATGTCAGTTGGTTGTCGTTTTGAGAAATCCCGTATTTTTGGGTGAGATATTTGAGATAGCAAGTTAGAATTGCAGTTATTAGTGCGTTTGTGAATAACGTTTTGTATTTTGAGTGAAGTTAAGTACGTAGAAGTGAGCGTAGGACAGTTAGGTCGGTACGCGTGTCAGTTAGGCTTTCTTTTTGTGTGAGATAGATTCCCTTCGTGAATGGTTTAGTTAAGATTATGAGTGCGTTGCATAGATTTAGCTAGTTCGTAGTTGTATAAAGTTAGTTAGGAAATAGTGGAATCCAACCTTTTTTTGTAGGGCGCCGACTGCCGTTAGTTTTTCGCTGGAGCTTATCCGCAGTGTGCGCGACGTCAAACCTACTCGTCCTCCTTGCCTTGTTGGCAATATTATCACCTCCATGGCCTGTTGGTGATAATACCCGTCTGTGCGTTTTGCACATTAGCACCTTGTCATCGTTGTCTGCAGCAACTACCTTGCCTCCCGTGGCTGTTACCGCGTCTTCGCGAACGCCACCCCTAATTAGTTAGGAACTCCGTGTGTTCCACTATTTAGGATGTAAGTAGGATAGAATTGTAAATAGTTTATTGATAGTTTTTTTTTTTTTGGAGCGATTGTTTCGTGCGAATGCAATTTAGTATAAAGATACGGGGTCTTTAGAGACCCGCGTCTCTTTTTAAGCAAAGGGGGAGTTGTTACGGCCTATCTAAGCTGACACCACCGCTTACAAAACTACCTTAACGTAACCTACCTTAACGTACAAAAACTTATGCTATTCTCATTAAAGGATACAGTATTGTGTATTTTTGCGAAACAACTGACTAGCCTCCTGACAATCTACTTAAAAGTAGCCGTTCTTGCTACAGAAATATAAATTAACATCTGAATTCTCGTATTCTGTCAAAAACTTTTAGGTTATGTCATTTTGACACATGGGAATAATCACATTCTTTTGCATTTTGGAGTATGAATACTTCATTAGAACCTGGAAATTACAGACTATTAGCGTGTATTACGTATATAAGGAACATACTTACACTTGTAATAAAATACAATGTTGACATTCGTGATTTTTAACGCCGATAAGACAGGAAGTTGTCATTTTTGATAACAGTCTGAGTCACGTGGTTTTGCCCACGTGAGTCTAGTGTCTATTAGACAGTTATAGTGGTGAAGGGGGGGGGCATATATAATGGAATGTTAAATGCCATTTTGTCTCTTCAATGTCGTAATTCAAGAAGTATAGAGGTTCCCTAAGGGGTGGAGACTCAGTAACACGTGCCAAATTTTTATTCCACAAGTTTTTGTGAAAATTATTTGAGAAGATAATGCTGGTTCACCTGTGGATTCGCTAAGCGGAAAAGGCACGTGATACATCATGTTTTGGGAATGCAAAACGCGACTTACGTCGGAATTAGGAGTTTTCTACCCCTAGATGGCAATTGAGTTACGACGTTTCGCCACTAAAACACCGAGGTATGTTTCTTTTATACAGTATTACCCGCTAATCAGTTTTGAATAATTCAGTGTTCTAATGTAAAGTATTTCTCTGTATTTTGTAAATTTAGTGGCAACATGGACGGGCCTAAGTTGAGTATTCTTTCTCGAGCGAGGATCCTGCTTTCGAGATTATCCTGTCCCCCACATGTAAGGGTTGAAGAGCCGATTTTGGAGCGATCCGTGGAAGATGTAGCGTGAAAATTATTGTATCAATTGAGACCTGTTGCTACAGGGTGTTGCGAGAATTACTGTGTTTCAGCTGAGTATACTTTGGAAATGTTTGAAATTTTGTAACAGAAGCGACTCTGCCCTATTAACGTATTGGAATTCCCGTTTGGGGATGTTTTTTTGTGATTCTTAACGTTAATAGTGTAGGGCTGCGTCTGCTACACCCTTATGAGTTATGGCCATGATTATTAAGTGTGTGTTATTTTTTGTACTGTATTATTAGCTGAAATGCATTGAGGTTTCTCAAGTTTTGTTGTATCTTGAGATATTTTTGAGTTATTGAGATATGTTTTTGGATTTATTGAGTACGCTGTTGCGTGTACGGGTGGACTGTGTCGTCACCGTATTATTTTTGGAGGTACAATAATTTTTGTTCACGAATCGCTCATTTTTAAATTTTTGCCGCGTAATGTAAATTCAGTCTGTCTGTATAGTATTTCCTTGATAACTGGAGGTTGTGAATTAGCTTTCAAACACGCAGGTTACTCCTTACTTTGAATACTTACTGGTCAAGTATTCGTGTTACTTGCTGTTCACGTTATCGAGGATCGGGTTTGTATTATTTTGGGAGGAATTAACGTTAACTTCAATCGGGCAGAACCTCAGCCACAAGCATTGTTTTTTTTTTTATTTATTTTTTTTTTGACCAGTCTTCCTTAATTTTTTTTGTCTCGATAATTTTTTTTTAAAATTTTGATCATTTCCGTTGAGTCAGTGGGTAGGGTGGTGCGTCATTTTTTTTGGCATCTCGCGGAGATTTTTTTGTTGACGTATCACGGGTTTTTAAGAGTAAAAGGGGATATATGGAGCCAGTCTCTTGACCACGATGGATTCTTGAATCAACGCGACTTCGTTGCCAACAGACTGTTTGGGATTTCAATAGTATT
The DNA here is from genome assembly GCA_963971575.1 of Liopterus haemorrhoidalis. NCBI lineage: Eukaryota > Metazoa > Arthropoda > Insecta > Coleoptera > Dytiscidae > Liopterus > Liopterus haemorrhoidalis. The sequence continues at coordinate 13,825,232 of OZ020619.1, forward strand.
AAGGCGAGAGAATTGTAGTAAAAATTTAAATCGGGTTTTGAACAAGCGCTGGCTTTCCGATTCTAGCCCTCTTCCGGATTTTTCCTAACGGTATTGCCAACCGGAATACCGTTACCATTTTTCAACGTAATTATTCACTGTAGTATTTTTTATATTAAGTATAATTTATTCCTGTGCAAAAGTTCACGCAGCCCTAGGGCAGTTGTAGCATAAGTAATCCAATCACATGTTACTGGGTATTTATACCGCATCACAAGTAATTTAGTTTGTCAGTTTAAATTGTAATTAATTACCGGTTAAAGATTCAGTTGTTTCTATTCCTTTGGCCGTTCGTGAGTACTTAGTTTTCTAAATTTTGGATTTAACTTAGATATTTTGCTCGTAGATTGAATGATTTTTTTTGTATTAACTTTGTCGTACTCCGAGCTAAAAAGGGAATATTTAACTAGTCCTTGATCTTGTAATTATTTATATTTTGTTTATAGATTTTGCGTATTGAGTATTCATTTAGTGAATAATTTATTTTGTTTATAGATTTTGCGTATTGAATATTCGTTTAGCGGATATTATTTATTTGTTATTACCATTTGTTAGTTACTGATTATTTTTTTGTTAATAAATTTAGTTATTCAGAATTTTGGTGTTTCTATTAAGAGAACTCTATTCCTTCCCCTGGGGTTTTATTTTTCTTCCAGAATTTAGGGCAATAGAAGCGAAGTGACTGGCGCCGTATAAATTTTAGGCCGCACATCGACATTGATAATTACAGGACCACCCTGCATAGTCACATTTACCTCTAGACTGGGCTGGCGGCCTTCTACCTTGCCCTGGACAGCTGATAGCCACTGGAGTCACTTCACAGTGGTTACGGAATTCATATTTTTCCCCATTTAGGTTTTTAGCGGCCGATCAGAGAGCTGAGCGGACGCTGGCGTATGCCAACTATATAACGCTGGAGTCTGGCCGTAATATACGTTATATGTTGTTTCCGAGAAAACCATGAACCACTGCTTTCAGGCTTTCCTTTCATGAGTATTGAGTATCCGTGAAAATTCGTCACTGGCCATTATTTTATTTATTTGTGGTCCGACAAAAATAAAGGTAGCCAAGGATATTTAGTATAACCGCCTATGCAAGGCGGTCGGAATCTCATGCATTCCTTTTGACTGGCGTCTTTTCATAGACAGTTCTACAAAAAGTTTAAAAGCTGTCCTTCTTCACAATGGAAATAAATTTCCATCTCTTCCTTTGGCTCATTCCGTATTGCTCAAAGAAAATTACGAAAGTGTGAAAATGGTGCTTGAGAGTTTAAAGTATGATGAGTATACTTGGCCAGTGATAGGGGATTTTAAGATGTTTGGATTTCTGATGGGATGCATTCCCATCAGAAATCCAACGATTCTCTTGTTTTGATAAATTCGCCGCAAATATAGCAGGATGAGTCTACCTCGTGTTTACAACTTTTTGACGCCATTTATTGGATCTGCCGCCATACAAAATGCGTTATATCGCTGCAATGTGCATGCGCATACCGACTAAGAACCACGTAAGTGAAATGCCACTTGCTTTCCACCCGCTCGTACTTAATATAACGCGCTTCTCCTTATATGGTCATAAAAATAAATAAATATATATTGATCGTTGTAAAATGTACAAAAGCAAAGTTTTTAAAAACAAACGAAGGTTTTAGTTATTTTTCGATATAAGGAAACAGAAAATAGTAATTAAAATAAAGACTCAAAATACAATATTTTTTTTTGTTGACCTGTGTTATAGCTTTCATTATTAAGGTTAAGTACAGTATTTTAGTTTTTATGTTAAAGATGGTTTTTATTGTGGATATACAATAGGGTGGAGTGAAATTCGAGTTTTTTTCCCACATCATCGGCAGGAGTGGCATAAATTGTCTACTGGTTTTTTTTTAAGTACTGTAAAAAAATTAGAAATTTATCTTAACATTTAAAGATGCCCCATGGGTCTCAAAGTTTCAAGTATATTTCATGCTGTAATGCTCTTGAATCGGCGTAATAAATTAACGGTTGTGTTGTTCCTTTGTTGGTAATTTGCTTCCAGCCATCACAATGATTTGACAGTGTATGTTTTGAATTAATTGTTGTAACATGTTGCTATTACAGTTATGCTTCTGTCTCCAACATTATGAATTTTAGTAATTTTTTGCTTCCTGTTGTCGAATTTGCCCCAATAATTGGCTCTGACGTTCCTGATGTTGATATTGATGATCTCAGTATGGATCAGAAGTATATGTATGAAATATTTCAAGCTATATCCACTGGCGATTGTCCAAACGAACTTGCACTGCGAAAACCCGGTCCCATAGTTCATTCGAGATGGCTCACCACAGGTATAAGAATTCTGCGACTTTATGTAGCAACCTAGAATCCTTCTGAAGGCCTCATCACACTTGCAATCTTTGTAATGAAAGTCTATGCTCCCATGTGGTTTCGAATCAAAATCCTGACTTTTCTGAAGGATCTCGACATCTGTGGAAAATGATTTCATTGTCTCAGTATCTTCCACCTGCACTCAGATAAACTGTAAATACAGTCATTAAGAGAAATGGATTTTTTGGACATTCCGAGAATATTCTTTTAGCAACGTTCACAGATGTAAGACGTCATATTCGAGAATTAGGATATAGACGAATACTGGCAGCAAGAGAAGAACATAGAAACAGCACAACTATGCGTCAGTTCAGGATTCCAAAGTTAAATTTTGCTGCTACTGATAACATTGATCTTGTTAACTGGCAAGGCATAAACAGATTGAAACCACCTGTAATTCAACAGAAAAATATTTCTGATGCTATTTTAAATGGCCTCATATCTGATGCTTCAGAGTTCGCAGATTTGCCCAAGTTGCCTTGTCACACACAAGCGACTGAAAGATTGTAGCTTCGCCCAACTGTTTGTGGGTCCCCATCCAAAAAGGACCCGTTGTGGGAAGCTTTATGGTTCCTGTACTTTTTTATACGTTTCATGGGATGGTTGGCCCCATGAAACGGTGGCAGTATTCATAGACCAGATGGTAGGGTCGACGTTACCCCCGATTGGGTCCTGCCGTGGTAACTTAGTGCTAAGCCTTTTCGGTCAAAATACCGCCGTACCCAGTTATTATTATTATTGTTGTTATTATTATTATTATTATTTTTATATTTTTTCTTTACTCGCGTTTAATTGCGCGGAACCTTAACCTGACGTCTTATTATTATTATTATTATTTTGGGGTTTGTCAGGTCTTGACAAGCGTCCACTAATCTCAAACTTCAGCAACCTTTTGAGCCGCGTCATACTAGAGACTAGTGGAGCTAAATACACACGACTGCATCCCAAACCCTGGCGATATGTAAGGCCGCGGAAATTACGCTAGATCCCAGTGCCCGCACAATGCGGAGTGACCCGAGCAGCACTGCTTTCTGCATCCTGCAGATCAAAGAGTTGGCAGAAGATCTGCAGACGGGAATGGACTCGATTTCCCTTCGATAGGAGGCTTTCATGCCACCCAAAACACCAACTATCAGGACTACAAGCTTAACTTTATACCCGGGATACAGCTTTCTAAGCTCTGACAAGAGGTCCATATACTTGGACCTCTTTCCTCCTCCTTGAGAGAGATATTCTTCTCAGCTGGACTTGAGAATTCGATCACAACATCTGTTTGGTCTCGATATCCAGGAGGGTTATGTCCGGCTTAGTGGCTGTCAGTAACCTTGAGGTGGGGAAGGAGTAATTCCAATAAATTCGGCACTTGAAATTTTCCACCACCGATTCTATGTCAGAAGGGACGTACGGTATAGCCGGTATTTGGTCAATACCGTAGGCATGTCTAAGATGATAGTAGAGCACGCGGAGAGCAGCATTATGTCGAGACACGTAGCTCGACGCTGCAAGAGATGGACAAGCAGACAGAATGTGCATTATCGTTTCAGAATGGTGGTGGCACAACCTACAGAGTGTGGACTCCGCTATTTGGAATATGCGGGCCCTGTATGCCAAAGTATTTATAACACCATCCTGACACGCAAACACAAAACCTTCTGTTTCCGATCTCAAACCAGCAGACGTAAGAAACGAGAACGTGAGTTCGGTGGACAACTCTAGACTTTTAATATGTTTGAAGAACACAGAGTGCATACTTTTACTCATGTGTTCTTTTGTCAACATGTCTGTCTCGCCTCGTTTCACCGAACCGGTAACTCTGTTGTACTCCTCCCGAGAGAGTTGTACTCCAGCGTTTTCCCTGACTGGACTCAAGTATGCCAGGTTAAATCTCGTTGCTGCTCTTCGCGCTGCCTGGTAAAGAAACGCCCCTTTGCCACTAAATTCGTGCTCACTAACGAATTTTAATAGTGGGTCCTGACTTCTGAGGATACTGTTAGCTGTAACCAGGACGAGTCGATCGTGCAAACACTCCAGATTCAGTAATCCCCGACCCCCATTTTGACGAGGGAGGTAAATGCGCTGCACGGAAGATTTCGGGTGAAGACTTCGGTTGATGTTCATGATCTTTCTGGTTCTTCTATCGAGATCCTTAAGATCATCAACATTCCATTTCATTACACCAAAAGTGTATGAAATTAATGGGACAGCAAGCATGTTTGTGGCAGCGATCTTGTTCTTGCCAGACAGACACGATCTCCATATCTGCCTTAGTCGTGCCATATACTTGCTGCGAAGGGCCTGCTTAATAAGAGTGATATATTGGACACCTCTCTCATTGATGCCTAAAAATGTGTAAGACCCTTCGGCATTAAGATGTCTTATAATGCTCCCATCAACCAATTGAACGTCTTCACCGTTGTCTAAACCTTTTCCTCTGTGTATATGAAAAACAGCGCATTTTTCCAACCCGAATTGCATACCTATCGCGGCAGTGTACTCAGCAACAGTATCTAAGGCGGTCTGCAGATTCCTCTCGTTCGAGGCGTAGAGAAATCATCCATGTAAAAAATATGGGTAATTTTGTGCTTACGCTTCGACGGGGGACCCGCCATGTAGCCACTGCCGCGCCTAAGCTCGATCGATAGAGGAAGAAGTGAGATGCAAAATAGTAGCGGGCTTAGGGAATCTCCCTGGAAAACCCCACGCTTGAAATATATCCACTCTGTCGACACTGCAGTTGATCCGCTTGGGACAACAAGTTGTGTCTTCCAGAGGGACATAAGTTGCCCAATGCATCTCTCTATCTCCGGGTGGACTTGTAACATGCGCAATAATGTTAAAATGAGAGCGTGTGACGTAGTGTCATAAGCTTTTGCGTAGTCCACCCAAGCCATTGACAGGTTGTGTTTGAAATACGACGCGTCATGACAGACTGACCGGTCGATAATAAGGTTTTCTTTGCAACCTGCTTGGCCCCTCTTCGATCCCCTCTGTTCGTAGATGTCTGACCAAACAGAGGCAATGGATCTCAGTACCTGCTCGTTTAATACGCTGGTGAAGATATTATACAGCGTATTGAGACAAGTAATAGGTCTGTAGTTCTTCGGGTTGGTTAAATCACCTTTTTTGGGGATTAATACTGTACGCCCCTCTGGTAACCAAGATGGTATTGGTATTTCTCCACGGATAAAAGAAGTAAAATTTCGTGCAAGATGGCCGTGCACGCTAGTGAATGACTTCCACCAGAAAGCAATAATACCATCAACTCCTGGTGCAGCGAAATTGCGCGCTTTCGAAATAGCACGTGTAACTTCTTCCGTGGTAACAGGGGGGCATGCCTGAGGATCTGTCAGGTGTTGTGAACAGAATTCCTCAAATCTCTCCAAAACTGGAGTGTCCTGCACGATCGCCTCGTGTTCATAAAGTTCCCTCCAGAAAGTCTCTGTCCTGTCGACTGATAATGACGGTTCAGAAACCTCAGGTTTGGCCATGAAAAGCCGTGACGGGCTCGTGAGGAACATAGTATTTTCCTCCATGGTCCTAACCCGGTTGACCAGTTTCTTTCTTGCCAGAGCTAGTGCTCTCAATTTGTCCACCGCTTTCTGCTTTAGCAGAGAGAGAGTGGACAAATTCAGTGTGTGATGCTTTATGCGCAATTGATATAAAATGCGCTTAGTATTCGCACTTAGCGGCTTAATACTTCGTAAAGCATCAATACCACACTGAATATGAGAAGCTTCCTGACGTGAACGCGTCATTTTCTTCTCTAATTGCTGTATACGCAGTTTGCCGTTAAAAGCCTTAGCCCGCTTTGGCGTCAGCACAGCTGCTGCAGCGTATACAGCACAGTCGATTTCCCAGAGACTACTCTGAGGGGAAATTTGCTTGTCAATAAGTTCATTAAGTCGCGTGAGGTCATCAGCACGAACTTTGAACTTATTGTGTCCGAGTCGGGTGCGTTCAGAATGAGGCGAGAGAAGGGCTAGAAAATCCTCGCGAAGATTTTTTTCCGGTGAAGAGGATGTTATTCCTGCATTAACTGGGGAAGACCCAGTGGCTATCTGCCCACCTGCCGTTGGTGGGCTTACAGGTGTATATGGCTGTACCGGTATTTGGGACAACCTTCTCGACTCTCTTCGTCTCGATCGCCTCATCCTGCGTCGCAGGCGTGCTACTTGATCGCGCAGATTTTGTTGCGTCATGAAGTCCAGCTCGGGATGATTTTCACACCATTGTGAGTGGACTCTGACCATGTAGTCCCTGCGATGGGGTGACGCTGCCTCGTAAACCTGCGTAAAGCTGCGCTGAAGCAGGTCTTCCTGCTCCTCGGGTGTCCACCTGTGGCGGGCCCGGCTAGCGGGATTGTAGCTTCGCCCAACTGTTTGTGGGTCCCCATCCGAGAAGGACCCGTTGTGGGAAGCTCAATTGTTTCTTGTCGTATCTTGAACCATTTATACGTTTCATGGGAAGGTTGGCCCCATGAGACGGTGGCAGGATTCATCGACTAGATGGTAGGGTCGACGTTACCCCCAATTAGTTCCTGCCGTGGTAACCCTGTGACAGCGATACGGAGGGAAAGGGCGCTAAGCCTTTTCGGTCAAAAGACCGCCGTACCCCGATTATTATTATTATTATTATTCTGGGTACGTGGGATCAACAGGCCCAAAAGCTCGATATGGTCCGATGTTGCGACCATTGCGAACTTCCCTTGCGTGATTGAGGGTTCGCGGGATCATCAGGCCCGAAAGCTCAGCAAATAGCCAGGTGTTATGGCCATTAAGAACTTCCCCTGCAGTATTATTATTATTATTATTATTATTGTTATGATTATTATAAAAGATGTTTTGTATTTCAGGGAAAATACGTGCTGAAAAATGGATACTTTGATGGAGATCATCTCCCATTTCCAATCAGTCCAGACTCATATTGGACATTTGAAGTTACAGCATCCGATGTTAAAACAAAAAAGTTACTCATCTGTGTACGGGTCGCAGGACGAATAATGACGGCAAAAGAACCAACTACTTAAATAAATTACAAAAATCAATTATGATTAATTTTTTAGCTTCGTGCGGAACTAGATTTTGAAAGGTAGTGAATTTTAATGATTAAATGGGACTTTGAGACCGATTGTTTTAACACAATTAATCGGGCTTTATAAGACAATTTAGATTAAAAATGTCAGATTTATTAGAACTTGATTCATAAATAATAAATGAAATATTACATTGATAACTGTATTATCTGTCTCATTTTGTAATACGTAACTAACAGGGGAAGTTCATTTTTTATGTTGTATATTGACAATACATTTATAATATTATCATAGTATTGGTTCACACGGATACGCCAAAGTCTGTTTACACCACAACAGTTACCAAAGTAACCAGATCCAGTTTCGTATTACAAATTGAGACGGATTATATAACATATCAATATCACATGACAATTCAAATAAAAAATTGCCATTTGAAACATAAACTGACATATCTTGGCCAGATTAACCAATGTTAAAAAAATCACTTAATATATGGGATGCAGGCATGTAACATTAAAAAAGAAATTACTATGTAGTTCAGCACGAAGTTAATAAATGGGTATAATCTGTCTCATTTTGTAATACGAAACTATGGTCTATTTCAAAATAGAAAAATGTGTGTAAGAAGATAGGAGCTGTTTGTCCTTGCTTCGTTTAGATTGTCATCCCTATTACACTGTTAAAATATTGTTTTTAGTCGAAGTTGACAGATGTTCAGTGTCGTACATTGGAAATATATATTATTTATATTATTTAATTTTTTTCATATATTTTGTTATTATTTACATATTTAGACTTTATATTTATATTCTTGGCGTAGATTTTATGGAGAAGTTATATATTTTTAGGTTATCTGACTTATAAATATTTTTTTACACTTGACAATTAACAGATCAAGAGAAAGGACTAATGTGAGGCCAAAAGACAGCCCAGCTGATTGTGCCCAAAGAGTTACTGATATAATTTTTAGACCTTCATATATACATATATTTTTAATTTTTATTTATAATAATTATTTAAATAAGAAACTTTAGCTCTGAAGATATATTGTTTGTTTTATTGCTTTATTTAAACTTTTTTAGCCAAATCTCTCTTTTTATATATAGTACATAATTTTTAAAATTAATATTTTTTTAACTTTTTCAAATTTTCCATTAAACTGAATTTATGTCATAAATAACGTAAGTGCATTAAGTAAGAACATTATCTGCCTTGTTTATTTCAATATTTTATTAACCTTTTTTAAATTTAAAAAAAATCAATTGCTAACCCAGTTACTACGCCCATGCCCATGCATTTCAAAGTAGAAAAATGTGTGTAAGAAGATAGGAGCTGTTTGTCCTTGCTTCGGATTGGTTTAAATCGTTATCCCTATTACACTGTAAAAATATTGTTTTTAGTCCAAGTTGACAGATGTTCAGTGTCGTACATTGGAAATATATATTATTTAATTTTTCTCATATAAGCTGTTCACTTTTGTAAGAACACACTAGATCTGGTTATTTTGGTTACTTTTATGGTGTGTTACTAACTTTAAATGTCAATTAAAAATAATCCTTACGCTGTAAAACCGACTTTAGGTTGATAAGGTTATGATCACTATAATTAAGATATCATTTTTCATTATGACATATGTCAAACGGATCGACATTTTAAAAAAGTGACATTTTTTAATACCAACATGACATACAGCTTCAAAGGTGCAAACTATTGAAAACAAAATTCCCTCTTAGTTTGTTCTTACAAAAGTGAACCGTTTATATATATTGTTATTATTTACATATTTAGACTTTTATTTATATTCTTGGCGTAGATTTTATGGAGAAAATTCTCCATGTAATTTGTTTTTACGCAGTTATATATTTTTTAGGTTATCTGACATATAAATATTTTTTGACACTTGACATTTAACAGATCAAGAGAGAGGACTAATGTGAAGCCAAAAGACAGCCCAGCTGATTGTGCCCAAAGAAGAAGTTATTGATATAATTTTTAGACCTTCATATATACATACATTTTTAATTTTTATTAACAATAATTATTTAAATAAGAAACTTTAGCTCTGAAGATATATTGTTTGTTTTATTACTTTATTTCAACTCTTTTAGCCAAATCTCTCTTTTTATATATAGTACATAATTTTTAAAATTAATATTTTTTTAACTTTTTCAAATTTCAAATTAAACTGAATTTATGTCGTATAAATAACGTAAGTGTATTATCTGTCTTGTTTATTTCAATATCTTATTAACCTTTATTATATTTTTAAAAAAATCACTTGCTAACCCAGTTGCTACGCCCATGCCCTAGTTGTAACTTATTTTAAATTTCCCGCTATACTGTATTTGATCAGTGTAAATCGTACTCGGTTCGCAGTACAATCTACTTTTTTCTACTTTGAAATAGACCATAGTTGTAAATTATTTTATATTTTCCGCTGTACTGTATTTATCCAGTGTAAATCGTACTCGGTTCGCAGCACTATCTACTTTTTTTTTAATTTGAAATAGACCATAGATCTGGTTATTTTGGTGACTGTTGTGGTGTAAATAGACTTTGATGGAAACATGTGAACTTGTAAACCAGTACCTAAATACTTAACCAAATTTAAATATTTGGTTAAGTTTTATTATATCGAGGTTATATTCACTCAAAAACTATATATGTTAGATAACAAATTGACAAACCTAAGATGATATTTTAAATATACAACATAAAAATGAAATTTCCCTCTTAGTTTCGTATTACAAAATGAGACAGATAATAATAGTGATATATAAATGAGCCACAACAGTCTATATTATACTTAGCTTATATTAAACATTGCTGTCTGTCACTGTACAATTAACCTTCAGTAATAGACGATCCAGAGAATTATAAATTCAATTATAATCCGTCTCAATTTGTACTACGAAACTAGAACTGGTTACTTTGGTGACTGTTGTGGGTAAACAGACTTTGGCGTATCCGTGTGAACCAATACTATGATAATATTATAATAGTATTGTCAATATACAACATAAAAAATAAACTTTCCCTGGTAGTTACGTATTACAAAATGAGACAGATAATACAAACCTCAATATTTATCTAGAGGGTGATTACTTCTTCTTCTTCTTGCGGCACTGTCAGTCAGGTTGACGTTTGACCTCACTCACATAAGCCCTCTACCTTGATCTGTTCATTGTCAGGTCTTTCCATGTGTCCTGTATACCAATACTGATCTTCAATCAATAAGATCAATAAGATCTTCAATTCAAGAACTGAACATATTAAATAACACCTACACTAACAGTCCCACCTGTTTAGAATATCTATATATTGAACAAATGACGTGTGTGTGTGACGCGTGCGCAGTGATTAGTGGGATACTGTAAATCTTCCCCAGATCTTCTTTTAGCTTATACTTTCACCTCTTGCAAGGTCTTCCCACTGTGCGACAAATATTCAATATTCCCTCCTATATCTTCCTAAGCAATCTGTCCTCCCTCATCCTCATAACCTCTCCATTGTGATCAGTTACGCACAGGGGGGGGGGAGGCACCAAGAAAGTGAGAGGAAGAGAGAGGACATTTTTTTAGGCTAATATAGTTTTAATATGTTTTAGGTCTTAGATTTGAAAATAAACCTTCTTTTTTTAGGTCATCGTTGTAATTTCAAAAGTGAGGACCTTTTTTTTACGTCATCACTTGTATTTTAGAAGTGAAGACCTCTTTTTTTAGGTGGTCTTTGTTCTTACGGAACTCCAATTCACCGTTAATTTGAATGTGACCAAAGATTTTCGAAAACTTTGAGGTGTTGTCGATCTCGCTTTGTTAAGGTCCGTGTTTCGAAATCATACATAAGTACGGGATATAATAATTTGGTATAACCTGATCTTGGTGTCTATGAACAGGGTGATTATATGAAGAGAAATCGCTTAAAATTTTGTCCACTTTTTGTGCTTTTAAATTTGTCAACTCGGGAATTGCCTTCTCTCTTTATTTGCTGAAAGGTAAGGAATAAGAATTTGAACGTCATACGTTCGCATATTTAGCCTGCAATACAAGAGAGGACATTTTTGTCCGATCCACTACGGACCGTATCCACAAAATAAAATCATTCGTGTGTGGCTGGCGATGGTCCAGTACCTTCGTACCCTGAGATCATTATTTCTTGTCAGTTACCAGGTCTACAAGTATGAAATGCAGACAATTTGTGAATACCTCGCCAGTAGAACTCTTCCCTTTCCCCGCAAACCATTCATCTAGCCATTCTTTCACATTTTCATATGAACAAAAGTGCTGCTCGGCAACTGCGTGACCCATCGATGCGAACAAGTGGTAATCTGAAGGGGCCAAGTCTGGTGAGTAAGCGGCATGGGGTAGCACTTCCCACTTGAGTGCCTCCAATGTGTTGCAAACTGCTTTTGCCTTATGTGATGGAGCGTTATCGTGAAGAAAGATTACCTTGTGCTGTCTTCTTTCGTATTCTGGTCGTTTATGAGCAGCGAATGGTTCAATTCGATCAGTTGTTGTTGGTAGCGTTAGGTATTAACTGTTTCACCAGGTTTTAACTATTCATAATAGACCACATCCTTTTGGTCCCACCAAGTACAGAGCATGTATTTTTGCAAAAGCGATTCGGTCTTGCAGTTGATGTGGATGGTGAGCCTAGGTTTTTAGCACCCATGATTTTTTGCGTTTGGGATTTTCAAAATAAATCCATTTTCCATCGCCTTCCATATGATGCAAAAAAGACTTTCTTTTGTATCGTGCAAGCAAAATTTGACAAGTGTTTTTGCGTTTTTCCATCTGCCTCTCGTACAATGCATGAGGAACCCATCTGCCGACTTTCTGGATCTTACCCATCTCTCGTAGGCGATTGGAAACAGCTTGTTAACTAACGCCTAACTGCTCTGCTAGTTGTTTTTGTGATTGACTATCGTCTTTTTGTATCAATGTTTCCAATTTTGTATCTTCATATTTTTTTGGAGGTTTTCCATGTTCTTTGTCTGTAAGTTCAAAGTCACCACTTTTGAAACGCCGAAACCATCGTTTACACGTATCTTGCGATGGAGCATATTCACCATAAGCTTCTCGAAGCAGTTGGTATGATTCAGCAGCAGTTTTTTTCAAATGAAAACAAAACAGTAGTACTGTCCGCGAATGCTCTTTATTTGGCACAAAATTTGACATTTTTAACACAGTAAAACAAAACTATATGATCACTTTTCAAATTATAACCTATACGCATTTGACACTTAATTATAACTTAACAAAACGCCATATGTGTTGAAACTTTGAACTATACATTCTGTTTGCGCGGCAAGTTTGAAAAAAATCCGCATTTCATACTTGTAGACCTGGTACATAACAGTAAAAAATGAGTTTAAAAATATCAAAACTGTACTCTAATTCACAGCTGAAAATCCCAATTTAACAAAGAACCAATCATATTACTTCGTTTGCCCGAACTCACCCGAGGAACAACGAAAATATGTGTTCCTAACTTAATAGCTGTTATCAACTCATTGGCGTGTAGAGAACAATAGTGTTCATTTAATAATCAATTCTTATAAGGCAATAAAAATAGAATGTACGCCTATGTATACATGTCCTTGGAAATAAGTTTGATAACTAAATGTTTCTGTCAAGTATTGCATAACGGACAAGATTTGTTGATAGCTCTGTATAATGTTCTCCTTGTAAATTGCAGCGGCCCAGATAGGCGGCTCTGCACAGTCTTGCCAGATAAATTTTTTTAAATTCTGTAGAAGCTGCTTGAAATGTCGGTAGATGACACTAAAAAATCGGTAGAAATTTAAAATCATATTTTATAGTCCGTTCAAATGTTAGAATACAGTATTGATTTTATGGAAAATGGGAACGTTTTTGCCAAATGCGGTAAAAGTAGAGGCGAATTAAGCGGTGGCGGACTGGGCGGCCGCCCGGGGTTCACGAAGCCTAGAAGGGGGGGCCTATCGAAGCCTATATATAAATATTTAAATTCTATTCTATATTCTATTTAAAATAATAGAGGGCCCATTTTAATTTTACCGCCTAGGGGCCCCCAAGCAACTTAATTCGCTTCTGGGTAAAAGTGTCAAATATGCCAATGAATCCAAAATATTATGCGTAATTTTATTTTCTTTTATTGATAATTTATTCAAATTAAGTAAAAAAAGTATGAGGGAAAATGAATGTTTGTACCGCGTTTTCAATGACCATCTAAGTAAGAAAAAGATAGTGTTATTAGGAGAATCCATTAGAGAGTATGAAAAAGAACTACTGCATTTGTCCTGTACTGCATTATAACGTTTGAATGGACTGTAGGTACATTCTTTATTTTATTATCTTATATATAAAAGTCAATTTCTGTTTGTCTGTTCTTTATGCAAAGCCAAACGGATGGACCGACTTTCACCAAATTTAGTATAGGGGGGGGGGGCAAAATAACCCAAGAAAGGTTTTAGTGAGGGTTCCAACTTCGTCCATGTCCCCTTAAGGGGCGTTGTTGGGGAAAACCATAATTTTTCAGTCTCCGTGCAGTTTTAATTGATTACGTAGGCTAAACCTTAAGAGATATATCGATATAATGTAGACAAAAAATGTAGATTTTAACTTGACCTAAATAAAGTCCGCGAGAGTATATATACTAGCGTCGGCGAATCAGTGCTGTCACATGACGTAACAAACAATTACGTTGCTCCAGACAATATAGTCGTTTGTTACGTCGTGTGACGTAACTGCGTTGATTCGCCGACGCTAGTAGACGATATCGGTGCAAAATAGGGTACCGGTATCGTGTATTGGGCAATTTTCTGTTTTTAAACGTAATAATTTTTGTATTATAAAGTTTGTGAGTTTGGGAGTTTAATAGTGATGCATCAGTTATTTTAAAATAACAAATTAGAGCATTTCACGTAGAATCATAATGTACTTAACAAGTTAGCTAAAATTTTTGGTGCACAGCAACAAAGACTATTTGCGCCTAACGCAGCCCATCTAAATGACTACACTACATATTAAAAACAATAAATAAATTGATAAAATCAATAAAATTACGAATTTATTTATTTATTTATTTTACATTGTTTGGAACACAAACAGGACAAACCCAGTGAAGTGTTCGCTATCGAATTTTTTACATGTTTGCATAAAAGGTGATAACAAGTTGTAACATATTAATGTATAATTATACAATTGAATAAGGAAAGAAATATTAAAGTATAGAAGTATAGAACGGATAAAATGGAAAAGATATAATATCAGCCAGAACGTATGTGCTTTAATTTATTAATACAAAGGCATTTAAATTGAATTAAGTTTACGTTAAAAAGGTCAATATCTGAAAAATTGTTATTATAAGAGGTGCAAAGTCTATTTATTACTGAATTATCGAATGATTTGGTGTTTGACAAGGGTTGATGAAAAAGTACCGTACCACGGGTATTGCATCTCGGAATTCGAAATGTTATTAATGATAATAATTCATTAGACGAAATATTATTAGTTACAACTTTATATAAGGTCAGCATAAGGTTTACATATTCTGTAGAGTTTTTATAGCAAAAATATTTAAGAGCTTTTTTTTAAATTCTTTCCAATTGACTAATGTACTGAAGAGAATTAGGATTCCATACAACAGATGCAAAGTTTAAATGACTAAATACAAATGAAAAATACAGTGACTTAAAGACAGCAATAGGCTGAAATTTTTTAGTTGAACATATTATAAATCCCAACATTTTCAAGGCCTTACAACAGATGAAGTCAATATGACGGTCAAATAAGAGTTTTGAATCTAGAAGTACCCCAAGATATCTCACACAGTTGGATGTTTGGAGAATTTTGTCGTTTAGGTTATAATTATATGTTATTCTAGTTCTATTTCGAGTAAAGGTTATGATCTGGCATTTATTATAATTTAAATATAATTTATTTATATCACAAAAAGTTTGAAAGTTATTAAGATCTTCTTGCGTCTCAATTTTCTTATAGAATTTTATATCGTCGGCAAACAAGAGTATATTGGAGTGTTTTATAACTGAGAGTACATCGTTTATAAAAATTGTAAATAATAATGGCCCAAGGTGAGATCCTTGAGGCACTCCAGATGTAATATTAATAAAGGAGGAAGTATATCTATTTATTTGTGCGGCTTGACTTCTGTTGGAAATGTAAGAGATGATCCATTGTAAAAGATCGCCGTGTATACCGAACTTTTTTAATTAGCAATTTGTTAATTAAAATATTATGATTAATTTTATCAAACGCCTTATTGAAGTCCGTGTATACTGCATCAATTTGCTACCGTTGATCCATATTTTTTAGTAAAAAATCAGTATATATTGTTTGATTTGTTTCATCCGACCTGCCGCGATAGAATCCATGCTGTTGTGGTATAAGATGATGCTTTACTGATTCATATATAAAATTGTAAATTAGAGATTCTAAAATTTTCCCAAAAACACACAATTTGGAGATGGGGCGGTAATTTTTTATCAAACTTTTGTCGCCAGATTTAAAGATGGGCACAATGATAGCTATTTTCCATACATCTGGAAAAGTATTTTCGTTGAGGGCTTTGTTAAAAATTATGTACAAAGGTAAAATGAGGCTATCTGTTAAGTTTTTAATAAATAGTGATGGGATATTTTCTGGGCCTACACTTTTCTTAGTATCAAGATTAGCAAGGGTAGATTTAATATTATCTTTTGATATGTGTAGTCCACCTAGTGATACGTTAGTATTATTTGGGCAATTGTAATTAATTATTATTTGACTTTGTAGCTCGAAAACTGATTGAAAATACTGTGAGAATAGATTGGAAATTGACTGCCTGTCTTTGGCTGTTTTGTTATTGTGATGCATTATGTTAGAGATTGTGGAACTGCGTTTTTTATTAGAAACAAAATTCCAGAAATATTTTGGATCAAGCGCTATGCTTGACTCCACATTTCTAATATATTTATCATAATCTTGTGAGATTAAATATTTGGATCGACCTCTCAGTATTGTAAATGTTACATAATCTAACTTACTATTATATCTTTTCCATTTTTTATGCCATTTATTTTTTTCATTCACACATTTAATAGTGGAACGAGAGTACCATGAAGGAAATCTATTATTAACCTTAATTGTACGAGATGGAACATATTTTCAATTAATTTATTGAGAATGTTATAAATCGTGGATACAGCAGTATTAGTATCACAATTAAATAATAGAGTCCAGTTGATTTTATCTAATTCGGAATTAATAGCAGGCGTATCCATAGAATTAAAAAAATATTTAGTATAGCTATTAAATCCAATATAACGTATATTAAAGTTAATACTAAATTCCAGGCTGGGATGATAAACATCCTCAGGTACGAGAGGGAAACTAGATTTATTTACATTTTTAATTACGTTTTCGTTAAATAAAATTAAGTCTAAGAAATTATTTGATACATTTTTAATATTAGAAAATTGAAAACAAGAGCAAAGATTATACATTTCAAAAAATGAATCAGATCGGTCATTATTTGTTGCTCTAGAGGGTAAATAATAATTATCTTGACTAGTCCATTTAATACTAGGAAGATTAAAATCCCCAGTAACTACAAACAAATCATCTGGATTCATATTTATTAGGGTGGTTAAATTATTATTAAATTCAATAAATGCTTCCAGACTATGATCTGGAAGATAAACACAGCACAAGTAACATTTAGAACCATTAGCACTAGTAACACTAACCCACAGGTCTTCGGCATTTGTGCACCAGTCATATTTAGGTGTGCATTGGATGTTTGAGCGGACAGCTATTAAGGCGCCGCCGCCGTCTTTTTTTATTGCAGTTCGTACTCTGGCGATCTCGACGAAAGACTTGATACTTGTTATTAAATAGTTCAGATTTAGAATAGCATCATTAAGAAAGGTTTCAGTTAGACAGATAATGTCACTTAGAGAATTCAACAGATTTTTATTAAATATATCTGATTTGGTTCTAAGACCACGAACATTTTGATAAAATATATCCATGATTGTATTGCCCAAAGTGTATATTAATTGTTAAACTGATCCTTACTTGACAAGGTGAAGGTCCTTTTCTGATTTGATTAAAATAACTTTAGAGGTGTCGTTTTTTCGGGTAAAAATTTTACCGTTTCTGAACCAGACGTACTTGTAGTTTTGACTTTTAGCTTGTTGACGCGTATTTTTGAATAAAAGTTTGTGGAAGGGTGACATATGTTCGTTTATGAATATGTTAGAAGCAAGTTCTTCAATTTTTAATCCAGGAGTATAAGTGGAAGAGCGGCTATTTGACGAGCGTTTGTAAGAGATACTGGCTGCCAGTACATCGCTTACTTTGGCACGAGACAAAAAGCGCACTATTACGCTTCTTGGGCCATTTATGTTGGATCTGGGTTGAACCCGGTGCACAACTTCTATATCGTTTTCTGAGATAGGACAGTTGATAGTATTTCCAATGAGGCATAGGGCTTCCAACAGATTTTCATTTCTGGACTCGGGTATTCCATAAACTTCGATGTTGTTACGTCTCGAGTATTGTAATTGTAATTGTAATAATCTTTATTCATGCCTTTCGGCTTCGAATTAAGTACATTTCATACATACATTTTTTCCAAACCCATTAATTGTATAATAATCAACACTCACAAAAATTCATTTAAAAGAAAAAAAAAACAAAATAAAAAAATATATAAATATATATATATATATATATATATATATATATATATATATATATATATATATATATATATATATATATATATATGTATATATATAAATATATATATATATATAGATATTTAAACAAAAAATCCAAAAAAATCAGAAAATGTCACATTGCTTATATTGCATAAGAAGTTTTTTTTTTTTTTGAAAAAACATCAGTCTTTTGGCTGCTGGGCGTAAGTTTCTCTTCTATTCTTCACCTTCCTCATCCATTTTATACCACTTCCGGATTCCCCAAGTACCTTTTCCAGTTGCCCTGGATCTTCCCCTATTCCCGGGCAGCGTCGCAAGTGGTAGAGAGTTTCTGGCTGTTCCCCGCATGTCCTACATTTCCTTTCTTCCTCTCTCTTCCAGAATTGGTTCTCTGCTGCCTCATTCCCGCATCTGAACCTCGCTATGAGATTCTGATGTTTGTTAGTTTTGATCAGGTACTCTGGTAAGGTTGTTCCTTGTATCCTATAGTAGTATTTGTTGTACTGTAACGGTACGCAAAGGAAGAGGACCCTATTACGTTATGTTTTAAAGACGGTTCGTTTATTTGGAGCGGGAGACTATGTCAAATGAAATAAAATGCTGAAAGGTTCCTTAAAATCAAACAGTTTATTTAACAGTTTTATGTGTCAGAGAAATTGTACATATTCTACCAATAATTGTATTTATTTGCGTTTACTCTGGAAGGGAATTCAGATTAGCACATAAAGAATAATTATAACAACACACGTCTATCGTACGCAAAACATGCAATACTGTGTATATCATGCGACTACTATTCGCTGATTGGTTTTAACTATATATATCCGTTTGTTCATATATTTATTGTATATTTCGCTGTAGTCATATTGACTTTTATGGCCGACTTTTACGTTGTAATCCCCCCCACCCCGGTTTGATAGCCGGGGTGACAGTTTACGGATCTGTCAACCCTTCTGATATGACGGTACACCACGGTTGTGAGGCGTAGTGACCGGGACGATGTGCTGGAGAACCTTCATCGTGGCGTGAACTAGGAGCACGGTTAGTCTCTGAGTCCTCTGCCCACGAAGTAGATACCCAGGGTGCGAACTAGGAGCGCGGTTAGTCTCTGAGTCCGTCTTTGTGGATCTGAAGCACCTCCACCGTGGCGTGAACTAGGAGTACGGTTAGTCTCTGAGTCCTCTGCCCACGACGGAAATACCCAGGGTGCGAACTAGGAGCGCGGTTAGTCTCTGAATCCGGCTTGGTGAACCTGAAGCACCTCCACCGTGGCGTGAACTAGGAGCACGGTTAGTCTCTGAGTCCTCTGCCTACGAAGGAAATACCCAGGGTGCGAACTAGGAGCGCGGTTAGTCTCTGAGTCCGGCTTGGGGGACCTGAAACACCTCCACCGTGGCGTGAACTAGGAGCACGGTTAGTCTCTGAGTCCTCTGCCCACGAAGGAAATACCCAGGGTGCGAACTAGGAGCGCGGTTAGTCTCTGAGTCCGGCTTGGTGGACCTGAAGCACCTCCACCGTGGCGTGAACTAGGAGCACGGTTAGTCTCTGAGTCCTCTGCCCACGAAGGAAATACCCAGGGTGCGAACTAGGAGCGCGGTTAGTCTCTGAGTCCGGCTTGGTGGACCTGAAGCACCTCCACCGTGGCGTGAACTAGGAGCACGGTTAGTCTCTGAGTCCTCTGCCCACGAAGGAAATACCCAGGGTGCGAACTAAGAGCGCAGTTAGTCTCTGAGTCCGGCTTGGTGGACCTGAAGCACCCCCACCGTGGCGTGAACTAGGAGCACGGTTAGTCTCTGAGTCCTCTGCCCACGAAGAAAATACCCAGGGTGCGAACTAAGAGCGCAGTTTGTCTCTGAGTCCGGCTTGGTGGACCTGAAGCACCTCCACCGTGGCGTGAACTAGGAGCGCAGTTAGTCTCTGAGTCCGGCTTAGTGACCGTCACGGGCAGTACTCTCGCTCTGGCCCCGAGGGCTGAAAACGTTGGGTTTATATAACGGCAAGCACCTCCCAGTGCAAGACAGAGAATTAATTTAGCCATATTCCATCCTGTTTGTAAAAGAGAGAAGCATATACATTCCATCAACCAATAGTTAATAAATTCCCACGACACAGACTAGTTAAATGTTGTTTGAGGCACGTTTTTGGTCTGCCACCCTTACAAATGTTAAATTCTTAGAATCTTAATCTAAACATCACATGTGTTTAAAATAAATATACAACAGCCGTAAATCAATCGATGTGCAAGTTCTAGTGGCCAAATATTATGGCCAAACTCATAATGTAGTTTTTGTGTATTACTAACTGAACTAAATATTATGCAAGAGTTTTTAACTAAAATAGAAATATAAAATTTAAAATTTTTGCTATGTCTGGGCCGTAACTTCACAGTACCTTGTTGTGTCGATTCTGTTTTGTCGCTCTTGGTCTTGAATTTCTCTGTCTCTTTCCGCCAGCATCTGCAGGAAATCCTCTCCTTCTTCTTGCATCCTCTTTATTTCTTCTAATCCATATCCGTTCCTCTCGTAGTATTTCCTTCTCTCAGTGCCCCAATTTGTTTGGCTATTTCTTTCCCTTTCTTTTCGGCAATCTTCTAGGATTTTATTACTACTTAATCTTATTCTCTGTTCATATTTTGCGGCTCTGACTCCGGTGTTTATTCTTATTTTGTCCCTCCTTGTTTCGGCCATCACTATGTAGCTAGGGGTCTGTCTGTCTAGTTGTAGCGTCCACTTAATGTATATTTCCTGTGTTCTTTATATATCTTCATGTTCTCTCCACCCCCATATCTCTGATCCGTAAAGGAGAATTCCCTTTACTAATTTGTCATATAGGAACATCCTCTTCTGGAAATCCGTTCTAAATTTCTATTCTCCTACACTCCAAACTTGACCCATAGTGTTCCTTGCTTTTTTCTGTCTGTCTTTAATATGTTTTGAATCTCCATTGTTTTTTTGAAAAATATAACCCAGATATTTGATTTCCTTTACTTGCTCCAATTCGTTTTCTCCCCATTTCCATTCTTCTTTCTTTTCCCTACCTCCTCCTTTTCTGAACTCTATTACCTTTGATTTTTCCGAACTCAGTCTCATGTTCTTACTCTCCAAGTACCTTTTAAACCTTTTGAGCACGTCTTTCAGTTCAGCTGCACTTCTGGCTATTAGCACCATGTCGTCAGCGTACGCTAAAGACTTCACCTTCGTGCTTCCTACTTTTATACCTCCAGCCTGCCACTTTTTTAACACATCTTCCAGGTCTGACATGTAGATCGAGAACAGTATAGGACTTAATAGGCATCCTTGCCTTAATCCCTTTTCTGTCCAAAATACAGTGCTCATTTCACTTTCCGTCTTTATTTTGTTGCTTGTTTCTCTATAGATCTCTCTTATTTTGTTTATTATTTGCTGTTCTATTCCCTTCTTCTTCATCAAGTCCCATAACTGTTCCCTGTCTACTAAGTCGAACGCGGCTTTCAGATCTGCAAAAAACGCGTATAGTTTCCCTTTTTCTTTACTTATCTCTTGGTCTATAATACATTTCAAGATGTAAATATTGTCTAGGGTACTTCTTCCTTTTCTAAATCCGGCCTGGTTGTCTGGTAGAATCTCTTTTTCGTCTAGGTCTTTTTGGAGACGTTCTGCTAGGATTGCGGCGTAGATCTTATAGCTGCTATCTAGTAATGTAATTCCTCTGTAATTTTGTGGGTCTTCTCTATCTCCTCTTTTGTGCAGCGGAACTATTAACCCTTGCCTCCAACATTGCGGTATTTCTTTTCCTTGCCAAATTTCATTGTAAATATCTGTCAACCTTTTTTTTATTTTGTCATTTCCGTTCTTCCATGCTTCGTTTCTTATTCGGTCTTCTCCTGGGCTTTTCTTGTTCTTTAGTTTCCTTATCTGGTATTCCACCTCTTCTTCTGTTATCCTTTGCTCGTCCCTTTTCACATTGTCTTCTTCAATTTGCATTATCACCCTACTTGTTTCCGTTGCTTCGTAGAGATTTACGAAATGTTTCTTCCATCTTTCGATATCTATTCGACTTTCCGTCTTTGTTTGTTGTTTTTTTCCTTTACTCAGATATTTCCATATATCTGCCTCGTTTTTTATTTCTTCTATCTCTTTCTGTTCCTTTTCTGCTAGTTTTATTTTTTTCTTGTTTTGAAGGTTTTTGTATTCACTTAGCTTCCTTTTGTACTCTTCTTCTGTGATTCTCTCCTTCTTCCTTGCTTTTAGGGCCTTTTTGACTTCTTTTTTCATCTCTCTGCACTCTTTGTCCCACCAGTTATTTCTTCCTGGTTTATATGCTGTTTTACTCCATCTTTTTGTAACAGCGTTCTTTATCTTTTCGTTTAACTCCTTGATCATTCTGTCCGTTTCGCCATCCTCTTCCTCAAACGTTATATCCTCTATTCCCTGTTTGTATTTTTCCTTTCCCTCTTCTGACCAATCTTCCGTATATGTCCAGTTGCCTGACTCTGCTCTAGTGCAACCCTGTTCCTTAATGTATACCTATTACCACTGGTTGATGTTCTGTCTCACATCTAGTTCTGACTTTCATTTTTTCTATTTTTGTCATTGCCTCTGGATTGACTATGATGTAGTCGATAACTGTCTTCCCTCTTGGCCCTATGTATGTATATTCCCCCATTTCATCTCCCCATATGTTTCCATTTAGTATGTTCCAACCCCTCTCTTCTGTCAGTGCTATTAATTTTTTCCCTTCTTTGTTTGTTATTTTATCTTTAGATCTTCTCCCTTCTTCTTCTCCTCCTCCTGCCGTTAATTCTCCGTTTTCTCCCGTTCGCGCGTTAAAATCTCCTCCAACGATAAGATTTTGTTCTACGTTGTCTGCTATCAGTTCTTCTAACACTTCTTGCGTCTTGTCTAGTTCGTTGTTGCTGTAGATTGTAAATAATCTCCACTTCGCATTATTTACAAGGATGCGTCTTTCTTGCATATTTTGTTGCGCGTTTATAACCATTTCTTCTCGGATTCCGTCTCTTACGCCGGTGATTATCCGTCCTTTTGCTCTTCCCTTCTTTTTTTCTCTCGTTGCGAAGGTTGCTTTCCAGTTGTATTTTCTTGGTAATAACTTTTTTATTTTTTCCCAACTTTTTTCTTCTACCCAAGTTTCTATCATACCGATGAAGTCGAAACTGCTTACGTATTCCCAGAATTCTTCGTCTTTATTGTTTATCCCTGCTACATTCCAAAAACCCATTTTTAATTGATTTTCACTTTGACATTTCTGCTTATAGTCTCTTTTGTTTTTTCCCCTATTTCTTGTCGTTTTGTTTCGTCTCGAGTATTGTTCGAGATCGTTTACTCGATCAGACAAAATTTCAAGGCGCTCGCTAGTATTTTTTTGATCTTGATCAATTTTATCAATTTGGTTGATTTTTTTGGTAATGTTGTCGAGCGCTACTTGAAAATCCGTTACTTTATCCGAACAAAAATTTGTTGACTGCACCAAAGAATCATATTTAGAATTTAATGAATTAAGTTGGGATTTAATAAGTTTTAATTCCATTAGTATAGACTTAGAACTAATATTCTGACCTTCATCTTCTTCAATAGATTGATGATCTTCTTCGTGACGACATTTGACACAGAACCATTTTACGCCTGTTTCTCGAAGGATGTCAATGGAACCGGAACTTATTTTTCCGCATTTTTCATGGAAGAAATTCTTACAGTTCCCGCTGCATTACAAATCACACAGATTTTCGCCATTGATATATTGTTGACGGTCACTGGAACGATTGTAGTGGTGAACACTGGTTGAGTTGCGCTTGTGGTAGCACCGAACAGCAATCTTAATCCTTCGTAAAGACTTGTCAAATGTCGCTCACCGTAGATAATATTAACTATTTCAATATTATTCAGTCTTGTGATAATATTTATAGCAACAAGATATAATTGTTGAAAATAAATAAATAACAAGAAAGACAAAATAATTGTGAAAAATTTGGTATATCACAACTTTATAATTTTAATGATAAACCAAGAGTTTATGATTAAAACACAGGAGCACTTAAAAAAACGTGTGTATGCAAAAACTGATTTTACACTCATATTCTCATATTTACACGCATACTCAATAAAAGAAATCTTGCACAGACAAACACAAATAAATAAGATAAACATTCTGTTCGAAAAGACTCAGAAAAGGGTGTTGGTAAGAGGCTGTAAAGGTGCTAATTACCATCGAATATCACAGTCAATAACTAGAACATATTAAAATAAGGTGCAAGACTTCACACATAAAACAGTAAGTTCGATTCTCTCAGGAAGAGTATCAGCCTGTCTATGAGTAGTCTGTCGTCACCTAAAGTAATTGACAGGTCATAGCGCAGGCCTAACCTCTCCCTGGCATCCTCGAACTATACACATTCTGTTAAAATGTGTAATACAGACAAATCTGTGTTACACGTATCACACAGAGGAGAGTCTTCACTTCGAAGAAAGTGTCCAAGGGTCCACCAACAGTGATAATGTACTTAACACCAAACTTATTACGTTTAGTAACTTTAGTACTTATTACACTATACACCAAAGATTATTACGTTTAGTAACAGTTTTTGTATTTTAAAGTTTGTGGGTGCATAACATCAGAGTTTTATAGTGATGTATTGTTAAGTGCGTGATATGGTGGTATTCCCGGATGGGGACACTGACCAGAACCCTGCTCTGAGGAGCACTAAAAATAAGCGGGTGGACTGTATCATGCGTAATCCACGCGATTGTAGAATGTAGAAGATAGGATGGAAGAAATAGCGGTTAAATGGACTTACCTCGTACTGATGTGCGGTCGGATCAAAGGGCCCTTTGAACTGCAGTAGTCTGGTCCACTCTGGAGAGAGAAGAGATGGGACACACAGCCACGTTGATACACACACAATAAGTCCACAATCGCAGAATAATAGAAGACGGGATCGTCTTCTGTAGAGCCCGAAAACGGGGTTTTACCGTAACACAAGGCTGTAATAGCCAGAATTGTCGACACTAACGATACTATAAACGAGCTGCTCTCGGAGCTAGCTTGTTCGATACTATATAGAAAAAATATTTAAAGCTAAAAAACCCCCCACTTATAGATATAGGATTCGCACCGGAACGTAGCGCGAACATGTATCAATTATTGTAAAATAACAAATTAGAGCATTTCACGTAGAATCATAATGTACTTAACACTATACATCAAAGATTAATAATAACGGAGCTATCGCAGTGTAAAGTGTACACATGTACAGAAATGTTTAAAGTTGTACATGTATGTCGCTCGGTCACCACCATTAACTCTAACTCTCTCTCACGATGACAACCCGTGCAACAAATTCAGCAACATTTTTGGAACCGCTGGCACCACGAGTATCTAAATACGCTGTAACAGCGGAGTAAATGGCTGTCAAATACCTCTCCGATCTCTGTTGACCAGCTGGTCATTATTAAGGACGAACTGTCACCGCCATTACGGGGTGCATTCGAGTTGTACAGAGTAGAGCGAGCGCTGAGCGAACATTTGATGGTGACGTCATGAATAGAGTACTAACGGAGCGAGCGTTCTTGTGACGTAATATTTATAAAATCTAATCCTACAATTTTAGGCGGCGTTTTTACTGTCAGATTAGTTCACGTCAGTCATGAATCAAAATTATATACCTCGGTTTTTCCTTGATTTTTTTTTCAATGATGAAGAAATAAAATTAATTAAAAATTAAATAATAATTAATGAATTAATTTAATGAATTTTTTCCATTTTAATTTTATGCACGGTGTATTTTAATATTTTTTTTGCTGTTTACAGACCCTCACAAATACATAAAATGGCCATACTCTGTAGCTATAGACAAATAACAATATTATTTGTCTATTGTTATTTGTCTAAGGCTATTATTTTTATTTTATTTATAATTTAATTTTAAACTTTCATTTCTTTCATAAAAAAATTTATTTTAAACTTTCATTTCTTTCCCGCCGTTCCCCCACTTTTTTAAATCATACTCCATATGCTCGGTCTTAAAACCCCGAACACATAGAGCGCACTCTAAATGCTCGCTCGATCGCAAAACGAATGCAATTGAGTGTACTCCGAGCGTCAAATCGAACACGTTTGAGCGTACAGAACGTGCTCGGAACGCTCGGAGCGTCAAATCGAATGTACCCACGGTGAAAACTTTTCCGTGTCATCGCCGCTAGCCTGGATTAGGGATGGGAATTTATTTTTGAATATCGATATATGCGCGATTCGATATACCGTAAGTGTGATATCGATGTTCGATATATATCGAAGTAAAAATATCGATATATTCGATATATCGCATATTATTTTTTTATATTAAAATGTATAATTATAGTGGAAAATAGGTAAGTTTGGAGAATAAAATACAATTAAACTATTTATTTTATTTATTATACTTGTTTAATTATTCAACTCAAAATAAACACATGGTCAAAATACCGAGCGTTTATTAATAAATGGTACGTGTTTGAATTTGGCGTGTAGCCGTGTTAGTAATATCCATGTCCTCATGTTTTAACCCTAGCGACACATAAAACATTTGATCATAAATGTAGATATAGGCTATTCCAAACGTTTAGGTGGAACTAGATTTTGAAAACTAGTAATTTTTATCTATTAATTCGGACTTTTGGTCATTTTGTTTAAGTTTTGTGAATCATACTCACATTGCTAATTCTAGATTAAATTGATTGTCATTATAAAATGACCTTTTCATTACATTTTAATTTTTTATCATTCTTAATAAAATTTTCCATTTATTTATTTTATTTGTCTTTAAAATACATAAAAATGTGTCATATTATTAATAAATATGATTCGTTTCCATGGTTTCACTGTTGGAATTTTAAATTTTAACATACCAAAAGTGAAACATGAAACAAGCCAACCAAGGTCCCTTCTCGTGACAACCTAAAAGAACGAAATTCCCCTTTAGTTCCGCCTAAACGTTTGGAATAGCCTGTACAAATATTTCATGGCTATTTCTGACATTTGAGGCGCAAATAGCCTTTGTTGCTGTGCGCCAAAAATTAACAATTAAAAACTAACTATTTCTGACATTTGACATTTTTACGGAATTGACAGTTTATTTACAATTTATTATCAGAATATTATTTTTTATTACAATTTTTTTATATTAATTCATTAGTAAGGGTTTGTTGGTCAGTTAATACTAAGATTTAATTAAATTTCTCTCATAATTAAATATACATATATTTAAATGTAAAAAATATACAAGAATACCGATATTTTCCGCGAATACCGATATTTTTTGCGAATATCGATATTTTGCGCGATATATCGCATTTCAAATTGTTCGCGCCTTAGAGCCTAATATATTTTACAATGCAATACCTACTATGTTTTCTATATATAATATCATGTATCCAACATCAACAAAACAAGTGAACAATTTACTGTCAATATATACAAAATAAAATCATATTTTTCAAAGCAATTTAAAGTTTATAAATCATACACAAATATCGATATAAAAATATCGATATATTTTTCTAAAGTATCGATATTTTCGAAATATTGATATATCGTTCCCATCCCTACCCTGGATAGTCCCGATGGGATTATCCGGGTAGCAACCATTCGCACTCCCACGGGCATCTTTCTTTGACTCGTGGTGAAACTATGTCCATTGCCTAACGGACATACACCTAGGGATATACGATACTGAGAAAGTATCGATATTTGAGTATCGATAATATCGAATATAAAAAGTATCGATACCGATATCGTATAGAAACAAAATATTGAGATTTTCAAGTATCGAAAGAAAAAATGAATATATTTTCTATAAAACGTAAAAAACATTTTATCTTTATAATAACAATTTCATTGTATTACAATAATAAGTAGATTAAAGTATAAAGGCTATTACAAACGTTTAGACGGAACTAAATGGGAATTTCGTTCTTTTAGATTGTCACGAGAACGGACCTTGCTTGTCAATATATACAAAATAAAATCATATTTTTCAAAGCAATTTAAAGTTTATAAATCATACATATTATTTTGGTCCTTCGAAAATCCGGATAGAATCATACATATTCTTAGTCCATTAAGAAGCAGGAAAGAATTTTACAAATTCTTCATCCTTCAATAAACTGGAAAGAATCAACATATTCTTGGTTCATCACACTTACAAGTAAAGTCTGGTGGAATCTACTGTAGAGGACAACCTGCACAGTTACAGCGCATCTTCTACATACCTGCTCAAGCTTGTTAGCAACAGTGAGAAGCCGAGAAGAAATCGAACATTAAGAAAAGGATCTTTTCTATTTATTTCCTGGTGAAATTGTTCCTTGTTCATTACACATTTTACAATGTCAACAGACGATACATTAAAGCAATTGAATTATAAACGCGGTGCATGCAAAACTCGTTTAACGCTGTTTAAAAGATTTGTCGATGCAGTAACGTCTGAAAAAAGCGAATCTGATAAATTCAGCGAATTACAGTTGCGTGTAAACAAAATTTAGAGTGTGCTATCAGATTTTGAAAATGTTCACTTAGAGATTGAATGCCTCATGGGTAAATCTGACACTGATTTCAATGAGCGTATGACTATCGAAAATTCGTATTTTTCATTGCTAGACAAAGCTAAAAAGTTACTCGAAACTAACAAAATTCAAAATGATCTTGACAACATTTCCGTTAAATCGAATCAGTCCGAAATAGCATTTACTAGTAATCGTAATAGATCATACAAGGTTCCTAAAATCGATATACCTAAATTTAGCGGGAAATACGAAGATTGGCTTGAATTTCGCGATTCTTTTATTTCAATGATCCATTCAAATAAAGAAATGGACAACATACAAAAACACCATTATCTTAAAGCCTCATTGGAGGGGGATGCAGCCGGTGTTATCCGATCTGTTCGTTTATCGGAAAGTAATTATGCAATAGCATGGGAACTTTTGTGTGATAGGTACAACAAAGAAAGCCTTTTAATTTACAACCATGTAAAAGCATTAGTCAATTTGTCAGTGAGTACTCATGCTACTGCAATATCCCTACGAAAATTGCATGACGAAATAATGAAACATATCAGGTCTCTAGAAACACTAGGTGAAACTCCCAAAAATTGGGACACAATTTTAATCTTTTTAATTTCAGAAAGACTAGATGCGCAAACGATAAAGGAGTGGGAAATCCATATGCCAGTTGAAAAACCTACCCTGGATGATATATGCAATTTCATAAAATCCAGAGCTGACTTGTTAGAAAAGATCAAGAACAAAACACAGGCTAAAACGACGGATACTAGATGTAAAGAATCTAAGCGTTCGGTTGCTATGGTAACGGTAAGCAAATCATACGTATTTTGTAAAGACGATCATTATGTCTATATTTGTGAGAAATTCAAGGCCTTATCGGTTAAGGATAGAATTGATCAAGTCCGTAAGCTAAAATTATGTTCTAATTGTCTGAAACCAGGACATGTCATTAAATTTTGTAGAAGTGGCAATTGCAGACAATGTCACGGCAAACATAATACACTTTTGCACTTAATGCGTGATCCACAGGTGGGTGTGCAAGATCGTGATACCGAAAACACCAGCATGGCACAAGAACAATCTGAACGGTTAACCCTGTCAGCTCAGACGCAACTAACGGATAACATTTTACTATCCACAGCTGTTGTACAAGTATTCGACATAAATGGCAAAGCCCACAACTGTAGAGCCCTACTGGACTCGGGATCTCAATCTAATTTCCTCACTTTAGACCTTTGCCATCGTTTAAATTTGCCTATTATTCGTACCGATGTAACTGTTTTAGGCATAGGTCGAAATGCCTAAAGTCTTTGCAAAAGATGCAACATACGTATTCAATCGCGAGTAAATTCATTTTCTACTTACATGTCATGTTATATTTTAGATAAAATTACTGATGTATTACCATGCAAAACGTTCAATAGATCAATTTTGAGCATACCTGCGCATCTCAAAATGGCGGATCCAGATTTCAACAAATCTAATAAAATTGACTTATTGATAGGCGCGAATCTCTTCTGGTCTTTACTATGCGCTGGACAAATACGTCTAGGAAAAAACCTACCAATAATTCAAAAGACAAGCCTAGGCTGGATTGTTTCTGGTCCAATCGGCCCAACGCAACAAAACAATTTTTCTTATCTCACAACCCAATTTTACCAAGCAATCAATATTGAAAATCAGTTAGCCAAATTTTGGGAGGTTGAAGAGATAAATTCAAACTCGGTTTTATCAGACGAAGAAAAAGCGTGTGAAGCTCATTTCACCCAAAACGTCACTCGCAATAACGGGGGTAGATTCATAGTCACAATTCCTTTCAAAGAACCTACTTCACGTCTCGGTGACACACAAAGTCATGCTCTAAAACAATTCAATACATTGGAACGCAAATTGCAATCAAACAAAACGCTCAAGCAGAATTATGTTGAATTCATGTCGGAATACATAGCACTTGGTCACATGACCAAGTGAATAAAATCGCGCAACCTAATTATTTCCTGACTCATCATGGAGTTCTAAAGGAAACTAGTAGCACAACTAAATTACGGGTTGTATTTAATGGTTCAATGCCATCTACAACTGGTTGGTCTCTTAATAGTCTAGAAATGATTGGTCAAAACATTCAAGACAATCTTTTTCTAATCCTATTACGTTTTCGGAAACAACGTTATGTAGTATCTGCGGACATCGCGAAAATGTATCGCCAAGTACTAATACATCCAGAACATAAAAAATTTCAATACATATATTGGAGGGATGAACAAACAAACGAACTATCCGTTTATCAATTAAATACGGTAACATACGGAACCGCGTCGGCAGCCTACCTCGCAATTCGATGCTTAAAGCAACTCGCTATCGATTGTCAAGATTTGCATCCTACTGCAGCTAGAATTATTGCGCACGATTTTTACGTTGACGACCTGCTAACCTGTGCAGATACGGTCGAAGAGCTCACTAAAACTTCTCAGCAAGTACAATCCAGGAGGTGGAGGTTTTGAGCTCAGAAAATGGTGTTCGAACAGTTCAGAGTTCTTAGAAAATTTTAAGCATTTTGAATCAAATCAGAAATACTATTTCAACGACTCCAAAGAGAGTTCCAAAATCCTTGGATTACTTTGGTCACATGAAAACGACCCGTTAATGTATTCTATCAATCAACCGTCAGAATCTAAACGTGTTAATAAGCGTATTATCCTTTCTGAAATATCTTAGATATTCGATCCTTTTGGACTACTAGCTCCATGCACGATAATAGCTAAAATCATGTTGCAAGAATTGTGGTCGTTAAAAATATCTTGGGATGAAGCAATACCTTTAGCTTTATATACGAGGTGGACTCATTTCAGAACTGAGCTTTCGCTATTAAACAAATTAAAAATTCCTCGATACACGTTGTGTGACAATTACAATTCTATTGAATTACACGGTTTTTCTGACGCCTCTTTAAATGCTTACAGCGCTTGCATATATCTTAGAGGCACATCAGTCAGTGATGTCCAGACTAGATTACTATGCGCTAAAAGTCGGGTCGCTCCTTTAAAATCGTTGACAATCCCTAGACTAGAACTTTGCGGGGCTTTTATGTTAGCACAACTCTACGAGAAAGTAAAGTCATCATTCAAACACGAAATCACACGTTGCGTTTTTTGGTGTGATTCAACCATAGTTTTGGGATGGATACGTACTTCACCCAGTCGCTTGCAAACATTTCCCAGCAATCGTGTTGCAGAAATACAACACCTTACAAATTTTGATAGCTGGAGACATATTTCTTCCGGAGAAAATCTAGCTGACATACATTCCAGAGGTCTAAAACCTAGCGAACTAGCATCATCACATTTATGGTGGCACGGACCATCTTTTCTAAATTATCCATCTGAATATTGGCCAGATCATATTAATTTTATTGATAGCGAACTACCTGAATTAAAAAAGACAACACATGCTAATTTAACTATAATCGAACCTAATGTTCTTTTCGAGCGATACTCGAGCTTGAATAAACTCATACGTATAACGAGTTTTTGCTTACGTTTCTCAAATAACTGTCGTACGAAAAGGAACAATCGTGAGACAGGTCCTCTAAAAACTTACGAACTAGAAAAAACGCTAAAATGTCTAGTCAAACTTTCACAACATGAAACATTTCAAGAGGAACTAACCCTCTTAAAGAAAGCCAATTCATATAGCCCAATACCCAATCGTTTAAAACGATTAACACCTTTTATCGATGACGACGGAATATTGCGCGTGGGCGGTAGTTTGCAAAATTCTGAATTCACCTTTGACAAACGACATCCTATGCTACTCTGTAGCAAACACAAACTAACTAAATTAATATTTCAATCGGAACATTTAAGACTGCTGCATACCGGTCCACAAATGCTACTCTTTGCAGTAAGAGAAAGATTTTGGCCTCTTGCAGGACGAAATCTCGCTCGTAATACCATTCGCAATTGCATAACATGTTTCAAGTTTGTACCAAAACCTTTAAATCCTCTAATGGGAAACTTAGCAGAGCACCGTCTCACCCCAGTAACCACCTTTAACGTGACTGGTGTTGATTACGCGGGTCCATTAATTATAAGGGATCACAAAGGTCGTGCTGCAAAGACAAGAAAATGTTACATTTGTCTTTTTATATGTTTTTCTGTTAAAGCTTTGCATCTTGAATTAGTGTCAGATTTGACCACCGAAGCCTTCATTGCAAGTTTTAAAAGATTTATTTCACGTCGCGGTAAACTTTCACATATTTATAGTGACAACGGTACTAATTTCATAGAGGCTAACAATGAGATAAAAGGTCTATACACTTTTTTAACTAAAAATCAAAACAAATTGTTCGAATTCTTTGCCAATGAATCAGTTACTTGGCATTTCATCCCTGCTTCTTCTCCACACTTTGGTGGACTTTGGGAAGCCGGAGTGAAATCAACTAAACATCACTTACGTAGAGTGATCGGTAACTCTATTTTAACATTCGAAGAGATGTATACTCTGTTGACAGAAATAGAATGTGTCTTGAATTCGCGTCCATTATCACCAATGTCGTCAGATCCTAATGATTTGGAACCATTGACACCATCTCATTTTCTTATCGGAAAACCACTCACTTCTTTACCTGACACAGATCTAACAAATGTAAAAATAAATCGTCTTTCAAGATTTCAGTATATCCAACAGCTTCAGCAACATTTCTGGGCGAGATGATCTAAGGAATACGTGTCAGAATTACAACAACGCACCAGATGGAAGAAGAATCAGCACAACATACAGCGTGGCACCTTGGTTGTCATCAAGGACGACAATCTACCGCCGTGTAAGTGGCGCCTCGGACGCATTATCGACCTGCATCCTGGCAATGATCAGATAGTACGTGTAGTATCCATCAAGACAAGAAATGGTACTATAAAAAGAGCCGTAGCCAAGTTGTGCCCTTTACCCATCAGCGACGGCCCATAATGCAATATACTTTGCAAGACACTACCTTCCAAGGCCGGGGGCACGTTCGCGCCTTAGAGCCTAATATATTTTACAATGCAATACCTACTATGTTTTCTATGTATAATATCATGTATCCAACATCAACAAAACAAGTGAACAATTTACTGTCAATATATACAAAATAAAATCATATTTTTCAAAGCAATTTAAAGTTTATAAATCATACACAAATATCGATATAAAAATATCGATATATTTTTCTAAAGTATCGATATTTTCGAAATATCGATATATCGTTCCCATCCCTACCCTGGATAGTCCCGATGGGATTATCCGGGTAGCAACCATTCGCACTCCCACGGGCATCTTTCTTCGACTCGTGGTGAAACTATGTCCATTGCCTAACGGACATACACCTAGGGATATACGATACTGAGAAAGTATCGATATTTGGGTATCGATAATATCGAATATAAAAAGTATCGATACCGATATCGTATAGAAACAAAATATTGAGATTTTCAAGTATCGAAAGAAAAAATGAATATGTTTTCTATAAAACGTAAAAAACATTTTTTAAATATATTTATTGACTACAATTACTTATAACTAGTTAACAATTACATGTTTAAGTACCGAAAAATGTTATTCATAAACTTAAACTTCTTATTCTAAGTGGTAGTACTTATTTACAATATAGTTTTAACTTAATTAGTAAGCATAGGGAAAAATTTTTAACAAAAAACCTATATCACATCACGTATTATTTTATAGTCTATTTTCATATGTTAAGAGTCTTTTCTGGCACTGTTTTACCACTAAGTTTTAAGGCACTCATGCTCACATAAGAATATGTTTAGTAAGTCTGTGTTTGTACTTCTTAAATGGCAGTTCATCTATTTCATAATTACCAATATCACGGATTAGGGGATAGTCACTCACAAGGCACTTAGAAAAGAACTTCTCTGTCATTTTGTAGATTACGTCTTTTATGAAGGTTATATTTAACTCATCGTGCATTTCACTAATTCTTTTGTACCTGGGATAGTTTCCTGCTAGTCTTAGGCATTTGTTTTGCACAATCTGTAGCTTCGTGTAATTGATGTTGGACGTGTTGCTCCAGACAGGACATGCGTATATTAGAGTTGGCATGATTATTGTTTTGTATAGTAGAATTTTATTTCGCTGCTCGAGTCCTGATCTCCTGTTTAAGATTGGGAACAGGTTACCCATGCACGCAGTTGCTAGCTGGCAACGTTGTTTGCAGTGATTTGTAAAATTCAGTCTATGATCTAGATGAACACCTAAGTACTTGACTGTGGGAGACCATTCTATGTCGACTCCCTGTATGCTAATGTTCCGAGTCAAAACGGGTCTTCTTCTGGTAAACAGAATAGCTTCAGTTTTAGTTTCATTTATTTTTATTTTCCACCTCTGCATATATTTTAAGATTTTGTCTGTCGCTTGTTGAAGCCTTCTTATGATGGTGTCTATTCTCCAGGACTGAGTAAAGATGGCGGTGTCATCAGCATACAGAGAGTAAGACACATTATTCATGCGTGGAAGGTCGTTTATGAATATGCAGAAGAGAATTGGACCTAGGATTGAGCCTTGTGGGACGCCTGCTACAATTTGTCGTGTAGATGATTTGCAGTTATTAATGACTGTTTGGAAATATCGGTCTTGGATGTAAGATTTTAATAAATGGATAAGATATGGTGGGAATTTTAGCTTTACTATTTTGAAAATTAGACCTTCGTGCCAGACAGTATCGAACGCCTTTTCGATATCTAATGCTATCATTCCGGTGTATTTATTTTGGTTAAATCCGTAGGTGATTTTGTCTATTAATCTGGCTAGTTGGCTCGTAGTAGAGTGCGCTTTCCTAAATCCAAATTGTTCTGGTATTATTCCATTTGTGTCCGCATCTAGTTGGTTATAAATTCTACGTAAATAGACCTTTTCTGCTACTTTACTTAGTGAACTGAGCAGGCTAATGGGTCTATAGCTAGATGGTAAGTCTGACGACTTATTTGGTTTCTTAATAGGCACAGTTTTACTTATTTTCCACGCATTTGGAAAGTAGCCATGTACCATAGTGCTATTTATGATTCTTGTTAGGAGTATGATGGCTTTGTGGGGAAGATTTTTAAGTAGTCGTGGTGATATGTTGTCAAGACCTGGTGATTTTTTGTTTTTAAGCTTCTTAATTAGCTGCTTGAGTTCTTCAGGAGTTGCAATATCGACATTTTCTGGGTTTATTATATTCTTGTTGATATATTCCTTTACAAGTTTGCTTACCTTACTCGTGAAGCTGGTTGTGCCAAGGTCGATATTTTGTTTATGTACTCTTTCAAATTGATCCGCTAATGCATTTGCTTTGTCTTGATCTGAGTAATTGTACATACCATTTCTTAGTAAGGGTGGAAGAGCAGAGGATTTCTTTAAAATTGTTTTTGAAACTTTCCACAAGTTTCCGCTTTCAGGTTGCAGTGTAGAAAGAAATTTGTTCCAGTTTTCGTTGCGCATTTTCACAAGCACTAGTTTTACCATATTACTGAGCTTATTATATAATGTACGGAAGTGCCTATTTCTCGTTTTCTGATACTGTTTTCTGAAGTAGTTTTTTAATTTAATTAAGGCGGCTGTGTTGTTTGGTAGTTCCAGCTGGTTTGCGCATATTTCGCTCTTTGGTATGTGGTTATCGGCGGCAATTGGTATTAACTCAGTGAGGGTAGTTAATAGTTTGTCGATGTCATGTGGACTATTAATTGGTGCATTGTGTGGAGTGTTTTCTTCTATTTCTGCTCTGTATGCCTTCCAATTGGCTTTAGAATATTGGTAGATCAGTGGTTTGGGGTTATACTGGGCACTAGCACCTAGTTTTAGAAATACCGGTAGGTGATCCGAACTTAACATAGTTTTTGTTACCGGTTGCGAGGTACTGACACTGTTTCTGGTAATGGCAATATCTAAAACGCTTGGTTTACTTCGGTTGTTAGTTGGGTAATAAGTAGGCTCCTCGGGTGCTAATAGTTTTAGATTTGTATTTTGCATTAATAGTTTCTGTAATATTTTGCCATTTCTGTTATTAGTGTGGCAGTTCCACATTGCATGTCTGCAATTAAAATCTCCTACAATAATAACTTTATTACTTATTGCCAAGAGACTCGTTATATCATTTTGTGTCATTGGTGTTTTTGGAGGTATATATATTGCTATTAGGTGGATTGGTCCTAAGGCAGTGTCAGCTTTCAAGCATACGGAGTCTATGTTAGGTTTTACGTTAGTTAGAGGATATTCTTCGTGTTTAATGCCTCTTTTGATGAGGATTGCTGTTCCGCCTCCCATGGAGTTCCTATCTTTACGGTAGATGTAGTATCCTCTGAATTTTAATTTATTTGTCATTTCTAAGTGCGTTTCGGTAATAACTGCAATGTCAATTTCTTCAGTCCGTAGTACATGTTTAAGTTCTAGAGTTTTATTCTGGATAGACCGAGCATTCCAGTTCATTACTTTAAGGTAGTTTTTGTGGTTCGCCATTACGGTCCAAACATTGATACTGCGAAATCAACTACGAGCATAAGCTTACTTGTTCCATCAGGGGCTGCAGCTAATCGCGACATTAAAACTTTAATATTCTGTATCGTTCTCTGCAAGTCAAAGTTTTGTAGAAGACTTTTGATCAGATGTAATACTTCACTTATACTGGACGTTGGACTTTCAGACTGGTTATTTGTATATGTTGGCCACACTGGTGTTTTTCTGTTTTGATTTTCGGGGCTGGCATTTTTATTTAGAGGAGGAAAAGAATTATTGTTAAATGCTGGTGGCTTAGGGATTTGAGGTGAATTACGGTTGAGGTTTGGTCTCGGTCTCCTATTACATAGTCTGTAGCTGGCAGGATGATTCTCGCCACAGTTAGCACAATTAGGTGTTTGGTCTTTTTGCTGGCATTCTTTAGTTAAGTGTTATTGTCCGCAGATAACGCAACGCGGTACCTTGGTACAATTCACTGCAATATATCCGAAAGCCTGACATCTGTAGCATTGGGTTGGCCCGGAGTTCTTGATTTTCTCCCACTGAATTATGCAGAAACAGATTCTTTTATGTTGCACAATGGTTCTGGTATCTGTACCTTTTGCAAAGGTCACTATGTACAGTGGGTATGCATGGACTATCTCGTTATTTTCCTTCTTGGTAATCTGCGAAACGTTAATTATCCATTATAATTTTGTGAACTTTCAGCTCGATTTTAAACGCGTCACTATGTGTAGACACTCTTTTATAAGCGCGACATTCTTTCGCTGTTTTACTCTCCGCTTTCATAGCTGCTTTGCTCTCTGCTTCACTATGTGCTTAGCCTAAGTGAGCTGTTGTCGGAGAACGTCGCTTTGACTGGTGGTGAGCGACCGACCACACACCTCAGCCCCGCTAGCACCTAGGAACTTAGCGTTACGAGGATACACAGAAATTAGGGCTTTTATATATATAATGCTAATGGCCAAAGTAGCCGAAGCATACTTCTGTAAATAAAAAAAAAAAGTGTACATCCGGTGGAGACATTTTTTACCAACACATTACCTAGAAACTGTGAGATATTCCGGCGAAAGTTACAGTTTTTGTTTGTGCGAGTGTGAGTTTTCTTAACGATCTTCAGTGGGATTCTGAAAGTTTGCGTTGTCACTATAGTAAAGGAGACTTTAGTTGACAGATGACGGTTATTTAAAGCATATGGTTCAATGGGAGGAACTATAGCAATACAATTTCCATTTTTGATTAGAGCCATCATTTGTTCACAGACAAAGCTATAAATAGAGAAAGAGATACAATTTGTTTTATTTGACAGGCCTGTCTTCCATCTAGTGATGGGAGGTCTAAACCGTGCGCGTGTAAACAAAACGACATACGTTGAAGTTACCATAATATAATATAACAAAAAAAGACAAAAACTATGAACGTACAGTAAGAAGCCGACATACGTTCTTGACATCTTACATAAAACTGTGTGAAATAGATATACATTTCTTTATCGGTTCTCAATCGATCAATCTGTCAAGTAAAATCTCCTTTACTATACAAGGGTTAACGTTAAGCCACGGCGGTTTTTGTCGAATTGCGATTTTGAACGAAAGTTTCCAAGCACATTAACGCTGAAAGTTGGAGTGTCTTGACGCCAGATGAAACGCAGCGTCGAGAGATAGCTTGTATTAACATTAACATATTTTAACCTTCAAAATTTTAGATTGGAAGTTATAATATAATTAAAATTACATCAATCTTTATCATATAACGCATCTGACTGCATATTCTACTACAGATTACATAAAAATATTGATTACATAAGTAGTAAACAGTAAAAAACCTTATAGAAAAATAATTTTATTGAAAAAATAACGTTGAGCAAAAATTCTAAAAATGACTTGGGAACGGAAGAAAAATTTTAAATTTAGAATATAAACCGCCCCGGTTTATTAGCCCCTGGTTTATTAGGGTGCTTATGCAAAAATTTTAAAATCACTCGATGACGAAGGGGGTAAAAAATCAGAATATTTAATAATAATAATAATAATAATAATAAACTTTATTGTAGGCGAAGTTTCAGCCAGGGCTGGTCTTCCAACTTAACCTTTTTCATCGTGTAAATACAATAATACATTTTTATATATAAATTACATTCTTACATTTTATATAAATTAGCATAAGAAGTTTAGCGAACTTTAATTCAGCGAAATTCAGTAGACGTGCGGGTGAAAATATATGACCTGGGAGAATAAAAAGTATATTCGCGAAACAGGATTACTTGGTG
The DNA here is from genome assembly GCA_963971575.1 of Liopterus haemorrhoidalis. Taxonomy (NCBI): domain Eukaryota; kingdom Metazoa; phylum Arthropoda; class Insecta; order Coleoptera; family Dytiscidae; genus Liopterus; species Liopterus haemorrhoidalis. Next base: position 13,864,662 of record OZ020619.1, read on the forward strand.
TGATTTTTTGTCTGCAACCATGTTTTATATTTTGCTTTGAAAGATTGCACAGAGAGAGATTTTAGGCACTTGGGTATTTGATTATACATAGATGGGGCGCAGTAGGAAAAGGAACGCTCGAAAAATGAACTTTTGTGGGCTGGAACTTCTAGGCTATAGAAGTCCCTAAGAGTAAGGCTATGAAGGGAAGTTCTCGAAACTAGTTTGCAGCTTAAGTAGGTAGGCGTTTGATTGATTACTAATTTATGGATAAACGAGGCAAAGTGTAAATTTCGACGCTGTTCCATAGTTAGCCAATTTAATGAACTCAACCCTTTGGACGTCGGAGTTCTACTACGAAGTGACAGTACAAATCTTACACAGTAGTTTTGAATTTTTTGAATTCTGAGTTTGTCAACATGAGTGATACAGGAGTGGTATATAATATCACCATAATTAAAAATAGATAAAACTAAACTATCAGCAAGAGATTTTCTTAAATTGCGAGATAGACAAAATCTATTCATATATAAGTTTTTTAAGGCGAGAAAGGCCCTTCTTAAAAGTGAACTAATATATGAGTTAAATCTCAACTGTGTGTCAAGAACAATGCCTAGATTCTTATATTCATGCACTAATGGTAGAATATTATTGTTTAGTTCAATTCGAACTTCGCCGTGATCCAAACTATCAGTAGGGGTAGATTTATTCCCAAAGATCATAACTGCTGATTTTTTAGCATTAACCATTAAACAGTGGTTGTTACAATAATGTATAAGAGAAACCAGATCTTTATTCACGTTTTTAACAGCTTCAGCTAGGAACTCTGGCTTGAAGGATAAATGCAATTGGGTATCATCGGCGAAGAGACGAATTTTACAATATTTTATTGCGTTTTCCATGTCAAAGATATAAATAGAATAAAGAATCGGTCCCAGACAGGAGCCTTGTGGTACGCCCTTAGAAACGAATCTATCGTCTGAAGTTTTATTATTCAACAATACTCTCTGCGTGCGATTATTGAGGTAAGATTCGAAAAATTTAGTTGTGTGGATGTCAAGGCCAATGTAGTTTAATTTCTGAAGAAGAAGCTCATGGTTGATACTATCAAACGCCTTGGTAAAATCTAGAAGTAATAGGCAAGTTGACAATTTATTCTCAGTTGAAACAAAAATATTGTCCGTGACATCCAAGAGAGCAGATATTGTACTATGTCCAGGTCTAAATCCAGATTGTGTTTCGGGAATAATATTATTTGAGAAAACATATTTTGACAGCTGGGCATATATGATCTTTTCAAAAACTTTGCTGAGAGCATTTAAAATGCTTATAGGGCGCAGATCCGAGAAGTTTTCCGGTTTATTAATCTTGGCTAAAGGAAGGATTATAGCTTGTTTCCATACGTTGGGAAAAACACTATGTTTTATACAGAAATTAATTAGATGGCATATATGGGTAGTGCATGTAGGTATTAGTAACTGTATCATAGGTGTGTTAATGCCATCAGTGCCAGTACTGAAAGAAGATAATGATCGGATAACTTGTTCAACATCTTCTTCGGAAACAGGAGAAAAGTGAAATGAAAGATTATGGTTCAACTTATTATCCTTGTAATAACGAGCTGTCTCCATACATAGATTGGTGGAAGGTACAGCATTTATGAAGTAGTCATTGACAGAGGTAGCTTCGAAAGAGTCGGTAGGAATCGAAATAGGTGTTTTACTGTAAATACCGCACTTCTTAAGTACGCGCCAATGATTACCTGCTTTTACATTTTTCAGTTTATGCTGAATATAAGCTTTCTTTTCTCTACTAATGGTAGCAGTAGTAAAGTTACGCAACTGTTTGTAGTAGTCCCAATGAGATTGTAGCCTAGTTTTCTTAAATTTACAAAATGCTTTATTCCGTAATTTCATAAGAAATTTCACATTGTCAGTTATCCATGGTTTATGATTATTCTTTTGAACATAAGTTTTAATCGGACAGAAATGATCAAAAACAGAAAGAACTACTGAATTAAAAAAATATAACTTATCGTTGATATTCCCCAAATTATACAACGGACTCCAATTTATGTTAGTAAGATGTGACTTGAAGTTACTATAATCAAAGTTATGAAATGACCTACAACTATATTGAGATTGTTGTTGTTGTTGTTTATCATAGACTAATCGACAAAATGTTAATCTGTGATCCGTGATATGGTGCATATTGACTGTACCCACTAGATCGCATATAGTCGTATCCGAAATCAAGATGTGATCTATTAACGTTTCAGAAGTAGCAGTTATTCTAGTAGCTTCATTAACTATCTGTGTAAGACCGTAATATCCCATCATTTCCGAGAATCGCTTGACATATGAATTATTTTTATCAAACATATCTAGGTTGAAATCGCCAACACATATGACAGTGTCGCATGTGGGTAAGACTGACATTAAAGAGTTTTCAAACGAATCTAGAAATGAACAGAAGTTACCGGCTGGTTGCCTATATATAACACCACAACAAATTTTTTTATTGGAAAGATTGAAAGTTATCCATAGTTGCTCTATGTCGACGTTTACAATCCCGGTCCCCACATCCTCTAATACTTTAAATTTAACATTATTATTGATATAAAAACCAACACCTCCGCCTTTCTTGCCTAGACGAGCCTTATTAATAAGTTTATAGTTCGGTACATTGAAATGTGACAGATCATTAAATTTATATACCCAAGTCTCACTAATCCCCAAAATATCATATTTTTCACCAGCAAACCTATCTACAAAATCGCTGAAATGGCTCGCAAGCGATTTTACATTACAATGCGCTAAACTAAACTTCATTACAATAATTACGATGCACAGTTGGCAGTTAGAGATATAGGAACATAAATATATTTAAAATTAGTGATATAAGCGACAAGTATGATCATATTACAATTACAAACTTATCATAAATATTAACAAAACAATAATAAAAAAATAAATAGAATAAAATAATAATAAAAATAATAAATAAATAAAAATCGTATAGGTATAATCATATGGATGAAGTAATAATAACCTAACAAAGATTTATTATTTTAACTGTAAACAAGAATATTAATTTAAAAACTCTAAATACATAAATATAATATAAAAATAAATAAGTAATAAAAATGATAATAATAAATATTACACAGAGTAAGGCATAAAAATAAAAAATGAAAAAAAAAAAAAATATGCTTGTTTCAATAAATACGTGAAAAAGTAACATGTGAGTAAATTGCAAGTAGGTGAACATATAAATATACCTATAACAAGACAGTAAAAAATACAAACAGGCATAAATAATAAAAATATATAGTAAAAAGCAGTCCCCTGTGTGCAAATATCAATATCAATATTATTGTATAGGAATAAACAAATTGGAAATACGGAGTTTGAATAGAACGGTGATTAGACCACTATATTTTCATTAAAAGATAAATAAATATATAAATAAATAAATAAATAAATAAATAAATAAATAAATAAATAAAACACATAAATACAACTATTCATTAAAATCAAATAATTAAGTTAAAATAAAATCTATGAAAAAAAAACATATCGATATTGAAATCTCCACACAAGGTCAGTTCACACATGTGATATCAGACAATAGGTGACATAATCAAGCAAAATTTTACAAGTTTATAATACAACTGTCAGGGGTCAATGACCTCACTTGTGAACAGCTGATTCTGATAAAGTTATGAGATGATCAGCATTATTAATTTTGATGGATCGGTCCTTAATTTTTACAAAAACGGAACAATCGCGGGTCCACACATTTACCAAACCGAACTTGGTCACTGCGTTTTTAAGAAGATCTAAGTTAATTTTGGTGAGATCTTCCCGAATAACAATCCCTGAACCTTTCAGTTTCTTTTTATTACGGTAAACCGAACTTCTAAAATTGTACCCGGTGAATTTAATTAATATCGGACGGCACTTACCCTGAATTATTCTACCAACTCTATGCGATCTGTCAATCGCGTTATTTGGAAGATTGACATGCAAGTGCTGACTAAATACGTTGGAAATAAGAACATCTGTGTTCTCATTAACATTTTCGGGAACACCAAACACTCTCAGATTATTTCGCCGGGAATATTGTTCTAGATGTTGAAGGCGTAAGTCGGATTGCTTCAGGAGATCTTGCTTATCAGAAAGTATTTTTTCTAAATCAGAAATTCTGGTTTCCGCTACAGCCAAACGTTCTTCATAACGTTTTATAATAACGCTAGAAATAGCGTTAGCTATGGAATCCAGAACGGCCGGTGATTTAAGAACGTTTTTGACTACTTCCTCAATATCGCCGAATTCATTTCCTGGATCTCTTTGGCTTCGCGTAGTTTTTCTACTCGTACTTTGCGCCATTGTATTTTTTAACTAAAATAGCTAATCACTCGTCACTAACAGGTATTAACTCTGCCACTGAGACACACGTCTACACACAAAGAATGCACATGTAAGAATGAGATAAAATTTAAAGGGGGCGGGGGCAATTTTTTCAAAAATCAATTGAAAGGTGGGCAGACGTACAAAAAAAATCAGCTGTGGCCACCACAGGAACGACCGCCATCACAAAGTACTTGTATAAAATACAAACAAAAAAAATATTTCAAATAAAAGTTGTTAGTTATAGCTTCTAAAGCAACTTTTGTTAAATACATTTTTTCGAAATATTTCTCTGTTGTGAAATATTCGTAAAAATCTTAAAATAGACACGAGTGAATTCCCATTTCTAGTTATGCGATTTTTACCAAAACTTGATCAACTCATGCCATTGATGTCAAAAGCTTAAATATGAAGTTTCATAAAAATCCTTTCAGCCGAATTTGCTGTGCACGTGTACACAGACCGACAGACATCATGCTAAAAATAGTGAAAACGTTATGTACGGCCCTCAATTCGTGGAGATCCATCGAAGTCTAGAAATGTCAAAATCGGTATGATCACAATACCTCCCTTAGGTATATATGTTGGTCGGTAAAAATTACTTGAGGGTGGAGGAGGTAAAAATTCAGAAAATAATCTGGGGGCAGAGGGACAAAAATTCTAAAAATCACTTTACGCGAGGGCAGGAATACAAAAAAAAAACTCTTGAGGATGGGGGAGGTAAAAATTCAGAAAATAAGTTGATGGCAAGGGGGAACAATAATGGTAAAAATCACTTTAAGGGAGGGCAGAAGTACAAGAAAAAAATTACGTGAGGATGGGGGAGGTAAATGTTAGTTAGTTAGTTAAAAATTTTGGCGCACAGCATCAAAGGCTATTTGCGCTTAACGCAGCCCATCTAAATGACTACACTACATATTAAAAACAATAAATTAAACAATCAATAAATAAATAAAATCAGTAAAATAACGCTTACTCAATAAAAGAAATCATGCAAAGACAAACACAAATAAATAAGATAAAAAAGTCTGTTCGAAAATTTGAACAGACTCAGGGTGATGGTAAGAGGCTGTTAAGGGACCAATTACCATCGAATATCACAGTTTAGTAATAAAACACATTAAAATAAGGTGCAAGACTTCACAAATAAAACAGTAAGTTCGATTCTCTCAGGAAGAGTATCATCCTGTCCATGAGTACTTTGTCATCACCTAAAGCAACTGACAGGTCATAGCACAGGCCTAACCTCTCCCTGACATCCTCGAATTGTACACATTCAGTTAAAAGGTGTAACACAGACAAAGCTGTGCTACACGTCTCACAGATAGGGGACTCTTCACTTCGGAGGAGGTGTCCATGGGTCCACCAACAGTGGCCTATACGAAGGCGTGTGATGGCGGTTTCCTCCCTGCGGTTAATCCTGCAGGAAGAACCCCATGGTTTAACGTTTCCCTTAATCTGTCGCAACTTAACGTTCTGTGTGCGGCTCCACTCATGTTGCCGCATGTCTAAAACCAGGTGTTTCAGAAGACTCTTTGCGTCATCTGGAAAAATGAAACTCACATCAATCATAGGTCTGTGGGAGGCGGCTTTTGCAGCTGCATCTGCCGCTTCGTTGCCTTTAATACCAACATGTCCCGGCAGTGGCGCACCCAGGAATTTTTCTTGAAGATATTTAAAAAAGCTCCTCGCTTCGATGACAAAAAAACAAAAAGGTCCTCACTTGTAAAACACAAGTGATGAGCAAAAAAAAAAAGGTCCTCACTTGTGAAACACAAGTGATGAGCAAAAAAAAAAGTTCCTTACTAGTAAAATACAAGCGATGAGCAAAAAAAAGGTCCTCATCTCTTAAAGTTTTATATTTCCATATCTATATATTTACCTAAGATCATAATGCAAAAAAAAAATTAAAAAATTTGGTATTTCCATCCTTCTTGGAGGAAGGGCGCACCCCCCTGGATGCGCCACTGTGTCCCGGTATCCAAAACAGCTCTACCCTCACATTCTGAGTATTCAGATTGTGGAATAGCAACCGGATGGTTAGTTTAAGAGGATGCCCTGGATCTGGATCTTGAATACTGTTCAGAGTGCTCAGCGAGTCCGTCAAGATAAAACTTGACCGACTTTGCTCTGACGAAACAAAACACATGGCCTTGAAAATAGCGAACAGCTCAGCAGTGTAAACACTCGTTATAGAGTGCAGACGGTACTGAAACTGTTGGCGTGGATTCAAAATGGGGGAGGTAAAAATTCAGGTAATAAGTTGGGGGTAAGGGGGGACAAAAATTGTAAAAATCACTAAAACGGGGAGGTGGCATAACTTTTAAAAAAAATCACTTGAGAATCGAGTACAGAAAAGATCACTTGGGGGTGAGTGGTAAAATTCAGAATATCACTTGGTGATAGCGAGGGACAGCAATTCAATATATCAAATTGGGGAGGCAAAAATTTAGTACCTTCTGTTGAACACCACTGCAATAGAGTATAAATATATGACAGCAATTATGTAAATTAATACAATTATAAATTATATAAATATAATTTATTTTTATATTTTGTAGGTATAATAATCATAAAAGAGTATGGAATAATTGGATTGTAAATAAAAATAATAAATTGACAGATTGAATTATTTCAATTGTTAGGAAATACTCTAACTTGATTGGCTAAATGTAAAACATATACAAACATCTACAGAACTGTGGACAGGTCAATCTGAGATTTGAGAATACCGATTTGACATATGATCGTAACTATGGTGAGAGTTATTTAACATACACATAACTTAAGGCGGCGCACAACCCTATAGTTCTCAATAGTTTCTTATACAAAACTAATAACCGGAAATAAAATTAGTAACAATCTATATATCAAAATTTGCAGCGAATTTTTATCTATCTAATAGGATATTTTTAATTGTAGAAAACTCTGTTATTTAATTGTAAATAAACAAAAGGCGGCACACAACCCTATTGTTCTCAATAGTTGCTTATACTAAACTAATAATCGAAAATAAAATTAATAACAATCTATATATCAAAATTTGCAGCGAATTTTTATCTATCTAATAGGATATTTTAAATTGTAGAAAAAACTGTTATGTAAATGTAAATAAGCCAATTGTAGCTAAAGCTTCATTCTACAAAAAGGTTCTTAGTTATTTTGTTCTATTGTGAAAACTACTTATAGTTATTGTAGTTGATAGTCTATATTTGTCGCCATCTTGAATCTACAGCGGTTCTCAAAATAGGTGTTACGGGTAAGAATGATTTTACTTTTGTGAAGAATATGTGTACTAAGTGGCATTCCAAAAATTTTATCATCAAATATAATATTTTTCGACGAGAGTTCTATACTATAAGTAATCAAGTCGAAAAAATGTTGAGGTATTATTTGAACATTTCTACACAAAACTATATAAATATAAAAGTTATTTGAAACCCATAAATAGATTTAAAAAATTACAGAACAATGTTGCTGATGTCAATTATTAAGTTATTGAGCGATAACATTTTTACAATAAATGTTTCTACAATTAAAAATATCCTATTAAGCGGTGTCCACACTATGCCGCAGTTTGCCAGTTGGCAAGGCCATTTGGCAATGCCAGAAGTAATGTAGACGTGACCGTTGGCACATGCCATCGTGCCAGCGGCATGCCAACAAGAATCGCTCGAATGTCGGTCTCCTTCAAAGAAAGCCGATAAGAACGGAGAGTGGGGACGTGCCAACTGGTATCACGCGGCTTTAGGCTTAAATTCAGGTTGTGATTCAGACGCCGATGAGCAACGTTCTTTATAGATGGAGTGGACAAACGAAAAAGTGCTTAATTTGATCGATTTATACCGGGATCGTCCTGTTTTGTGGGACTGTCGTGTAAAGGACTATAAAGACAGGAATAAGAGATGTGACGCTCTATTGGAAATTGCGGTTAGTTTTGGAGTACAAAAAGAAGAAATTGACAGAAAAATCAAGAACTTGGTGTGTCATTTTTCGCGCGAAATAAAAAAAGAGAGAGAAGGTAATAAGTCTGGTGCGTGATCTACTTTGAAGACTTGGACGTACCCAAAACCGTCGTATTTTTTCTTCACTGTCAAGTATGATAACAGCAGCTGAAGCAATTAGTAAATCTGCCAGCTGGCCTTGCCAACTGGCAAACAGCGGCATAGTGGGGATGCGCCTTTAGATTGTAACGGTTATAAATAATAATTTTGGGTTGCCATTTTTGTTACATTTTATAATAAGAAAAACCATTTTTGTAACCATAAACTAATCTTTAAAAAAAATGACACGTAATAAATTCAATCAAAATCAAAAATAACTACAATGATCAAGTAGATGTTAGTTGATCTGGCAAGTAAAGCGTTATCCAAAATATGAGGTTACACCAAAAACGCATTTACTAGACCGGTTAGCGACTAGCTCGATAAAGATAGAGATTCTATTCTCAAGGACTGGGAGATGAAATTTTAACAGTCTATATTTATTTATAAGGGCGCCATAAGTTTAGATTGACGTCACTAAACCGGAGATAAACTTAAATCTTTTTCTAGTAGAAGTAGTTCTTACCAATTATCCCCAAATCGAGATTAATACATTGTGACTCAATAGGACTAACAAGCAATACTCGACAAATATGATATAAAGTAATCTTTATTAAAGAGTATCGTACATCATAAATTTTCAAAAAAAATAAAGAAAATGTGAGATTTAATAAATGATCTTGAAGTTAAACAGATTAGGCTCTCCAGAGTGGAAAGTCTAAACACACGAATACTGAATCAATTCACAAATAATACAATAAATATTAATCAATATTGTCAAACAATTCGAGACCACGTCTCGATCTATCTAAATAATGTGGTAACCAAATTGTCAAATAATAAGACCGGAGTCTTAACCTAAACTACATCAGATCAATTCTGAACTTAAATTCTAATCGAAATATCGAATGACCCAAAAATAACAAACAAAGTTTAACTGTCATTACGACAAGTACAATGGTACAATTCCTAACCAATAGGCTGTTTTAACTGTGATGCCGGAACGTAAAGCACACAAGTATTATTATCTACGACGAAGGTTTATAAATGAGACCTTTATTTACACCCTAGCCGCTCGGCTAATTTAACCGCGCGCCGGGATGCGAAACGCACAGGTTGCAATGGTAGGTACCAAATCGTAACAAACAATCCACGATTGTGTCAAAACAAAGACGTTTACGAATCGAAATCAAAACAAATATTCGAAACGTCAAATCAAAATAGCACTTAACCCAAAGGTACGGCTCGCAAATCAAAAACTATCCTTTCGGATGTATCCCTGATATAAAAGTGGTCGCTTGGGGAGAGAACGGATGCGATATCCCGTAACTGAACGATACACAGTAACGTCAGACTACCTCCTTCCCCAAATGAACAATAATATATCTCCACTACTCTAAACTACGGACAACAAATGTACAAATAAACCGAAATCGTACTAACACGAACCGAAATGTAACTCAAATTTCACTGACAAAATGGCTCTACGACAGTATTTGGAGAGACCAACCTTAATTACACTTAAATTAGAACCTGAGAGCTCTCTTACATAGATCTATTTAGAAAGTTGAGGTCGTTTGAACGTGGCAACGAACAAAACATAATCAAGTAACTCGTTTACACTAAATAAACACAAATACACGCCAAAAACGTGTGTCACAAGTTCTATAACCACGTACAAATGAGCTTATAACTTTCGATAAACACTTATCTGCATACAAGTCGCCTTCTACACAACGATTTTACACAAAATATAACTACGGTTGAGTCCTCCAGATGCTTCAGTGAAACATTGCCTGATGTACATGCAACACGAAGGAACTTCCTCTCCGCTAGCGCCAAAATAACTCCAAAGGAATAATATTTCGTCTCCTAGACGAACAACGGCTCTATAAATGCTTTTCACGTATCCGGCAGGGTACAATAACAGTTTCCAAACGATTCTACCGGTCCCAAAATGCTAAAAAATTAACGAAAACAACTGATATAACCATGTGCTATATCTTGAAAATGAAAAACTTACGCGTTTAGATGTAATACGCCTTCAATATGACAAAATGCTTATGTCAGTCGATGGAAGAACTATTTCTCGATCAATTTATGCCTTTTAGTTGAATTAAATCCGGCCAGTTGAAGGGAAGATACAAGATAAGATCGAACGTCGACCGCTCCGATCGAAGACAACCGCACAAGTGCCATTTTGTTTCTAAGCAATCTATTTTATCGATCCAAGGATCGGTTAGTTCACGCGTTCTACATAGATGGCAGCGCTGGTATCAATATTCAAAATATATAAATATTGTGTTACGAATAATTTACGTAACAAGATAGATAAAAATTCGGTGCAAAATTTGATGTATAAATTGATACTAATTTTATTTCAAATTGTTAGTTTTGTATAAGAAATTGGTTACCTCTGGGGGGTAAACGCAGCCTTAACGCCAGATTTCAGAATCCCACTAGTTCGGATCTATTCTGTATCTTAAAAAGATAAAAATTAACCTCAAGGTCGAAGATAAAAATTAACCTCAAGGTCGAAGTTAAAAAAATTTAACCACGCTTTACAATATTTTGTTATTCTGTAACTCTATGGCTCTAAAATTTTAACCTCGATGTGGTTAATTCAGTAGTTTATATTTGGAATTTTAACTCCAGCCAAATACATGGTGTTACTTTTTAAACAACTGTAATTCTAAACCTCTAAACTTGAAATAGCCAGAAAAAATCCACTTTTAGAATTAATCATGGCAAGTCTGTTTATTTTAAACATTGTTTATTTTAAAAATTTAGTTTAGGCGATCAGTTCGGATTAAACAAAGGCAACTGCGTGATATGAGTGACCCTTTTAATTTACTTGAAGGAACATTTTAAAATATTATTTATTCATTTTTCTAAAACTTCTACGAAATATCTCGTTTTATAAATGTTTTTTTTTTTTTTTTTTACCGAAAAGAATCAAAAGGTTTCCCATTTCCCGATATATTGCAAGTATATCTATATATATAAAAGCAAGTGTCCTGACTGACTGACTCATTCACTCATCACCGCCCAGCCCGAACCCCTGAGCCTAGAAACTTGAAATTTGGAGAGTATATTCCCTCTATGACGTAAGCACCCACTAAGAAGGGATTTTTCGAAATTCCACTCCTAAGGGATGAAAAGGGGTGAAATGTGATTTCACGAATTCCTTAATATCTCTTAGGGCCGATGGGATATCGACTTAGTTTTTGCTTACAAGTATTACCCATACAAATGCCGAAAAAGCAATTTCAGGATTTTGTCCTAATCAACCCCTAAAGGGGTGAACCTACAATCGGGGTGGATTATACATCCCGTTGTATTTCCTGTGTTCGTTTAGTTGCAAGATTACTTTGGACACCTATGTCCTTTTAAAATATCTCGAAATGGTATTGACAGTTTTTTGAAATTTCATCCCTAAAGGGTGAAAAGGGGTGAATTGTTATTTCAAGGATTCCTTAATATCTCTTAGGACCAATAACATATAGACTTGCTTTTTGCTTACAAAGATTAGCCATAAAAATACCGAAACACCAATTTCAGGATTTTGTCCTAATCAACCCCTCTAAAGGGGTGAATTATACATCCCGTCGTAATTCCTGTGTTCGTTTAGTTGCAACATTACTTTTTGGCACATATGTGTCTTTTTAAAATATTTCGAAATGGTATTGACAGTTTTTTGAAATTTCATCCCTAAAGGGTGAAAGGGGTGAATTGTGATTTCAAGGATTCCTTAATATCTCTTAGCACCAAATACATATAGACTTGCTTTTTGCTAACAAAGATTAGCCATACAAATACCGAAACACCTATTTCAGGATTTTGTCCTAATCAACCCCTAAAGGGGTGGATCTACAATCGGGGTGAATTATACATCCCGTCGTAGTTCCTGTGTTCGTTTAGTTGCAACATTACTTTTTGGCACATAGGTGTCTTTTTAAAATATCTCGAAATGGTATTGACAGTTTTTTGAAATTTCATCCCTAAAGGGTGAAAAGGTGTGAATTGTGTTTTCAAGGATTCCTTAATATCTCTTAGGACCAATAACATATACACTTGCTTTTTGCTTACAAAGCTTAGCCATACAAATACCAAAACACCAATTTCAGGATTTTGTCCTAATCAACCCCTAAAGGGGTGAAACTACAGTCGGGTTGAATTATACATCCCGTCGTAATTCCTGTGTTCATTTAGTTGCAACATTACTTTTTGGCACATAGGTGTCTTTTTAAAATATCTCGAAATGGTATTGACAGTTTTTTGAAATTTCACCCCTAAAGGGTGAAAAGGGGTGAATTGTGATTTCAAGGATTCTTTAATATCTCTTAGGACCCATAAGATATCGACCTGCTTTTTGCTTACCAAGATTACCCATACAAATATCGAAACACCAATTTTAGGATTTTGTCCTAATCAACCCCTGAAGGGGTAGATCTACAATCGGGGTGAGTTATACATTCCGTCGTATTTCCTGTGTTTGATTAGTTGCAACATTACTTTTTAGCACATAGGTGTCTTTTTAAAATATCTCGAAAAGGTTTTGACAGTTTTTTAAAATTTCACCCCTAAAGGGTGAAAAGGGGTGAATTGTGATTTCAAGGATTCCTTAAATCTCTTGGGGCCAATAAGATATTGACTCGCTTTTTGCTTACAAAGATTACCCATGCAAATACCGAAAAACTTATTTCAGGATTTTGTCCTAATCAACCACTAAAGGGATAGATTTACAATTGGGGTGAATATTCCGTCATATTTCCTGTGTTCGTTTAGTTGCAACATTACTTTTTGGCACATAGGTGTCTTTCTAAAATATTTCGAAATAGTATTGACAGTTTTTTGAAATTTCATCCCTAAAGGGTGAAAAGGGGTGAATTGTGATTTCACGATTTCCTTAATATCTCTTAGGGCCGATGGGATATCGACTTAGTTTTTGCTTACAAGTATTACCCATACAAATGCCGAAAAAGTTATTTCGGGATTTTGCCCTAATCAACCCCTAAAGGGCTGAACCTACAATCGGGGTGAATTATACATCCCGTCGTATTTCCTGTGTTTGTTTAGTTGCAACATTTCTTTTTGGCAAATTTAAAATATTTTGAAATGGTTTTGACAGTTTTTTTAAATCCCAAAAAGGTGAACAGGAAACAAAAAATCACAATTCACCTGATTTTAAGGATTCTTTTATGTCTCTTAAGGCTAATAACATACCGACTTGGTTTTTGTTTACAAATACTACCCATGCAAATGCCGAAAAATTTCAGGATTTTGTCCTGATCAATGCCTAAAGGGGTATGCTACAATCGGGGTGAATTATACATCCCGTCGTTTTTCCTGTGTTCGTTTAGTTGCAACATTACTTTTTGGCACTTAGGTGTCTTTTTAAAGTATTTCGAAATGGTTTTGTCAGTTTTTTTTTTTTAATTTCACCCCTAAAAGGTGAAAAGAGGAGGTGTGATTTCAAGGATTCCTTAATATCTCAGGACCAATAAGATATCAACTTAGTTTCTGTTTACAAATATTGCCCATGCAAATATCGAAAAACTTATTTCAAGATTTTATCATAATCAATCCGTAAAGGGGTGAATCTATATTCGGGGGAATTATATATCCCGTCGTATTTTATGTGTCTGTTGAGTTATAACATTCCTTTTTGACAAATAGGTGTCTTTTTAAAATGTCCCGAAATTGTTTTGACAGTTTTCTAAAATGACTTTGACATAGATATACGAAATTCGCAAAGTTGATTCCTTCCATGACGTAAGTACCCACTAAGAAGAGATTCTTCGAAAGTCGACTTCTAAGGGGTTAAAAAATTTAAACATACATACAATAACATACAATAATTTTTAAAAAAAATGATTCCGTCCCAATCCACTCCAAACGGGATGAATTATAGTACCCGTAGTTTTTCCTGTTTGTTGAGATATAACATTCATCTTTGGCATATACGTGCCTTTTTTAAAACACCTTTTTCAAAATCTTTTCAAAAACAAGTGTTTTGACAGTTTTTTTAAGTTTTATCTTTAAAGGGGTAAATTGGTATTTTTTATTCGATAGAAAATCCAATGGATATTAAGACATGAAATTTGGAGCTTACATGACGTAAGAGACCAATAAGAAAAGATTTTTTTAAATTCCATTTTTAACTGGTGAAATGAGGTGAAATTTGATTTAAGGATGCCTCAATATCTCTTAGGCTCAATGAGATATCGACTTGGTTTTTGCTTACAAATGATACCCATACAAATGTTTAAAACAGAAATTCACGTGTTTGCCCTAATGAACCCCTAAATGGATGAATATGCAATCGGGGTGAATTATAAAAACCTTTGTATTTCCTGAGTTATAACACTTCATTTTGGCACATAGGTTTCTATTTATAAGGCGTTTGAAAGTTTTTTAAAATTTCATCCCTTACGGAGTAAATTAGTATTTTTTATTCGATAGAGCGTCCCTTGACAAAGAGATATGAAATTCGGAAGAAACCTTTCGTATCTCCTGTGCTCCAAGAGACCATCAATATACCGTAGCGAAGCACGGGTTTTCAGCTAGTATATTATAAATATTAAAACTTTAAAACTGTGATACATTTATAAATTTTAATTTCTCTATTTGTTTACAAATGAAAATAAGGTAAATATAACCTGAAGAAAGAAAGAAAATATTGTACATTTCCACAATATAGATTTATTATATTTGAACGTTGTTCTATCACGATTCAACCATAGGTTAAAATGTTAAAAATTAACGCTTGGGTTATAATCCGAGATACAGAATTAGAAACAAGTTTAAAATTTTAAAGCCTAGTTAAAAAGTTACTTTTTAACCATCATTTTTAACCAAATATTTTTAACCACAAAAGTTAAGTAGTAATAAAAAAAGATATATATATTTTTAATAATAAATTTATATATTAATATTTTATATATTAATATTTTTAGTAATAAAAAAAAATATATATATTTTTATTAGAATAAATTACATTTATAAATCTACTTTCTGTAGATTATAGTCAAAATAAATAAATTTTCTCTTCTAATATTAGAATTTCCGCAGAAAATGACATCATTTCTTTTTTTATTAAACAACAAAAAAATTCCTTAAATCTACAGAATTTTTCCTTGTATCTGGCAACACTGGATCTGACGGCGACGGGTTTGACGGATGTGTTAAAACGACCTAATCTTTGTGACTTAACTATTGGCATATTTAAAAGGAACTGCATTGATCAGTCGACGCTAATCGGGGAACGTGGTTCGCTAGTGCTTGTGTTGCACGAACGAGTTTTGTGCTACAACGCGCGATGTATACAGAAATAGGCGGCCGTGTGAAACGCATGTGATAATACGGCAAGTTGCAGTCGTGAGCTGCGGCGGTGTGTTGACACGATAGTGGTACCGTGTGTTCGAGTACCGACGGAAGTAAACACGAACAGCGGGAACAGCAGTGAATGAACGCGAGCGACAACGGCGGAACACACAGGTGTAGGTATCGAAGACAGGCGGACCCGGCCGCGTCTACATGCTGACAGTGCGATAAGTACGGGGTACGGCATGCGAGAGTGTGACAGCAGACAGACAACTACACAAAGAGAGCCGCCAGTTACCGCGAGCGCAGCAGCGAGTGCGGGCAGCAGACGGCCAACATCGGCCAGGGGGTGGTGCTGGCGGCGCCGTGGGGCCCAACGATGGTGGCGGATGCTGGTGGGGCCCCCTCGCATGTGCTATGGGCTGTTTTGGTTCGAAGGGCTCTAATGGGCAGACGTCTGATGACTCCAAGTCGCAGAAGCGACGCAGCGACTCCATCACCAGACAGCTGCAGAATGACAAGAGGTACTGCTGGGCCCTCATGTTGATTTTGCTCGGCACCAGCAAGTCCGGCAAATCGACCATCGTCAAGCAGATGAGGATGCTGTACGTGAACGGATTCAGCGAGACTGAGAAGCGGCAGAAGATCGAGGTCATTAAGGAGAACATTTGCGATGCCATAATTACCATCACGGGGGCCATGTCCAGTCTGTCGCCGCCCATCTCGCTGGCGAACTCCGACAATCAGGCCAGCATGGACTACATCCAGGACTGCGTCACCGGGCCCGACTTCAACTATCCGGCCGAGTTCTACGAGCACACGGAGGCGCTCTGGAAGGACCGGGGTGTGCAGACGGCCTTCGAGCGTTCCAACGAGTACCAGCTCATCGACTGCGCCAAATACTTCCTCGACCAGGTGCACATTATAAAGCAGCCCGATTACTCTCCCACGAAGCAGGACATCCTGCGGTGTTACGTGCACACTTGCGGCATCTCCGAAACGCGCTTCGAGGCCGACAAGGTGAAATTTTGTATGTTCGATGTCGGCGGGCCGCAATTCCGTAGGCGTCAGTGGTATCAGTACATAAACGATAAGACGGTGATCATATTCGTGACTGCGTGCTCCAGTTACAACATGGTGTTGCGGGAGGCCCCCACGCAGAACAGGCTGCGCGAAAGCCTCGAGCTCTTCGAGTTCATTTGGAACAATCGTTGGCTGCAAACGATAGCCGTCATCCTGTTCCTCAACAAGCAGGATCTACTCGCGGAGAAGGTACTGGCGGGCAAGAACAAACTCGAGGAGTACTTCAGCGACTTCACGCACTACCAAACGCCGGTGGACGCGGTGGCGACCAGCTCGGACCCGTCCGATGCTCCGGAGGTCATCAGGGCCAAGTACTTTATCAGGGATGAGTTTTTGCGCATCAACATGGCGAACGGGGACGGCAAGCACAACTGTTATCCGCACTTCACGTGCGCGGTCGACACCGGGAACATCAGGCGTGTGTTCAACGACTGCCGATACATTATCCAGGACCATCACCTGCGCCAGTACGTGCTGTTATAACGGGCCTGCGTTCACCTGAGCCACGTGCGAGTGCACTCGAATATCTGGGCTCTATGTTTCACTCTTTAACCATGAAAGACAATGGAAAAACGCCCCTACTGGTTCAGCATATAAGGTTTAGAAGCAAACATTTATTGCTGCTGTGATGTTGGGGCAAAAAATGTTAGCAGTCATATAGCGCTTGTATTATTATAACCGTGTGTTGTTTTCTTTTGTTACAAGCTTTTTAATAGCGTAATTTATCGCTTTCGGCATTCCGGAAAAAGAAATTTTAGTAATGGTGCAGTCTTGTAGTGCCTACAATTGTATGGAAAGGTATAAATAGTGTGGTGGACGATCATGTAATTTTAAATCATGTGAAGAATTTGTTAGTGAGATATCGTTTCTATAGTGTAGATCAGTGTTTCCCAACACTTTTCTTACCATGCCCCATCTAAGTCTTTCTAAAATTCCCCCCCTAGGTAACATATACATATATTTTTATATTCAAGAATTGAATTATTCCCTAAATGAAGTCTAATGACAACTTGTTCAGGACACAAGACTTAGATCGAATTGCCTCCCTGAACAACCAAATTGCCCCCTTGTAGGGCGTGGGACCCACCTTGGGAAACACTGGTGTGATGAATATCTTTGTGCAAACTTAGAATTATAACTTACGTAGGCATAACTATCTGCTTATTACTTACATATATATATTATAAATTGCTGTATAGCTTGTAATAAAAATGCTAATATCTTTATATAGATATTAAAATTATTTTTGTACTGACTTATAATTGTATGGAATATAATTGTATGTATTGTCTAACTCTAATAAAGAATTATTATTATGATTATTATTAAATTTAAAAAAAAATGGTTTAATGTAGGAACAACGTCTCCAACTTGCACCAGCCAGGCATTGCACTTCAGGTTTAATACAAGGTAGCACGTCAAACGCGAATACCTAACAGAGTGAATACACACACACGCACGCACAGACGCACACACACACAAACACACACATGTGTGTTACGCGGTTGGTAAAAACATAACTAGAACTGGGGCAAAATAAAGTTTTTTGATGATTAAGTTGATTAAGATATCTTAATCAACTGGTTTCCGAGTCACCAGTTACTTCTAGTCTGACTGTCTGTGATACAACATGTAATTATTATTTTAACGATTAACTTTTATACTTTGGGATTTATCCCATATTCTTACTAGTTTAAGAATATTTTTTAAACATTTTAACATGTCTACTGTTCTTACGTTGATAAGTTTATTTAAATTTTGACATTTATATGGAAACCAAGTGGTTATGAACACCACGTTTTTCACGACACCAAACTAGAATATTGCTATTGAGCATAAGATATACATAGGTCAGTATTGTAAAATTATTGTTATTTAAAAAATCATTCTCTGTTAAATATATGTGACAATATGTATTCTTGGTATTGTAGAAATAATAATCCTGATGATGTGGGGTTATAACCCACGAAACTAGTCGAAACACATACATTGTTTTATTTAACATCCAACCTACCACCAGCTGATCGTTCTACAGCTTCAACTTTAAAACAAATCAATAACTTTGGACTACTATGACTTACTGTCTAAATTAGATAGATTAAAAGATATCTAAAGAATATAATTCATATTCCTATAGCATTAAACGTCATAACATAATAGATGTTAATGTGATCTATTATTTGGCAATTATTTAGAATTTGTACTGCATTTATATATTCCGCTCGTGTAATATATCAGCCCTGTAATAGAACAGTCACTCAGCTGTATATTTGTATTTCATACAGGTTAAAACATTTTCAATGACCAGTTGAACCATTGAGATTCGAGCACCTTTATTTACATTTATTGGGGGCAATAAAATATTATTGTACTGGCTTTTGTTATCTTCAGTAGCGTATCATTTCTATATGAAACTTTTGTTTTGAAAAAAACACAAACACTATGTTTACATCTGATCACATCTATTTTATTTACTTTTCTGTTTAATGCTCACGGAGCACTAGTACACGCTTCGCGGACAACCAAGTACTCCGCGGAGCACAGTTTGGGTAACTCTGCATTATATTAACTATATTCTTGTTTATATTGTTTATTTTTCTACAGGCTATTCCAAACCTTATTCGGAACTAAATAGAATTAAAATTTCTTAGGTTGTCACTAGATAATTTTTTATATATTGAAATAGGGGATAGGCATGATTTTTTTAATTTTTTTTTATTATATTCCTCTTGTTGCATATAAACATAAAAAACAGTTTCTAATTTTTTTTTTTTTTAATTTCAAGGCTTAAAAAAATCATAAATGTATGTAGCGCGCGAAAACGACGTGTGACGTCATACCCCTTCTAACTGACGCATGACACTACTAGCTTACCCAGCGTACACAGTCTGTTGTGAACTTATTTGTTTGTATAACTTTTATAGGTTATGTAAAGTTAGAGTGATTTTAATTAAAATAAAGTTTAATTCTATAAAAACAATTTATACATGTTTACCGAATTAAATTTTATATTAAAATATATAAAATATGGAACATCCAGGCCCCAGTACTTCGAAACATAGTCGAAAATATTGTTTAGTACCGATGTGCACAAATAGTTCAACTAGAAATTCAAAAAAACAATAGGGGATAGGCATGATTTTTTTAATTTTTTTTATTATATTCCTCTTGTTGCATATAAACATAAAAAACAGTTTTTAATTTTTTTTTTTTTTTTAATTTGAAGGCTTAAAAAATCGTAAATGTATGTAGCGTGCGAAAACGACGTGTGACGTCATACCCTTCTAACTGACACATGACACTACTAGTCTACCCAGCGTACATAGTCTGTTGTGAACTTATTTGTTTGTATAACTTTTATAGGTTATGTAAAGTTAGAGTGATTTTAATTAAAATAAAGTTTAATTCTATAAAAACAATTTATACATGTTTACCGAATTAAATTTTATATTAAAATATATAAAATATGGAAGATCCAGGCCCCAGTACTTTGAAACATAGTCGAAAATATTGTTTAGTACCAATGTGCACAAATAGTTCAATTAGAAATCCAAAAAAAATAATTTATATCATTACCTGATGACGAAAAACAACAGAAAAGCTATGAGGCGAAATAAAACCGATATTTCAGAAAAAAGTAAACTTTATGTTTGTGAAGACCATTTTAATGTGAGTACATATATTTTATAAATTATTTTAATAATAAATGCGTGAAAAATTGTTTAAAAACAAATACAAAACTCTCAAACAATACAATATAAACACGTAAACATTATGTTTTGTTTGTATCTGTGACGTCAAACCCTTACAGTCTCAGTCGTATCTACTCAACAACCTTCGCGGCGTGGTCGGCTTATTTCAAATTTACAATATTTTAATTAAAAAATTTGGCTATAATATTAATTAAAATGTGATTTTTGTTGTGTTAGGTGACATAACTAACAATAAAATATCAAAAAAATGTAGTTTTAAGGAAATATAAATTTTATGCGTATCCCCTATTGACTTTTCCTAAACAAAATGATCAAAAGCTTCAATCAATCGGTAAAAGTTACTAGATTTGAAAATCTAGTTTATTTATTTATTGATTTACATTTTGGCCACACAACAGGCAGCTAGCCCAATTATAGTGAGGCACTAATAGTTTTTAAAATATTAGTTTACAAACAGAAATATGAAACTTACACATATAGATATATTAAGAAATAATAATGACATGAGTATACATATACATTGCATACATGTTTACACATAAAACATACTATTCAAGGAGAGAATTTATAGATCTTTTAAATGACTGGAAATTGGTTGAAATTATATCAAAAAAGTTATCCTGACCAGACAAATTATTTAATGCAGATGAAATATGATTGATAGGGGAATTAGATGCTGAATTGGTTCGATTAAAATTTATTGTTAAAAGTTCAATAGTGCGGGTGTTGTATGTTGGAATTCGGAATGAAAAAAGATTTAAGAATTCTGGGCTGTCTATTATGTTAAAGTCGGATTGCTGATAGGTGACTGTTACATGTATGTATCAAGAATTGCAATCATATAATAATCTAGTTACCATTTTTCAGCGATTTTAAAAATGTTTTTTGTTATTTGTCTTAGCTGTCAGTGTCAGTTAATAATATTAATTAATAGCAGGGGTATGAAACTCGTATACACGGCCTTGAAACGGTTTTAAGTTATATTCCATCCACCGACAGCGCTAAAAGCGTTTTTTTTAACCAACATTTTGAGAACACATTATCGGCAATTTGCGGCAATTGTTTTTGACGTTGTAACGATAGGTGACAGTAAATTGTGATTGTGACAGTGATGAATTTTATAAGAAATTTTAAATATTAGCACCACATTTTTTATTTTCAAATGGTGTAGTGTAATTAATAATATTTTAAATGGTAAATGCAAAAGAAATATAAATAGTGTAATAAAAAAATGGCACAGACTAAATTTAATATGTACAATAAAAGTAAATATAAAAGTAAAAACTAAATACTTGTTTATTTATTTCATATGCTTGCTTGCAAATAAAATAATAACACTTAATGCTTACTGAAGTATTAACTTTTAACAATTGTAATTAATTTTAATTTTAAGAAATTAATCAGGAGAGTTGTAAATAAACTAATCATAATTTTCGGTTCAAGGCAATCTTTAATTTTCTACCAAAATTACATTTTATTTTACAATTTTGGTAGAAAATTAAAGATCGCGCGATTCATAGCAATTTAAAATATAAAAATATATTTTTTGCACTGCGGGTTGCATACTATCTAATCCTAGTTCATATTACAACCACGAATGTCGCAACTATCGCTGTCCAAAGCTGTAACGTGGGAGTTCGCTATCTTCCTTGTTTTATAATTTGTGATTAATAGATCTTGCGGCCAATTATTAAATTCACAAACTTTAATTTTAAATCTGCTGGAATATTTTAATTCCGAAATAGAGAACAATGACCCACTTATTTCTCTATCTTGTGTCCGTCAAAGAGTAGCAGCTGCCTTAAAGATTTCGGAATCAACAATTCGTAGAATTATAAAATGTAATAAATCTGAACTTCTCACTAACATGGCCATGAAGTACTAAGATTACCTCCTTATCACTGCCAGTTTAACCCCATTGAACTAATATAGGGTATAACAAAACATTATTATGATAGACATATTGGTTAAAACGGATATAGTGATAACGAAGTTTTGAAAATGTGGCAACTAGCATGTGATCAAATTAGTGGTCAAACTTTGGAAAAATCTGGTAAAAAATCGAAAATTTAATAAATGAATGGTGGGAAAGGGAAAGGATTGTTGATGATATTAATCCAATAATAATAAATACAAGAAATGACAGCGATAGTTCAGATGACGACGATATCATGCATTACAGTGACTAATTGTTTTAAAATAAAAATAAACATTTAAATACGAATTGTAGCAATATATTATGTGAATAAATATATTTTTACTTAATATTTTATTACTTTGTACTTAGAGGAAATATAAAAATTTAATTTAAATAAACAACATATTATAATCCAAAATTTACGTGTAAGTTTTTCCTTATTTATAATTATTACCTTAAAATTAATAATTCTATTTGTTTGAGTACTGCTGTTAATTTATTTTCGTGCTCCAATTAACAAAGATATCTACGAATAATTCTGCTTCTTTCTAATGCTTTGTTTTTTATTAAAATAATTTGGAAGGTTGGTTGTCAACTTGCGTCACTGTACGTTACTATGGGTATGCAAATAATTATAATGATATAGACAGAGAAAGCATATAGTATTGTCTATCGATACTTGAAGCAACGAAAAATCACCTATCAGCAATCCGACTGTATTAAATATTTTGTATAACAGATTAAGGTTCAATAATATTCTTCTACTTTCAAGTTTGGGGAACAAATTTGAAGTTAAAATGAGGAAATTTATATTGGGAATAATGTTTAAATCTGATCTTGAACCATTTCTTCATTACTTCATTCCTCCATTTTCTCTTGGCTGTTTCTATGGCTGATAATGCTTGATTGGTGGTGCTTCGTGTTCTAACTTGAATGTATTTGGGGTAAACTCCAAATTTCTTGCAACGTTGGTTGAACCATAAGTTTGAATTTGCGGTGTTGAACTTTAAAGCCTGGAACAGAATGCACAGCGCGCTACGCCGTCAGCGCGGCGTCAATTGCGACAGCGTTGCGTAGCGCCGTTGAGAATTTTCGCCTGCACACAATGCAATAATTTTTAACGCCGTCAAGTGTCACTTGACAACCTATATTTGTGTTTATACGTGCGCTTTCTTTTATTAAAAGTATAATGGATGATGAAGACTTGTGTGTGATGTTATTTATGTTGTATGCAAGTTATTTATACATACAAACACTTTACTATTCAGTAAAAACTGAGGTTAGGTGTTCTGCGTCAACGTTCAACGGCGTCAAAAGTTGGAAGTTGACGAACATTCAGTATCAACGGCGTTCGAACGCCGGAGGACGTTGTTCATTCTGTGCACTTGCGTACGACAGCTTGGTTTTAACTTTCTTCTGACAGATAGCGCCGTACGTACGGCGTCAACGCGTCGTAGAACTCGGTGCATTCTGTTTCCCACTTTATAGTAGTTTATAATATAAGTCGACGTGTATTGCTGTACTTGCTTCTTTAATATATTTAATTGTCGAAGAAATTGTTCAAGATCAGAGATTCCCTGCCACACTATCTAAAGGTATTACATTCACACAGTGGCGCAGCCAACGGGGGGGGGGGGCACGGGCCATGGCCCCTCCCAGGACCAGCAGATTACACGGCGCTGCTCGGAGAGTTGATGATAAAATTTGTTAACCGCAACAGTAGTTAATTTTTAAATTACTTCATTGTTAACAATATTGGCATTTTTTTTTTTTTTCGTATAAATAAACATTTTTTTAAGATTGCCTACTTTTGATAAAGTGACATAATTATTGTTCAAGTGAAAATACATCACTTTCCAAATATGCTCCAACGAATTATATGAAGAGGAGCGTTGATCCTTTTTCCCCCTGACACATCGACTAAAACATTCACAAATTTAAATGATAAAACTGTTTTAAACAACTAATTACTCGATTCAGATAAGATTAAGTGGAAATCTGACTTATATAAATGACGGTATAACCTTCAGAATGTAATTTTAAAATGACACCTCAAACGTGAAATAGAGTAGAAATAGTAGAAATAGAATAAAGAGAGTAGTTTTGGAGAAAATCGCGCTCTTAAAATCGGTATTTAGTTTTATTTTGTAGATAAATGTGAATATCTATATCTTCTTAGGTATTTTTGAAATTATGATGTTTTACACACAAAAAGGACTGATATAAGTTGTACTAAACAACAGCGGCGTATTCAGAGGGGGGGGGGGCACAAGTCCCCACTGAAGGTCCAATTAAATGAAAATTTAACAAATTTATCATAATCGTACAGCAAAATAACTTATGTATTTTACAATAATAATAAGCTATATTTTATTATGATTAGTGTTGAAATTAACAGAAAATGCATATTTACATGTTATTTTTAGGTCTTCGTAGGTATAATCAAGAAATCCTTATTCCGTCACATGAGTCTGTTCGTTCGGTACAAATTGTGGCCAAGCGGCTGATTTAGAGAACTGAACATAAGTAAGAGAAATATTGAGACTTCAAAAATATATCCCGCGGAAAATATAAATAAATATGTATTTATCGAAGAAAAATCAAGTGAAAGTTTTTGATACATGGATTAACAAATACATGTTTTTAACAACAAATAATGGAACTATTATTTGATATAAACATCAATATCCAACAGCAGGGGTGTCGAACTGATTTCGGTCGCAGTCTATTTTACATACAAAATGATAAGCAGTGACGGAACTTTAAATATCCCGAAGGGTTTCTTCACATTTTTTTATACACATAAAAGGGGAAGAGAGTATATTTTACATTTATAAATATATTTTTCCCCTAAATAAGTTCAAATGATTTTGATTACCGCTTCAGAGGCCACAAAAATTGAGGTTAAGGGCCGCATGCGGCCCGCGTGCCCTCGAATTTTGATTCAGCCCTCCCCAAGACAAAATCCTGGCTGCGCCACTGCATTCACAACTTACTTATGAACTTTGTGTCCATTTTGATATTATTGACGATAGAATCAAACATAAAATCTCTTTGTTAATGTTCGAAAACCGAAAATTTCAATATAAAAAGCTCCAAAATTTAATAAACGAGAATAAAACCAATAAAAACCTTTGCAACAATCATACTATTGAATTTAACAATACAGAAAAACCCTTTAATTTTCACCCCCGCGTTAAATATTTAAGCTCGGCAAAATTCACTACAGAACAAATAGAACTTTTAAGTAAAGGAATAAAATTTAACCCATTTAAGAAATACAGTAATAAAGACGTTGAAAATCACCTGGTTAGTTCTCAAATTGCTGTCAATAAGATTAATAAATCTATAGTTACAAAAAACATAATTGCTAATACTATTAAAAATCATAAATTCAATGTTAAAACAAACCCGGAATATTCAATTATTAAACAAATACAAGAAAAATGTAAAGATGAAAATTTAATTATAAGCAAAGCCAATAAAGGCAATACTATAGTCATACTCAATCATTCTTCATACATCGAAAAAAATCAACAATAAAAAGTTTAGAATTTTTATGAAAAAGAGAACAGATTATGAAAAATTTACAGTCAAAGAAATGACCCAGCAAACATTTAACTAACGGCCGAATGCCGGTAAACTGCTTTTACTGCTGGCACCAAAAATAAGTGCAACGCCAGTATTAATAATGTACTTCACATTTGTATTTCGCATTCCGCCTATACGAAGTACTTTACCAGCATTTTATAAGCACTCCTTATTTGTATTAATCCAAGCAAACATTTTTATACTTTTTACTTAAAACTAAACTTTTTTTGAATGTAATAATTTGAAGGGTCTGATTGTTCTTAGTCATAAAAGCCCTAACGGCCAGTACCCCCTCGAGAGCCAGTACAAGTTGATACGTGTTGGTGAACAGATGTGTATTTGAATAGTTATTGTTTTGTGAAAATTATATAGTTTGTTATTGTGATTTGTGTGTGTTTTGTTAGATTTAAGGACGTAGTTTACACAAACTATTTCATGTTAAATTGTTTAATTTTTAGTTTAGTTCAATCATAGTTTTTTTCATGTAATAAAATTTTCAATTATTAATAAATCTGTTACAAGATTATAAATATGTCATTTAAAAAATATAATTTGTCATATTTCATTTTGAATAGTGACATCTTAAATATTTTGTAAATATAATACCAACCTAAAATAATACAAACTTAATCCAAAACTGTAAATCTTTTTTTACAATATAACCAAGTTTCTAAAAGTCAGTAATACACTATAAAAATCACCAAAATAACCAGATCTAGTTTGTTCTTACAAAAGTGAACAGCTTATAGCATTAATGCTTATAAAATTTGATTATTGAATTTATTTTAACAAGTATGATTTCTTTAGGTTGGCACTCTTCAAGTCAGGGGGGAAAGATGTGGTAGATAATGCAAGACGAATATTGGCGAAAATTATTAGTCACCCCTTATCTTTAGGATGCAATTGGTTTGGCCGAAATGGCAGAAAACCATTTTCTTAAAATTCTTCATTAAATTAATAAATTAAATAAACTAATTCCTGTTATTCCTGAAATTATATTTATTTAATATTTATAAATAAATCAATAAATTATAACTGTTAATACAATTTACAATCGGTCAGTTTTACCATCGTTGAATAAATTTATTTAACAACTTAAGTTAACAATATCGCATCATTCTATTAGCAATGTTAATTTCTTCATTAATAGTTTAAAACCGATGCGATATTGTCAACTTTATTTGTTAAATAAATTTATTCAACGATGGTGAAAATGGCCAAAAGAGTATTTATTTTGCATGTAACCATTCATTTATTTTAATACTGGGTAAGTACACATATGTTACATTTGAAACACTAGAGAGTGGGTATAATATAAGCACTAGTCCGTCAGAAATAAATCTTGCAACTAATGTGATTATTTTTTAATGCAACTATGCCAGCAACTGATACATCAATACAGCTAACGGCCACGGGGACACCGGGGTACTGGCCCAGTGCAAAATGCCAGCACTGGCCTAGTGCGAAATGCCAGCACTGGCCCAGTGCGAAATGCCAGCACTGGCCCATTACTTTCAATGCACTTTACCGTTGCTGGGCCAGCAACTGATACATCAATGGGCCAGCTAAGGGCCACGGGACACCGGGGTACTGGCCCAGTACTAAATGCCAGCACTGGCCCATTACTTTCAATGCCGGGGAGTATGTGCTTTACCAGTACTGGCCCGTATAAAAATGTTTGCTGGGGAACCTCCAACCACCTATTTTATATGGTTTACCCAAGATATACAAAGACACAGTTCCTATTAGACCAATAGTTTCTTTTATTGGATCACCCACTTATAAACTCGCTAATCTATTAAATACAAAATTTAAAAAACTTACTAAATTTAAAGCCAACAATAGAGTTATGAATTCAATAGAACTAGTTTCAAAATTAAAACCTGTGCAACTTAATGATAAATGTAAATTCTATTCTCTTGATGTGACCAATAACTTAAATATCCCCACCAAAGAATTACTACCCTAAATTCAAAAAATATTAAAAAAATCAGCTGTGGCCACCACAGGACCGACCGCCATCATAAAGTTCTTATATAAAATAACTAGCAGTATACCCGCTGCTTCGCTACCGAAAAAAATAATCGTAGCCCGCTTAGATCGGACCCATTTCGAAATCTGTTCAAGACTGGTTGCTACGAATAGTTTTACATTCAAATATATTTATTTGTTTTAATCTACCATTGTATTAATATGTGCTTCTTATACAAATAATTTAAGTACGAACTTCTTTGTAAACATTGGTAGCATAGACATTTAGTAACAACACGTATAAGTGTCCCGTTGTGTTAACCCAGGAAAATGCCACATAAAATGCCCATGTGAGAATCTCTCATCGCCAAATGCAGCGCCGATCACGTGAAACATTTTATGTTGCACCTTACGAAATTATTTATTATAATTATTATGATATTTATTATAATTACTCCGTGATTATTCCTGATTTATAAATCGTACCTATATAGGTCGGAGCACTTTTTTTCGTTAGTAAATATTCTTGCCACCCAAGGAAGTGTTTTTCTTCGTATTGCTTTAGGGGGTTACAATAATGTTCAACAGCGAATTTAACGTTATAATTGTCGTCAAAAATGAAAATAAAAAAAATTGTGATATATATTGTCGGGAACATTTTTGTAGCAATATTAAACCATAAAATTCGTTAATATATATTTTGAATATGTGTATCTTTTATATTTTTTTATAATACGGAAAAATTTTCCGACTTTTTTCTAAATATTTCTTAATTGATCGGAAGCCTGGTGTCATACAGCTATGATATATAGCTTAAAATATTTCCAGACAAATTTGCAAGACGCTGTTGCAAATAGCACTAAAATCGGTTAAGCCGTTTTTGAGTTTTAATACATGTACAGATTCTAAATAGACGTCTATGTGCCAAAAAGAAATAAAACACAGGCCATACGAAGCGTTTTATAACTAACCTTCAATCTAGATTTGCCGTTTATGGGTTGATCAGAGCAAAATACGTTTTTGTACATGTGTATGGGTAACCTTTGGAAGCAAAAACCAAGTCGATATCTCATTATAGGTCTGATATATTAAAGAAAGATTTGTTTATTTATTTATTTATTTATATTATTATTGATATTATAACAACTTTTGTTATGCACATGTTTAATGTTAAGTCAATAATAAGAGAGATATTTCAAGGTTATAAGTAGCGCTCCCTCTGTCCCCCTAAATATTCAAAAGCTACACTAGACAGAAAATAATCGTTCTTCAATAAAAAAAAATTGTCTTTATAAATTGTTGATGTAAAGTAAATAATAAGCTAGATATTTCCAGTATTTTAGTTTTAGCACCCCCCCCCCCTCCTCCCAGCTTTTGAACCAATTGAATAATTTATAGGACAACATATTATATTTGTTTTTTTTTTTTTTTATTTTAAACAACTTTTCTCATGTGCGTTTTTGCTGGTAAGTCAATAGTAAATGAGATATTTCAAAAGTTTAGTTTTAGGTTGTCCCTTCGTAACTCCCGTAATATCAATCCAATTGAAAAAAAAAATCATTAAAAAAAAATTATTTTCTTTTTATAAGCAATTTTTCTGTTAAGTCTACGTCATAAGTGATACAATTTTTTTTTTTTCTGATTTTCGGTTTGCCTCCTTATTTTGACTGCATTTCTACCTATGTATATACCAAATTTCAACTCGGTATACACAGATTTTCTGTTTTATGTATATAAAATATTTTACTATTATATTTAAACATCTATATAAAATAATAGATAAAAAATAAATAAATAAAATTAACAAAATTCTTAAAAATTCGCAAAAATAAAAAACCAGAAAACAGATGCTCGACTTAAGTCTCGCTCTGCATAGACTAAACATAAATTTTGCTAAATTCACTGAATAAAATCACTTATAGCAGAACAATGATTAATCGTTCCGAACGATATTGGCCGATGTTCCACGAACTTACTATAGTTGTCCAAACAACCAATGAAACGAAATTCCCGCGATCTCACTGAACGCATCATACATACTTCGATGGTCCAATATAATTAAAAACAAAATTATTAATTTCTCGTTTCTGATGGGACTTTTTTGAGATTTTCGATTTTTCTAGTTATGATAAAAGCATTTCCTACCTGTATGCAAAATTTCAACTCTGTAGCATATCTGGAAGTGGGTTAGAATTTCCGGACATAGCCACAAATATTCTCTTTTATATATAAAGATGTATTTATTTAGCAGCAGAGTAGAAATAACTTGGCCTAATATTTTCTAACAGAGATATTATTTATCATGACCATGGAAACGTTACATATAACTATGAAACCAGTGGCGAAGGGAAACCTCCGCTAAACTTGCCCTCCCATAAAAAAAATATTTAAAAAAAAATGTAAATTTAAAAAAAAAAAAAATGTAAATTTAAAAAAAAAAAAAATTAAATATTTAGATAAATCTTCAAAAATACATCAAATTATGTTCTATACAAATTTTTGTCCAAGGCTTACTTTACTTGTTACGAATTAATTATCATGACCATGGAAACGTTACATATAAATATGAAAAAATTGAGACTTGGAAAAACTTAATTAATTTTACAAAATTTTTTCGAAATTTTTCGTTTTATCAAAAAACGTCTCAAATAAAAGTTATTAGTTATTGCATTTATAGTAACTTTTGTTCAATAAATTTTTTCGAAATATTTTTCTGTTGCTAAATATTCGCAAAAATCTTAAAATCGACACGAGTAAACTCCCATTTCTAGTCAACCGATTTTCATAAAAAACAATAGGGTTCTTCCCATTTAATAGGAGAATTTTTTAGTACCAGAACGAACTCTTTAAGTTAAACCGTTTTTGAGTTATCGTGTATACACACAGACACACAGACACACACACACACACACACACATACGGACGGCACTTCGAAAATAGGTTTTTTGGATTCCCTGGACCATGAAACGTGGTCATCCGTCAAAATCTCGACATCGAAAATTTTCGCGATTACAATACTTGCCCCTTATATATTAAGGTCGGGCAAGTAAAAATTGAGACCAGAAAATTTTACAAAAAATATTCGAAATTTTTCGTTTTATCAAAAAACGGCTCATATAAAAGCAATAATTAATAACTTTTATATGAGACGTTTTTTGATCAAACGAAAAATTTCGAATAATTTTTGTAAAATTTTTCGAAATTTTACGAAAATTCGAAAAGTCTCAATTTTTTCATACTTACATGTAACGTTTCCATGGTTATGATAAATAATATCTCTGTTAGAAAATATTAGGCCAAGTTATTTCTACTCTGCTGCTAGAATGTATTACTTTATGAAGTATTTTATGATGGTGGTCGGTCCTGTGGTGGCCACAGCTGATTTTTTTAAATGTGGCAAATTACCATGGTTAATTTTTACTAATATTTCAAAAAATGCAAAATAAGACGACACATTACAAAATTATTTTTAAATTAATAAACTGGCAATAAATCCAAAGAAATTGTTCTATCTACGACTGTTATATAAACTCTACTATATTTAACTATATAAATAAGCTTAAAAGAGGTCTTTATGGGAAGAATAAAAAGTAAAAAGTTCCGTAACGTATCATTATTTCACTCTTGCCATAAGCAAAATACCAATGCCAGCGATACATTTTTGGGGTTCTACACATGTCTTCGTGGGAAGAGACGTCTATCCGAAGATTTTATGTTCATGCGCATATTTCGGATAAGAGGATATGATATTTTATCCGCATCCGCACGATTTAAATGATAATTTATCTGCAACCGCAGAAAAATTCACAAATTTGCAAGGCTCAATTTATTTTAAGAAAAACTTATGAAGAAAATTTTGTAAGAAATTAAGAATATTGGTTAATGTTCCGTATAATCCCACCAAATATAACTGGTTAGAGAAAAAACGCAAACTAGTTAGAATGAGATTGTTGATTTATCCATATCCAGTCAGATTCACGCCAAATTAAACAAAAAATAATTTCAACCCCTGCATACAACGGATACGACGGAGACAAAACCCAGCATAGATAATGATACAAAATAGACAATTATTTTCCTTCTATTTACTAAAATTAAAACTTCGTGAGTCGTGGCGCGGCGTGATTGCACGCACGACGTGTCACGGTAAATTTTAAATCTCGCACGCAATAAAAATATTAATCACGTTCACTCACGATTTTACCGTAAATGGCCGTGTCACGAAGTGACACGAAAATTTCACGCGCCCGTCACTAGTCCATATATAGGTTAAACAGAATTGGGCTGAGTATACATCTTTGTTTTAATCCTCGTGATATTATAAATTCTTCAGATGACATTTGTCCCGTTCTTACTACGTTACTGCACCTCGTGTGTAAACCTATTACATTCTAGCAGACCCGTTACCAACAACGTTGGCTAACTGATATCGAATAAAAATCAATATAAGCAGAAATCAATTATTAAAATTTGCATAATTCTGCGTATATTAACAAAACAAAAACGTTTCTTGATTATACCTAGGAAATTCTAAAAAGCTGATTAATGCGTGTCGTTTAAAAATTAATATCGGGCCGGGTACGGCCCGTGGGTCATATGCTGTACCTCAATGGTATACTTGTTTCTAATTATACCTAGGAAAACCTAAAACGCCGCTCAATGCGTGTCGTTTAAAAATAAGTATCGGGCCAGGCACGGCCCGCGGGCATAACGTTAATTGATACAACATTCTTTAATTAAGCCAAGGTACATACTGACTGAAGAGCTAAGAGCTATATTCTCGCTAAGGCTAAACACATATGTAGTGAAGCAGAGAGCAAAGCAGCGATGAAAGCGGAGAGCACAGCGGCGAAATTAAATAAATGAATTCCTGTTTACACGCGCATAGTGGAGCGTACTGCAGCGAGGATATATCGTTGTTATAGTCGAGCAAAGCGACGTGTTCAAACAATTTTGATTTCTCTGCTATCATCGTTGCTAAAATAGTTGTTTAAAATGGATATTGAGGCATTTACAAGTAGTTCTCATTTATAAGAGGTATTTATAGCAGGTTCCGATTGAAATTTGTCCATTTTTTACCAATTTATGTTGAAGTTGTTCCAAAATATAATCAAATGTTGAAATACTCATGCGAAAATAAGAATGAAACTTTTCTGGATGTTCGCGGAATTGCATATAGAAATGATGAAATAAAATAACTTACTTTTGGACTGTCAATATTTATTTTAGAATCACAACTTTTCACTGTTAGAAATACAGCTGTTTATTTAACAGCGAAACGTTGTGATTCGAAAATAAATACTGACTGTCCAATAGTAGAGTTATTTTATTTCTCGTATACTATTATCTAGACATTAACATAATTTACAAAAGAAAACACAATATCAAAATAAACAAAACTAATTAACTCCTAACTAAAAATAATGGCAGTTACTCAGCGACTTAAAAACAACACAACACGAAGCTACTGGTCGTTAGAAGTCGGCTACGTTCGTAATATATCTATTTATTTTGCATTCTCTCGCCATCTCTAAACGGTCCAAGAACTAAAACAGTGTCCAAGGTCGGTCCATAAGAGTGTCACCCGCGTGGCTGCTTTGCTCTCTGCTTCACTATGTGCTTAGCCTGTGAGCTGTTGTCGGAGAACGTCGCTCTGAATGGTGGGGAACGACCGACCACACACCTCAAGCACCGCTAGCACCTAGGAACTTAGCGTTGCGAGGATACACAGAAATTAAGGCTTTTATATATATAATAATTATAATTTTATATTATTTATTCATCTTTAGGTTAGATGGCGCAAGTTAGGCACGTGCCACAGGCGCTTCATAACCTCGTTACGGCCCTGATGCCTGCCACCGGATGAGAACCCGGTCCTAGGGACTTAATTGGAAATCATTAGCTTTAATGTTTAGTAAATTATATAAATTTGGTAATTTAAAATAGAGATATGCATCAAACTGTACAAACTGGAACAACTGACTGGAAAATTATTAAAAAACTATACTAGCCAAGCCATTATTATTATTTTTTTAAATATTACCCATTTGGAAGACTCAGAAACGTGCATACATTATGTTATTGAGTGTGTTAATATCATTAACGGCCTACCTGTTACAAAATGTAGAAGGATTATCTTTGTTTGTAAGTACATATTTGATAAAATATTAAGCTTCGTACAAATTAAATATATTGCATTTATTTATTTGTTTTTAAAAAACTTTATTTCAATAAGAAAATTTAAAAATATGACGAACATAAGTTTTATGTAGCCGTTTTGTATTTAAAACAGAACTCAGCTCCGCATTAGCTGAGTAATTTATTTATAAAAAAGTTTGTTTATTATAATGACGTGAATAACGCTTAGGCGACTGAATAAACATAGAATAAGAGCATATAATAAACATAAACCGGTTGGATAATACCACATGCCAGGGCTACATTTTAAGATTTTACAAAAACTAAGAAAGAAAAAAAAATTTTTTGGACAAACTATTTTATTGCTTTTCAAAAAATTCTCTTTTAAGATTTATACACTTTTGCATGCGTTCAAACCAATTCTAGTAACATATTTTCCACTCTGAAGTAGGTATCTCATAAACATGGTTTTCGAAGGCTTCAACAGCTTCTTGAGGTGATGAAAATCGCTGTGCACGCATTTTTTTTTTTTTACTTTGGGGAACATAAACACTTCGGTAGGGGATAAATCAGATGAATGATGATGTTTTTCTCCTTCAAATAATTAATTGTTTGACGGACTGTGTGAGTTCTCGAGGTGCTGAAAATCGCTGTCCACGCATTTTTTTTTTTCACATTGGGTAACCAAAAAAATCGTTAAGGGATAAATCAGGTGAATACAGGCAATGAGACATTAATTCGATGTTTTTCTCCTTTAAATAATCAATTGTTTAACGTGCTGTGTAGTCTAGTGCCTACGTCGAAAGATACTGCACTTGATGATAATGGAATGCCATTTGGCGCACGTGTTCCTTATAAAAATTAAATCATTTTGACCCGCAGCACCTATTTGTGAATCGAGGCAGATTCAAGTTGGCGGCGAAACTAGCGTGCCAATTACGATAATGATAACTAATTTTTACGATAGAGCGAAATAGCTAAATACATATTTGTACAATTGACCTTTAGCTACAATTTGCCGCGTCGTATGCGAATATACGTTTCTTAGTTTACAAGATACCGTCCATAATTCATTCTCAGACGCAAAAAAGTGATTTCCGAAATGGCTAAAGAATTTCGTATGATATGGCTCGTTTTCTATTAATTTAATGCCATAGATTACGAATCTGTTATCATAATGGCGAAAAATTTAAATTTTGATAGATTTTTTCCCAAATTCGAGACATGATGATATACTATATCACTGCAAATCTGCGTATATTTGGAATTTTTCTCTGCGGGGCGCCAAAATTAAGGTAGCGGCCGAAATGTGTAAAGTCTCAACTTCGTATTATTTTGACACTTTATATCGTTTTCGACCAAATCGGACCTGTAAATTACAAAAATGAAATAAAAAGTGACATAAGACTTGTTATTATTCGGGTTTCGCCCGAAATGAAATAAAAAAATTTACATATCCGGCCGGAATGGCTGTAAATTATGACATTTAAGTAAGATACTCCATTCATATACGGAATGCATAAATTTGCTTAGATTAACGCAGCACCTGCACCAGCACCTAGTTATCAGGAGAACATTGTAATGTGTTGATAAATCCTCTATATGTGCCAATAATACTGACTTCCTCTACTATCCAATTGTATACAAAATGAAAAGATTCAATGAATTTAATAAAGAATACATGTAATTATTTTTTGACCTATAGATTACAAAAATTACATAAAAAAAAGGCATATGACTTGTTATTATTCGGGTTTTGCCCGAAATTAAATAAAAAACTTGACATATCTGGCCGGAACGGCTGTAGATCGTCACAGCACCTGGTCTCAAATGAAGCTGCTTTCGAAATAACGCTCGAAAATCGAATTTTGCTATTTAATTCAAATTTGTTGAATTGTATATCAATTTCGGGTATATTGAAGTCGTAGATTTGGAAAATCGAGTTAAATTAAAGATTTGCTACATATAAGATTGTATTTTGCCCGAAAAAAATAATTACATGTATTCTTCATTAAATTCATCGAATCTCTTCATTTTGTATACAATTAGATAGTAGAGGAAGTCAGTATTATTGGCACATATAGAGGATTTATCAACACATTACAATGTTCTCCTGATAACCAGTAAAAATATCAGAGAATATTATAACCTTTTTCGAAAGAATAGTTTTCGGCCACCATTAGAATCGTATTAAATGTGTAGTAATCTATATTATTTTGTCAGAACTGCTATACCCTACTCTTTTGGATGGGGAGGCACTTAACTGTCATGTAATGAATCTCACTGTTATGCAAAGAATACATGTAATTATTTTTGTCGAGCAAAATACAGTCTTATATGTTGCAAATCTTTAAATTAACTCCATTTTCGAAATCTACTACATCAATATACCCGAAATTGATATACAACTCGACAAATTTCATTTAAATAGCAAAATTCGATTTTCTAGTGTTATTTCTAAAGCGGCTTCATTTGAAACCAGGTGCTGCGACAAACCTAAGCAAATTGATGCATTCCGTATATGAATGGAGTATCTTACTTAAATGTCATAATTTACAGCCGTTCCGGCCGGATATGTAAAATTTTTCATTTCATTTCAGGCAAAACCGAATAATACCAAGTCATATGTCATTTTTTATTTCATTTTTGTAATTTACAGGTCCGATTTGGTCGAAAACGATATAAAGAGTGTCAAAATAATACGAAGTTGAGACTTTATACATTTCGGCCGCTACCTTCATTTCGGTGCCCCGCAGAGAAAAATTCCGCACATGTTCTTGTAGCCAAGGATATTCCCTACAGTTTTAGGAAGAATTGAAACAAAATGTTAATATACGCAGATTTGCAGTGATATAGTATATCATCATGTCTCGAATTTGGGAAAAAAAATCTATCAAAATTTAAAATTTTCGCCATTCTGATAACAGATTCGTAATCTACGGCATTAAATTAATAGAAAACGAGCCATATCATATGAAATTCGTTAGCCATTTCGGAAATCACTTTTTTGCGTCTGAGAATGAATTATGGACGGTATCTTGTAATCTAAGAAACGAATATTCGCATACAACATGGCAAATTGTAGCTAAAGGTCCATTGTACAAATATGTATTTAGCTATTTCGCTCTATCATAAAAATTAGTTATCGTTATCGTAATTGGCGCGCTAGTTTCGCCGCCATCTTGAATCTCCCTCGATTCACAAATAGATGCTGCGGGTCAGAATGATTTAATTTTGATAAGGAACACGTGTGCCAAATGGCATTCCATTATCATCAAGTGCAGTATCAACGTAAAATATGGTGCGTAGGCACTAGACTAGTGTGGGAGCTTGCATTTTCATGATGAAGAATGATGCGACGTTTTTGGTTGTTTTTTTCTGCTTTTGTCGATGACTTCTCGCAAACAAATTGTTGCATAACATTCAGCATTAACTGTTCTCCGATCCTCTAGAGTAGCGTTTCACAAAGTGTGTTCCGCGGAACCCCAGGGTTCCGCGATAAAATTCAGGGGTTCCGCGGGACAAGGTGCTCTTTATATCTCTCTTTCATTATAAAAATGGATATTTAAAAATAAAATAAAAATAATTTAAGATATAGTTAAAAATTTATTCAAGAAAAATACAAAAAATAAAAATTAATACAAAAAACCAGAATAAACAACTTTCTGGTCCGATATATATGACGAATATCCTCAGTTATCAAAAAGGGCTGTTCGGTTCGTGTACTACGTACTACGTGTACTACGTACATCTGTGATTCTGAATTTTCAAAATACGCTTGTACAAAATAGAAATATCGCAGCAAACCAAATGTTGCACCAGATACGCGAATTCAATTATCCTATAGTACACCAAATTTTGAAAGGATATTAGAATCTAAAAAGCAAAAGATGCTTCTCATTAAACCTAGCTGTATTATCAAAGAGTCTCACACTTTATATGAAACATATAAATATAAAACAAAAGCAAATCTAGCTCGCTTGATCTCGCATGATTTTTTTTTTCCTTAAATTTTAAAGTTCTAGTTTTTAGGAATACAATGAAAATGATTTTTATCATTTTCGTTGTATTTCTTTTCTATCGTATTTATAAAAGGAAAAAGTTTGCAGTAATGTAATTTTTTTTTTGCATTTAAAGTTGTATGAAAATGTTTCCAATAAAAGGGTTCCGTAATTTTTTGAACAGCGCATAGGGGTTCCACGACTAAATAAGTTTTGGAACCACTGCTCTAAAGGAATGGTTGCGACATGTCCAGTACAACCGAAGAAACAAGCGATCATTTTCTTGGAAATGCTTCATGAACGAACAACTTTTGTGGGTTTCGGTTCATCTTGGAAGACCTAAACAGTGGATTGTTGCTTAGTTTCCGGTTCATATGAATAAATCCAAGTTTCGTCACCTGTAACAATTTTGTATACGGATTTTGCAGTGCCTAGGTTGAATTTTTTTAGCATTCCCTTACACCAATCAACACGAGTCTTTTTTTGAGTTTCGGTCAAATTATGCGGAATCCATCGGGAACAGATATTTTTCACAGCTGAATGTTCATACAAAATCGAATGTATTGCAGTCTGCTACCAAAGGATGCCTCTATCTCACGGTAAGTCACATGCCGATCTTCTTCAATCATTTTGCGCACAGCAGCGATGTTTTTTTTTAAATCACAATCGATTTTGGTCGACCTTCACGAGATTCATCACTGACGGACGCACGACCACGACAAAATTCTGCAAACCAATTGTAAACAGTGTTTTCTAATGGTGCTTCATTGCCAAAAGTTGAACGAAGCGAATCTATGCATTGGTATTGAGTTAGGCCTTTACTAAAATCGTAAAAAATCATCCAACAAAAACCTTCACGAGTAATATCAATTTTTTCACAAACTTGTGTTTTTTTAAACGTTCACTGTCAACAAACTACTTGGTCAATTTATAAGCTGACTCACAATAACAAATGTCAAATTTTACGAATATAGTAATGACACATTTCGATTTGCTATCTAGTGGTCGTTTGTAAAAACATAAAAGGTAACCATCGTACATAATTATTACCTTCTTAAAAAGATGATCTTATTCTTTCAAAAAGGAATTCTATTCGGAGTATCCAAATTGTTTAATTCTAAAAAAAAATGTTTTTTTTGTTTTTACCGACCGCCAACATATATAAGGGGGTATTGTGATCATACCAATTTTGACGTTTCGAGATTTCGATGGATCTCCACGAATTGAGGTTCCTACATAACGTTTTGACTATTTGTAGCATGATGTCTGTCAGTCTGTCTGTCTGTCCGTCCGTTTGTCTGTCTGTCCGTCTGTCTGTGTACACGTGCAGAGCAAATTCGACTGAAAGGATTTTTATGAAACTTCATATTTAAGCTTCTGCCATCAATGGCACGAGTTGATCAACTTTTCGTAAAAATCGGTTGACTAAAAATGGGAGTTTACTCATACAATAGTTGCTATAAAAGCAATAACTAACAACTTTTATTTGAGATATTTTTTGATAAAACGAAAATAAAATTAAAATTTTTCGAAATTTTTTCCAAGTCTCAATTTTTTCATACTTATGTGTAAAAAATATCTGTCAGATATTTTTTGTGCAGAATAAACTCATTGAAACTGAAGGAATTTTTACGATATATTTTTATTTTTGTCGTTATTTTAATACAGTGTCGCAATAAGGAAAAGAAAAGTTAAAATTAAAGTCAATAAAATACAAAAAAAATCTAACTCTTAAGCGAATAGCTTCTTCGTCTGAGGAATGGATTACAAACGCGAAAATGAGTAGTAAAAGAACAAAGAATCATATGCCGCCAATCATATGCCGACAACAGTCAAGTCGTAACAAATGTTCCGACTTCAAATAAATATGCTGCCCTCTCTGAAAATATTAATGATGATCCAACAGTATCCAGTAAAGTAGAAGATAAAAATAAAATAAGAATCAGTAGTAGAATGGTGAAACCGTAAGTGGCACACAAGCACTGGTATTAACATCGCATGCTGTAAAAAATTACAAGTAAATTAATGACAAAAAAATCTACAGAGACTAACCTCCTGATTGTAACTAATTTCATTTCAAATAATATAGATCAAGGTCATCAATCAGATGTTATCTACTTGTATATGAGTAAAGCATTCGATAAAGTCCCGCATAAACTTTTACAGTCGTATTTATAGTCAGCGTGTAAAAGTCGTGGATGTTACGTACACTTCCACGCATCAAATACGCGTGTATCATAATGGTATTTATATTAGTATTTACACGTCCGTGCAATACTTAGCAACGTGCCTTCAAATTTTATGTCACAACATCGCAAATTATAAATTTCTATTTTAATTGTAACTTTTGCCGACCGGCAGGGCCTAGTGGTAACACATGTGCTCTGTGTTGCTAAGGTCTCGGGTTCAAATCCCGTTCAGGCATGAAAATTTTCTAAAAATAATAATTGTCCTGGCTAATTGCCGAAGAAGCAAAGGCCATAAAAAAAATAATAATAA
This sequence comes from Liopterus haemorrhoidalis, assembly GCA_963971575.1. Taxonomy (NCBI): domain Eukaryota; kingdom Metazoa; phylum Arthropoda; class Insecta; order Coleoptera; family Dytiscidae; genus Liopterus; species Liopterus haemorrhoidalis. Next base: position 13,905,336 of record OZ020619.1, read on the forward strand.
AAAAAAAAAATGAAATATCTGGTATAATCTCAGCAAGCCAGTATCGTTTGTTTTTGTGACATTTTAGTCATATGTCATAATAATTGACGACGTTATGCCTTTCTTCCTGTGGGGTAGCAGGATTTAGTACAGAGTTAACATATAGTTAGTAGCAGCATATCGGCCATCCCCAATTAGAATGCCATTAATCGCGCCACTTTGAAAATCCCTGAAAAAGGTACTCACCTCCCAAATTCTTGAATCATGGGCGCTTCTTCGCCATCTAGCGTTTATATCCATTATCTGGCAGTTAGAATCACATATTACGTTGATGTATATTGCTGGATTAGGACCTCCAGGATTTTTACTTGCCCGACCTTAATATATAAGGGGCAAGTATTGTAATCGTTTCATGGTCCAGGGAATCCAAAAAACCTATTTTTGAAGTGCCGTCCGTATGTGTGTGTGTGTGTCTGTGTGTGTGTATATACAATAACTCAAGAACGGTTCAACTTAGAGAATTCGTTCTGGTACTTAAAAATTCTCCTATTAAATGGGAAGAACCCTATTGTTTTTTATGAAGATCGGTTGACTAGAAATGGGACTAGAAACTCGTGTCGATTTTAAGATTTTTGCGAATATTTAGCAACAGAAAAATATTTCGAAAAAATTTATTGAAGAAAAGTTACTATAAATGCAATTACTAATAACTTTTATTTGAGACGTTTTTTGATAAAACGAAAAATTTTGAAAAATGTTTGTAAAATTATTTAAAATTTTTCCTATAGTCTATTTCAAAGTAGAAAAAAGTAGATAGCGCTGCGAACCGAGTACGATTTACACTGATCAAATACAGTATAGCGGGAAATTTAAAATAAGTTACAACTAGGGCATGGGCGTAGCAACTGGGTTAGCAAGTGATTTTTTTAATATATAAAAGGTTAATAAGATATTAAAATAAACAAGGCAGATAATACACTTACGTTATTTATACGACATAAATTCAGTTTAATGGGAAATTTGAAAAAGTTAAAAAAATATTAATTTTAAAAATTATGTACTATATATAAAAAGAGATATTTGGCTAAAAGAGTTTAAACAAAGCAATAAAACAAACAATATATCTTCAGAGCAAAAGTTTCTTATTTAAATAATTATTGTAAATAAAAATTAAAAATATATGTATATATGAAGGTCTAAAAATTATATCAATAACTTCTTCATTGGGCACATTAGTCCTATCTCTTGATATGTTAATTGTCCAGTGTCAAAAAATATTTATATGTCAGATAACCTAAAAAATATATAACTGCGTAAAAACAAATTACATGGAGAATTTTCCCAATAAAATCAACGCCAAGAATATAAATAAAAGTCTAAATATGTAAATAATAACAACATATATTAGAAAAATTAAATAATATAAATAATATATATTTCCAATGTACGACACTGAACATCTGTCAACTTGGACTAAAAACAATATTTTTACAGTGTAATAGGGATGACGATTTAAACCAATCCGAAGCAAGGACAAACAGCTCCTATCTTCTTACACACATTTTTCTACTTTGAAATAGACCATAGTCTCAATTTTTTCATACTTATATGTAACGTTTCCATGGTCATGATAATTAATTCGTAACTACGGAGTGATTATTTAATGGCGAGACGACGTCACTGGAAGTTTTAATAATTTGCCGTTTCATACACATCGTAGCAGGCGATTATGCGCGCATGCGCATAATCTTTTTTCTTCATAATCAAAATTTCTTCAAGGTTATTATAGTCATAGTATTCACCAGTATTTCTGACGTAATTCGGTGACGTCGTCTCGCCATTAAATAATCACTCTGTAGTAAACCAAGCCTTGGACAAAAATTTGTATAGAACATAATTTGATGTATTTTTGAAGATTTATCTAAATATTTCGAAAAATAATTTTTTTTTAAATTAAATTTTTTTAAATTTTTTTTTTATGGGTGGGCAAGTCTAGCGGAGGTTTACCTTCGCCACTGGTTTACTTTTTGTGGTTACAGTCGATATCGCTCACGATTCCTGGCATTCCCGCAACCCTGTGGAACTCTTCTTTTTTCTTAGCAATTCCTATGCTCTATTTGGGAATTTAACAAATTTGTTTAAATGTCCCGTTAAAGCATAAATAACTTTTTTTATTATTATCGACCTGGTCTATTGAGAAAAACCATGTAAATCAGCAATGTCTTGTTGGGGCATATCAACAAGACTTTCGCTCAATAATGAATAGTTGCTAAAACTTGCACTTCCACAGATATCGGTAACCCGTTCATATTATTAATAGCCATCAATATACTTTTCGAAATTCTAAATCATTATATTTATAAAGTGGATTAATGCGATATCTATAAACCTTTTCTTTCCTTGCATTACGTTGACCGACTCTCCTAATATTTTGGACATCTTCCATCCTCTATTGCAGTTCCGCAAAATCCATATCTAATTAAATTGATATTTTATATGTTTTAAGTATTTGGAATAACTTAAATAATAATGTAGTAAATAATATAAATAACTTAAATTGAAATTAAAAATAACCTTTTCGCAAAAAGTTCCTTACACGTTGCTTACACGACAGTTTAATACGTGATACGTGGAAAAATTACTAAACAGTAGAAGCTGCACGGCCTCCTTGCACGCATAAACTGTGTCTATAAATACGATTTTTTTGCCACGCACCTTGCACAAAAATTTACACGCTTCCATAGTACTATAAATACGACTGTTAGTGAATAGTTTGAGCTCAAACGGTGCGTCTCGTCATACCTGTAATTGGTTTATCACATACCTGACGCAAAGACTTTAGTATGTAGAATACGCGGGATCTCAGTCACGTCAGTGCTCAACACCATCTGGAGTACCACAAGGCTCGAATCTTGGGCCCTTGCTATTTTTGTTAGCAGTTAACGATGTTCCACAACAAATAACTCATAGTAGTTGTCTGTTATTTGCGGATGACATTAAACTATATAAGCAGATTAACAATGTTTCAAATTGATGAGCTGGAACAGGACCTAAAAATGCTATTGCGTTGGAGCTGTGACTCAGGTTTATAGTTTAATGCATCTAAATGTAAAGTAATGTCGTTTACAAAAAATCGAACATCAATTAAATTCGAAAATTAAATGGGTGACACTGTGATTGTAAGACCAGATACGATAAAAGATCTTGGTGTCATTTTTGATTGTCAGTTAAATTTCAACAGTCATATAGGTTTTATACTTAGAATGGCGAGAGACTTCAAGCAAGCTCGAACATACATTATTTTATTTAACTCATTGGTACGTAGCAGGCTGGAATATGCTTGTGTGATTTGGTCACCGTTTCAGAGTAAATATATTAAGATGTTAGAGGTTGTCCAGACCAAATTTGTACGTAGTGTTGAATACAGAACTACAGGTTTTTACCCTATGTATGAAACATCTAAAACAATATTAGAGCGATATTCTATTAGATCTCTTAAAAATAGGCGTGATATTCGTAGTTTATTATTTCTACATAACATATGGAACGGTGGCGTAAATTGTTCGGTCATCCTATCTGATATTTATATCAAAGTTCCACCCCATGGACTGAGAATAAGAAATTATTTGTTTCGGGAAAATGCTGCTAGGACGGAATCTTGTAGGATGAGTTCACTGAATCGAATGGTCACTCTTTATAACCAATTACTTCTAAGAAATAATTTGTCTGACAACTTTTATATTAGTTTTGGCAATTTTCGAAAACTGATTTGCGACACTTTGTAAAATTTGGTAACATGTTCTTTTATATATGTGTGTATACATTGTATGTGTACACATATATTTTCCTTTTTATTTGTTTTCTTTTTGTTTTATTTACTTTAAAAGTATTTATTTGCATATGTTGTATACCTTATTATTTTGTTATTCTTAATATATATTTCTTGCATATTGTTTATATTTTATGTATATAGGTATACTAGCTGAAAACCCGTGCTTCGCTACGGTATATTGATGGTCTCATTGGCATAAAATCCGCAGTTTATTTTTAAACTTGTGTATGGGTAACCGTTGTAACAAAAAATCTAGTCGATATCTCATCTGTCCTAAGAGATATTGAGGAATCCGTGAAAAAACATTTTACTCCTTTTCACCAGATAGGGGTCGAACTTGAAAAAATCCTTTCTTAGTGGGTTCTTACGTCATACTGAAAAATGTACTCTCCGAATTTTTTATTTCTAACAAAAAAAATACTAATTTACCCTTTAGGAGTGAAAGAAAACTGTCAAAACACATATATGCCAAAATGGAATGTTATAACTGAACAACCGCTGGAATAACAAAGGGTTCTATAATTCACCGCGAATGTAGATTCACCCCTTTAGGGATAAAATCCTGTAATTAGTTTTTCGGCATTTGTATGGGTAATCTTTATAAGCAAAAACCAAGTCTATATCTTTTTGATCCTAGAAGATATTAAGGCGTCCTTGAAATCACAATTCCCTCTTTTCACCCTTTAGGGGTGATATTTGTTAAAGGTAAAAAACTGTTAAAACCATTTTGAGACATTTTAAAAAGACACCTATGTGCCAAAAAGAAACGTTATAACTCAACAAACACAGGAAATACGACACGATGTATAATCTACCCCGTTTGTAGAATCACCCCTTTAGGGGTTGATTAGGACGAAATTCTGAAATAAGTTTTTCGGCATTTGTATGGATAATTTTTGTAAGCAAACACCAAGTCGATATCTTATTGGTCCTAAAAGAATTAAGGAATTACTGAAATCACATTTCACCCCTTTTCACCCTTAAGGAGTGAAATTAAAAAAAAATGTCAAAATCATTTCGAGATATTAAAAAAAAAAAACACATATGTGCCAAAAAGTAATGTTGCAACTAAACGAACACAGGAAATACGACGGGATGTATAATTCATCCCGATTGTAGATCCACCACTTAAGGGGTTGATTAGGACAAAATCTTAAAATTGGTTTTTCGGTATTTGTATGGGTAATCTTTGTAAGCAAAAAGCAAGTCGATATCTTATTGGTGTTAAAAAATATTAAACAATCCTTGGAATCACATTTCACCCCTTGTCACCCTTTAAGGGTTAAATTTAAAAAAGTTGTCAAAACCATTTCGAGATATTTTAAAAAGACGCCTATGTGCCAAAAAGAAACCTTATATCTCAATAAACACAGGGAATAAGACGGGATGTATAATTCACCCCAATTGTAGATCCTTTAGGGGTTGATTAGGACAAAATCCTGAAATCTATTTTTCGGTATTTGAATAGGTAATCTTTGTAAGCAAAAAGCAAGTCAATATCTTATTGGCCCTAAGAGATTTAAAGAATCCTCTAAATCACAATTCACCCCTTTTCAACCCTTAGGGGTGAAATTTTAAAAAACTGTCTAACCCATTTCGAGATATTTTAAAAAGACACCTATGTGCCAAAAAGTAATGCTGCAACTAATGAACACAGGAAATACGACGGGATGTATAATTCACCCCGATTGTAGATCCACCCCTTTAGGGGTTGATTAGGACAAAAACCTGAAATTTGTTTTTCGGTATTTGTATGGGTAATCTTTGTAAACAAAAAGCAAGTCGATATCTTATTGGTTGTAAGATGTATCAAGGAATACTTGAAATCATAATTCCCCCCTTTTCAACCCTTAGGGGTGGAATTTTAAAAAACTGTCAAACACATTTCGAAATTTTTAGATGACACCTATGTGCCAAAAAGTAATGTTGCAACTAAACGAACACAGGAATTACGAAGGGATGTATAATTCACCCCGATTGTAAATCCACCCCTTTAGGGGTTGATTAGGACAAAGTTCTGAAATTGGTGATTCGGTATTTGTATGGGTAATCTTTGTAAGCAAAAAGCAAGTCGATATCTTATTGGTCCTAAGAGATATTAACGAATCCTTAAAATCACAATTCACCCCTTTTCACTCTTTAGGGGTGAAATTTCAAAAAACTGTCAATACCATTTCGAGATATTTTAAAAAGACACCTATGTGCCAAAAAGTAATCTTGCAACTAAACGAACACAGGAAATACAACGGGATGTATAATCCACCCCGATTGTAGGTTCACCCCTTTAGGGGTTGATTAGGGCAAAATCCCGAAATTGGTTTTTCGGCATTTGTATGGGTAATCTTTGTAAGCAAAAAGCAAGTCGATATCTTATTGGTTCTAAGAGATATTAAGGAATTCATGAAATCACATTTCACCCCTTTTCATCCCTTAGGAGTGGAATTTCGAAAAATCCCTTCTTAGTGGGGGCTTACGTTATGAAGGGAATATACTCTCCGAATTTAAAGTTTCTAGGCCCAGGGGTTCGGGCATGGGGGTTTTATTAATTAAATAGTATTTATTTATTATAAAATTCAGCGATTTGATTTTAAATTATTTAAGTTCCGAATAAATTATTAAGAGTTATTTTAAAAAAGATTGTCTGTTTAAAATTAAAGGGTATAAAATATTTTCAACAAGTGACTCAGTGTCTCAAGACGGAAATAAACTTTTGTTTGAGTTTTTTTTTTTACAATAAATGTGAAAATAAATTAATTGTTTACTGCATTTAAATTATATCCACTTATTTTATTCCTTGATTTTGTTTATTATTAGGTCTGGGAAAAAGTTCGTGGCGTTTTTTTAGTAAAATTCAACTGGTTTTGTTATAGTGTGAAAATTAATTTATTTAAACCAAATATGCTCCTTTATTATCGACAACGTTTCGCCATTTTTCGGGTAGAGCCATGATGCCATCGGTGAAGAATCTCTGTGGTTTCTGGTTGAAAAACTGAATCAAGTAGTTTTCACATTCTTTTTTTGAAACCTGCTTAATTCCATTGAGTCAGAGGGTGCTTTGTCTGGACTATACGGTGGATGCAACAAAATTTCCCAACCAAGCTCTCGCAATTTTTGACGGGTCATCAAAGAAGTGTGTAGTCTTGCGTTGTCATGATGAAAGGCAACACCTTTCCTATTATTCAATTCAGGCCGTTCTCTTTCAACTGCCTGGCGTAATTTCTCTAGTTTTCCACAGTAGAGTTGAGAATCAATCGTCTGACCAACTGGAAGTAGCTCATGGTGGACGATTCCCTTCCAGTCCCACCACACACACACAGCACACCTTGTTCGGCGTCAATCCTCGCTTCGTGAACGCTTTGACGGCTCACCATAACTTGTCCACGATCTTTTACGCTTCCGACTGTCGTACGTGATCCATTTTTCATCACCGATAATGACACGTTTCAGAAATGGCTCGATTTCATTGTGTTTTAGTAGCGCATCGTAGATGTTATTTTGGTCTATCATGTTTTTCGAGCTCAACTCATATATCGAGCTTTCTTTTTGTAGCCAGCTTTCCGTAAATGGTTCAAAACAGTTTTGTGGTCAATGCCTAGCTCCGTACCAATATCACTGCTGATATGCCTATCTTGCTGGACTTTTTCAAAACTTTCATCAGCTTTTTCACTGATTGGGCGACCAGAGCTTGAGCCATCTTTAACATTAAAATTACCAGAACGAAAGCGAACCAATTCCACGCAGCAGATTTTGATAAAGTACCTTCACCGTACACAGAACAATTTTTTTCACAAGCCTGCGCAGCGTTTTTCCCTTTGTCGTAATAATATTGCAAAATATAGCGCAATTTTTCATTACTTTTCTCCATTTTCAAACGCAAACAACTTTCCAACCAATGCACAAATTTTGATGTTTAGACAATCAAAGTAACGCTCGAACTGTCACCTTTCCAACGAGCATTTAGTGGTGTCGCTGCGATCTGTGTTTCTCGAGTTACTTGCAATTGGCAATTGCTTTTTCCCTGACCTGATTTAATCGAACTTACTCGAATGTATATCTTCTATATATATAAAAGGCAGTGTCCTGACTGACTGACTGACTGACTGACTGACTCACTCATCACCGCCCAGCCCGAACCCCTGAGCCTAGAAACTTGAAATTCGGAGAGTATATTCCCTTCATGACGTAAGCACCCACTAAGAAGGGATTTTTCGAAATTCCACTCCTAAGGGATGAAAAGGGGTGAAATGTGATTTCACGAATTACTTAATATCTCTTAGGGCCGATGGGATATCGACTTAGTTTTTGCTTACAAGTATTACCCATACAAATGCCGAAAAACCAATTTCGGGATTTTGCCCTAATCAACCCCTAAAGGGGTGAACCTACAATCGGGGTGGATTATACATCCCATTGTATTTCCTGTGTTCGTTTAGTTGAAAGATTACTTTTTGGCACATAGGTTTCTTTTTATAATATCTCGAAATGGTATTGACAGTTTTTTGAAATTTCACCCCTAAAGGGTGAAAAGGGGTAAATTGTTATTTTAAGGATTCTTTAATATCTCTTAGGATCAATAAGATATCGACTTGCTGTTTGCTTACAAAGATTACCCATACAAATACCGAATCACCAATTTCAGGATTTTGTCCTAATCAACCCCTAAAGGGGTGGATCTACAATCTTGGTGAATTATACATCCCGTCGTAATTCCTGTGTTCGTTTCGTTGCAACATTACTTTTTGGCACATAGGTGTCTTTTTAAAATATCTAGAAATGGGTTTGACAGTTTTTTAAAATTCCACCCCTAAGGGTTGAAAAGGGGTGAATTGTGATTTCAAGGATTCCTTAATATCTCTTGGGATCAATAAGATATCGATTTACTGTTTGCTTGCAAAGATTATCCATACAATTACCGAAAAACTTATTTCAGGAATTTGTCCTAATCAACCCCTAAAGGGGTGGATCTACAATCGGGGTGAGTTATATATTCCGTCGTATTTCCTGTGTTCGTTTAGTTGCAATATTACTTTTTAGCACATAGGAGTCTTTTTAAAATATCTCGAAAAGGTTTTGGTAGTGTTTTAAAATTTCACCCCTATAGGGTGAAAAGGGGTGAATTATGATTTCAAGTATTCCTTAATATCTCTTAGAACCAATAAGATATCGACTTGCATTTTGCTTACAAAGATTACCTATACAAATACCGAAAAACATATTTCAGGTTTTTGTCCTAATCAACCCCTAAAGAGGTGGATCTACAATCAGGGTGAATTATACATCCCGTCGTATTTCCTGTGTTCATTAGTTGCAGCATTACTTTTTGGCACATAGGTGTCTTTTTAAAATATCTCGAAATGGTATTGACAGTTTTTTGAAATTTCACCCCTAAAGGGTGAAAAGGGGTGAATTGTTATTTTAAGGATTCTTTAATATCTCTTAGGATCAATAAGATATCGACTTGCTGTTTGCTTACAAAGATTACCCATACAAATACCGAATCACCAATTTCAGGATTTTGCACTAATCAACCCCTAAAGGGGTGGATCTACAATCGTGGTGAATTATACATCCCGTCGTCATTCCTGTGTTCGTTTCGTTGCAACATTACTTTTTGGCACATAGGTGTCTTTTTAAAATATCTCGAAATGGGTTTGACAGTTTTTTAAAATTCCACCCCTAAGGGTTGAAAAGGGGTGAATTGTGATTTCAAGGATTCCTTAATATCTCTTAGGATCAATAAGATATCGATTTACTGTTTGCTTGCAAAGATTATCCATACAATTACCGAAAAACTTATTTCAGGAATTTGTCCTAATCAACCCCTAAAGGGATGGATCTACAATCGGGGTGAGTTATATATTCCATCGTATTTCCTGTGTTCGTTTAGTTGCAATATTACTTTTTAGCACATAGGAGTCTTTTTAAAATATCTCGAAAAGGTTTTGGTAGTGTTTTAAAATTTCACCCCTATAGGGTGAAAAGGGGTGAATTATGATTTCAAGTATTCCTTAATATCTCTTAGAACCAATAAGATATCGACTTGCATTTTGCTTACAAAGATTACCTATACAAATACTGAAAAACATATTTCAGGTTTTTGTCCTAATCAACCCCTAAAGAGGTGGATCTACAATCAGGGTGAATTATACATCCCGTCGTATTTCCTGTGTTCATTAGTTGCAGCATTACTTTTTGGCACATAGGTATCTTTTTAAAATATCTCGAAACGGGTTTGACAGTTTTTTAAAATTTCACCTCTAAGGGTTGAAAAGGGGTGAATTGTGATTTCAAGGATTCCTTAATATCTCTTAGGACCAATAAGATATGGACTTACTGTTTGCTTGCAAAGTTTATCCATACAATTACCGAAAAACTTATTTGAGGAATTTGTCCTAATCAACCCCTAAAGGGGGGGGGATCTACAATCAGGGTGAGTTATATATTCCGTTGTATTTCCTGTGTTCGTTTAGTTGCAACATTACTTTTTAGCACATAGGTGTCTTTTTAAAATATCTCGAAAAGGTTTTGATAGTTTTTTAAAATTTCATCCATAAAGGGTGAAAAGGGGTGAATTGTGATTTCAAGGTTTCCTTAAATCTCTTAGGGCCAATAAGATATTGACTTGCTTTTTGATTACAAAGATTACCCATACAAATACCGAAAAATATATTTCAGGATTTTGTCCTAATCAACCCCTAAAGGATGGATCTACAATCGGGGTGAATTATACATCCCGTCGTATTCCCTGTGTTTATTGAGATATAAGGTGTCTTTTTGGCATATAGGCGTCTTTTTAAAATATCTCGAAATGGTATTGACAACTATTTTAAATTTAACCCCTAAAGGGCGTAAAGGGGTGAAATGTGATTTCAAGGATTCCTTAATATCTCTTAGGACCAATAAGATATCGACTTGCTTTTTGCTTACAAAGATTAGCCATACAAATACGGAAAAATATATTTCAGGATTTTTGTCCTAACCAACCCCTAAACGGTGGATCTACAATTGGGGTGAATTATACATCCCATCGTATTCCCTGTGTTTGTTGAGTTATAAGGTTTCTTTTTGGCACATGGGCGTATTTTTAAAATATCTCGAAATGTTTGAACAATTTTTATAAATTTAACCCCTAAAGAGTAAAAAGGGGTAAAATGTGATTTCAAGGATTGTTTAACATTTTTTAGGACCAATAAGATATCTACTTGGTTTTTGCTTACAAAAACTACCCATGCAAATACCGAAAAACCAATTTTTGGATTTTGTCCTAAACAACCCCTTAAGGGGTGGATCTACAATCGGGATGAATTATACATCCCGTCGCATTTCCTGTGTTCGTTTAGTTGCAACATTAATTTTTGACACATAGGTGTTTTTTTTTTTTAATATCTCGAAATGATTTTGACATTTTTTTTTTTTAATTTCACCCCTTAAGGGTGAAAAGGGGTGAAATATGATTTCAGTAATTCCTTAATTTATTTAGGACCAATAAGATATCGATTTGGTGTTTGCTTACAAAAATTATCCATACAAATGCCGAAAATCTTATTTCAGGATTACGTCCTAATCAACCCCTAAAGGAGTGATTCTACAAACGGGGTAGATTATACATCGCGTCGTATTTCCTGTGTCTTTTTAAAATGTCTCGAAATGGTTTTAACAGTTTTTTACCTTTAACAAATATCACCCCTAAAGGGTGAAAAAAGGGAATTGTGATTTCAAGGACGCCTTAATATCTTCTAGGATCAATAAGATATAGATTTGGTTTTTGCTTATAAAGATTACCCATACAAATGCCGAAAAACATATTTCAGGATTTTATCTTAATTAACCCCTAAAGGGGCGAATCTACATTCGGGGTGAATTATAGAACTCTTTGTATTTCCAGCGATTGTTGAGTTATAACATTTCATTTTGGCATATATGTTTGCACAGTTTGACTGTTTTCTTTCACTCCTAAAGGGTAAATTAGTATTTTTTTGTTAAAAATAAAAAATTCGGAGAGTACATTTTTCAGTATGAAGTAAGATCCCACTAAGAAAAGATTTTTTCAAGTTCGACCCCTATCTGGTGAAAAGGAGTAAAATGTTTTTTCACGGGTTCCTCAATATCTCTTAGGACAGATGAGATACCGACTAGATTTTTTGTTACAAAGGTTACCCATACACAAGTTTAAAAACAAACTGCGGATTTTATGCCAATGAGACCATCAATATACCGTAGCGAAGCACGGGTTTTCAGCTAGTAATATAATAAAAAGAGATATAAGATAAGTATAATATAAAAAAAAACACATTTTTTGAGATTTTTACAAAATTTACTTTCAAAATTAGTAGAATAATCTATCAGAAAAATGAAACAAAAAAAAGCTAGAATGTAAGAAATCATGTTGAAATCCAATTTTTTTTGCGCAAGCAATTTTATGAGTTAAAAGTGAATAATTTTCCGCGTGAGCATTTTTCAGTGTGCGTTATTTTCGATGTGGGGAATTTTCTATGTGAGCATAATTCCGTGTGAGGAGTTTTCGTGTGAGCATTTATAACTGTGCGCACTTTTCTATAGGCCTTTTTCACGTGAGTATTCTTCTTGTGCGGATATGTCACCGAACCTTAATTCTCAAAGGCCTGCGCACCTTAGTACAAGATCCACCGCATGCCATTGCTTTATTTATACATTTATTTTTTATTTACATAAGTATTGTTCGTAACATAACAATGTTTAACATTTTATGTTTTTTTTGTCACTATAAAAAAAAATTCAGTGACTCCTGAGTCTTTTATAATTAATGTATTTTTGCAGAAGCAGGTTGTTCAGATGGATGTCCTTGACGAATGTGAAGGAACAGGTCCTGTGCCAATTCGCTGTAATATTACTCTTATGAATGATGTAACCAGAAAAACACTTATCAACTCTACTGTGATAATGGAAGAGGACTTGGGCAGTAATATCAAGGTTTGAGTTCACCTTTAAAGCCCAGTTGTATGGGCTGAAAATTAACTTTCATTTCAAATAAGTCCTATAACAAATTAACGAATATCGGAACGAGGGGGCAAATTGACATGGTTAAATAAAAAATGTTATAATGGAGCATCTTCTTTAATATACATAATTTCATATTTACATACACACACACACACACACACACACACACACACACACACACACACACACACACACACACACACACACACACACACACACACACACACACACACACACACACACACACACACACACACACACACACACACACACACACACACACACACACACACACACACACACACACACACACACACACACACACACACACACACACACACACACACACACACACACACACACACACACACACACACACACACACACACACACACACACACACACACACACACACACACACACACACACACACACACACACACACACACACACACACACACACACACACACACACACACACACACACACACACACACACACACACACACACACACACACACACACACACACACACACACACACACACACACACACACACACACACACACACACACACACACACACACACACACACACACACACACACACACACACACACACACACACACACACACACACACACACACACACACACACACACACACACACACACACACACACACACACACACACACACACACACACACACACACACACACACACACACACACACACACACACACACACACACACACACACACACACACACACACACACACACACACACACACACACACACACACACACACACACACACACACACACACACACACACACACACACACACACACACACACACACATACGCTTGGTAAAGGAAGTGAAAAAAATTATTTCATGTCATCAACTAATTTACTAACCGAACTACAACCGAATATTTCTGCACGAACCATTAGAAGGAGGTTGGTAGAGCATAACTTAAGATCATGTTCGCCTAGAAAAGTACCATTATTAAAACCAAGACACTTACAAGCCCGTAAGGAATATGCTCAAGAACACATTTACTGGTATGGGCAGAAGGTATTAAAAATTGGAGAAATATTTCGTTTAGTGACGAAAGTAAATTTATGTTGTTTTTGAATGATGGCAAAAAATTTGTTAGGCGTCCTCCAAACCTAGCGTTTAACCCTAAGTACACGAAAAAAACCATTTCACATGGACGAGGTAAGATTTTAGCTTGGGGTTGTTTTTCTTGATATGGTATAGGTCCATTATTTCGCATAGATGAGATAATGACGAAAGAAATTTACATCCTAATTTTGGAAACTATTATGCTACCCTATGCAGAATAGAATATCCCACTAATATGGACCTACCAGCAAGATAACGACTCTAAACACACGGCTCGTGCAACAAAAACATGGTTCCAGAAGATCAATTTTCAAGTTTTACCTTGGCCTGCTCAATTACCTGATTTGAATCCAATAGAAAATCTTTGGAAACTAGTAAAGGATGGGGTTGAGCAGGAAAAACCAAGGAACAAAAATGCATTATGGACTGCTGTTCAAGAAGGTTGGTACAGCATTCCTGTAGAGAGCTATCAACGGCTCATCGAGTCGATACCCAAACGATGTCGGGCCGTTTTGGCAAATACAAGGCATGCTATTGATTACTAAGATTATAAAAATTAGTATTATGTAATTAGTAACAGTAAAATGAATAATAAATTTTATATTTGACTAAATTTTCTCGATTGTATTTATTATTTTGACCAACCGTTTCAGGTTTTGCCGGTCCCCATAGCGTAGTGGTTAGTGTAGCGATACACTGGCTTCTAGATCATGAGGGCTCGGGTTCGAATCCCGGTTATGGCATGGAATTTTTCAAAAATAAATGCATCTCCTTGATAATGGCCTAAGTAGCTAAGTCAAAAAATAAAAAATTAAAAAAAAAACCGTTTCAGGTAGTGTTTTCACAAATATCAAAATATGTCCATCATCATATAATATTTCTTGATAAATATTATCGTTTTAATAGATCATAAAGTGCTTTATTGGTTATGGCCAGTTAGAATAAAAATATAAATTTATTTAGTGTTCCAACTACAAATAATAAGGTTGGTGTATTAGGTGTATTTATTATTTTGACCGTAACTGTACATACATACATATATATAATTGACTTAGTGGCGGCGCTAGCTCTTAAATCTGGGGGGGGGGGCAAAAAAATTGAGTAAAATTTTGGGGAGCCAGGAAATATTTGTTTATCGTTTATATATGAAAATACAAGTAATTACCTGAAAAAAACCTCCTCAGTTCTAAAATATTTTTTTTTTCCAAGCAATTCTAGGGCGGCCAAAGCAACTTTTAGGGGGGCCCGGGCTCCCCCGGACATTATTATTGTTACATGCATTTAATCTTAATTTATTTGTTTAATATAATATTACTTTTTGAGAAAATACATTATTATAAAAATACAATACTATAATGAGCGTTACATGAAATATAGGGTGTTTTTTTAGAGGTATAGAACTTTAAATTGCAATAAAACAACGATGGATTATTCGATTGGCATGAATTTTTTTTTATTCGAAAGATAATCTTGTGGCATTACATTTTAAATATGATTTCTGGCATATAACCGCCACGGCTGGCTCGGATGTAGTCCAATCTGGACGTCCAATTTTCGATGACTTTTTCCAACATTTGTGGCCGTATATCGGCAATAACACGGCGAATGTTGTCTTCCAAATGGTCAAGCGTTTGTGGCTTATCCGCATAGACCAATGACTTTACATAGCCCCACAGAAAGTAGTCCAGCGGTGTTAAATCACAAGATCTTGGAGGCCAATTCACAGGTCCAAAACGTGAAATTAGGCGGTCACCAAACGTGTCTTTCAATAAATCGATTGTGGCACGAGCTGTGTGACATGTTGCGCCGTCTTGTTGGTATGATTTAATGTAATGCCACAAGATTATCTTTCGAATAAAAAAAAATTCATGTCAATCGAATAATCCATCGTTGTTTTATTGCAATTTAAAGTTCTATACCTCTAAAAAAAACTATATATAAATTCAAAGTTATAAATTCAAAAATTATTCAAAAACTGAAAATTGAAAAGTCAAAATTTAAAACGGAGATCGAGTATCATTTAAAATAATTAAATTTTACATTTTTAACATTTTAGGGGGCCACCTTTATTGCATCTACTAAATTTTCCAAAAGGTCATGGAAAATTTAATTTTCCTAAACAAACAAGAAATGTTTTGAGTTCATCTAAAGAAGACTTCTATTTGCTATTTTCTTTTTCATAATTCCCCAAAGATTTTCGATTGGGTTTAAATCGGGATTATTGCCAGGCCACTGCAAGGAAATAATGTCTTTATTTTCGAGAAAATCTTTTAAAAATGTTGTAGCAATAAAAAAAATAATGGCAATTTACCTAATTCAAATTATAATTTTTAGGGAAGTTTATATTTAAAAAAAAAAATACTTACGATTTTGGCAAGATTGCAAGGTGCATAATCATCTTGAAAAATTAGGGCTCCTGCCATTCTAATGTGCATTTGCGAAAAAGACAAAAGATTTTCTTTTAGTATTGTCTATATATTTTTTTGCGTTTACCTTGCCCTTAATAAACACTAATTTACTTAAACCATAATACGAAAAGGCTCCCCATATCATTTGTCCCGCTGGGTATTTAACTGTAGGCATAATGCACTCGTCGCTCAAACGTTCACCTAGTCTCTACGCCTCACGTACGTCATCCCGTTCAAACCAAACGAACAAAATTTGCTGTCGTCTGAATATATCACCTTTCGCCAACCATTTTTATCCAAATTTTCATACTTTTTTGCCCATTGAAGCCGTGCCAATTTATTTACTTTTTATTCAAAAATGGTTTTTAGGGTTTTGTAGGTATGACCAAAAAACTTTTTTACCGTCATTTTGTCGTCTGTCCGTCTGTCTGTCTGTCTGTCTGTCTGTCAGTCTGTCTGTCTGTTCGGTAAAAATTGTAGCCAAACGGCTAAACCTAGAGAGTAGAAATTTGGCATGCTTATACAACTCTTTGACCCGCACATAGGAAAAATACTAAAACATCTAAAAAACATATCCCCCTAAAAATATAAACAAATATGTGCTCATCGAAAACAAAAATATTTTTTTTAAATTCTGAGTAGGGTATCAAATGAAAGCCCTTAGTACGTGGATTAACGATCAAATTTTTATTTTTGCAAAATAAA
The DNA here is from genome assembly GCA_963971575.1 of Liopterus haemorrhoidalis. Lineage (NCBI taxonomy): Eukaryota > Metazoa > Arthropoda > Insecta > Coleoptera > Dytiscidae > Liopterus > Liopterus haemorrhoidalis. The sequence continues at coordinate 13,922,369 of OZ020619.1, forward strand.
TTATTTTGATGCGATTTTTGCCAAAATTGTGCAAAAAAATTTTTGTCCCACACCCTGTAGCCCAGATGGTTTAAACTAAATATATAAAAAAATTCTAAGTAATGTATATTGGTGTGAACCGAAATAGTACAACAGGAATTTTTAATCAGATTATGTTTTCGGAAAATAACGCATTTTTTGTGATTTTTGGTTCACAAAGTACAAAAGTTATACCAATGTAAGACAGTCACATGCAAGGTGTGCGATAGCGAAATGGGTTAGAGCACTGGTGTGAAACGAAGGGTTTCGAGTTCGAGTACGGAGTGAATTTTATTTTTTCTGTTTTTTTTTTTTGCATTTTTATTATGTTGAAATTATTTTGTCAAAATTCTAGTTATATTTTGACAAATGATGCATTTAATTTTTAAGAGCGTAAATTTAATAACCAATCTTATTATATGATTAACAGACGATAAATTATTTTAAAAATATCGTTCATTTTTCCGTGATTACTACAAAGTAAAATTTGTCCTACACACTCAGCATACCGCCTTCACTTATTATATACCTGCGAAACACTGAAATGTGTGAATATTCACACTTCACATCAATTTTTTTACAGGTGTTCTTGCTTTTAAATTATTTTCCAGCAACTTTCGACGCACGGTTTCAACACTAATTTTGATTCCGTTATTATTTTGAATTTCAGATTTAATATTACGGCCGTTTTAAAACGATTCTTTAAAGAAATGCGTTTAATTATCTGATCTTATCTAAATGCTGTCTTTCGTCGTGGTTCTGTGCCTTTTTTACGAATTATTTGCCTTGATATAGCCAGTGGCGGCTGAGACAGGGAGGCGCTGGGACAGTGACCTCCTAAAAATTTTTAGTAAAAAAGCTAAATTTAATACTTTATTTATACTTCTTTAAAATTGCATTAAAGTAGCTAGATATATCTGCATATTTTTATTTTTATTATTTCTTATTCAAAGATTTTTCATATAAATGTTATATTTAAAAAATTTAAATCAAGACAACTCCACGGAGTGTCCAAAGATACAGCGTTGCCACATGCAATATCTAATGTTCTTATCTACATATGTAGCAAAAATTTCCTAGTAACGGCAACAGCGGCGAAGGTTAGTGTTGCATGTATTAGTGAATTACGGCCGGTGTCCCGTAGCTTAGTTCGGTCGTTGTGATTTGTGACAAGTACTTAAACGTGAAAATGAATCGAATGAAGCACGTTAGTTTTATTAAAATATACTGTATATTTTAATACAACTAACGTGCTTAACTATGAAACAAAATTATTAATAAAAAATCAGCTGTGGCCACCACAGGACCGACCGCCATTATAAAGTACTTGTATAAAATATATTCTAGCAGCAGAGTAGAAATAACTTGGCCTAATATTTTCTAACAGAGATATTATTTATTATGACCATGGAAACATTACATATAAGTATGAAAAAATTGAGACTTTTGGAAAATTTTGAAAAATGTTACAAAAATTTTTCGAAATTTTTCGTTTTATCAAAAAACGTCTCAAATAATAAAATATTGTATTTATAGCAACTTTTGTTAAATAAATTTTTTCGAAATATTTTTCTGTTGCTAAATATTTGCAAAAATCTTAAAATCGATACGAGCAAACTTCCATTTCTATTCAACCGATTTTTACCAAAAGTTGATCAACTTTTTTTTTGTTTCCTGTGTTTGATTTGTTCATCAGACGCATATGAAATAAAGACAGTAAATAGTGTTAAAGATATTAAACATTGCAAAGATAAAGTTCTTAAACATAATGTGTCTCATAAACATATGCATTATTCGGTCAAATTTGCCATGCTGGGATCGGTAAATATACGATTTCAACTTGATACTGCGTATAAACTTTCAATTAAAGAACATAACTAAAAGGTTAAATCTAATATTTAAATACATGTGAATATGTATAGGCATCTGCTTAATTAATAACCAAATATGTTATGTTTCTGACTCAAAGCATTGTCTTAATAATATTGCAATTTTAATAATAATAATAATAATAATAATAGAAGTAATAACTACAAAAATGATAATAATATTGACCATAAATCTTAATAAAAGTGCCAGATTTGTCAGTTTTTCTAGTTGCAGAACATATTTTCAGGTATTTTTAATTTATTTACTTTTTTCTCGTATAACTATATTTTAATAGATATATATGGGAAAAAAGTGTCCCCCCAAATATTTTACTCACCAGCCGCTGCTGGATATAGCGTATTTGTTTAAAAACTTTATCACAGCTGACTGACTATACTTTACTCTTCTCGCTATTGGGTACAACAATGCCCGATGGCGGCGCTACGAGCGCTGTGTACAGCTGATTGAAACGAGTAATGTGAAAGTTGTTCATATTTGTTTACATATTAAATCATCGATTTGCAATGGATAATAAACAGCTATCTTTATTAAATAATTTTAATTTTTTAAGTGCAACACCTTCTTCTAGGTGTATAGTTGAAGGAGAAGAGTTGTTAAACGCCGGAAATCTTATGCTGTGCGGAATTTTGGACAAAAATGATGAGCATATCGACATATGTGGGTTATGTTTACAAACAAGCAGTTTGAGAACACCACCTCACGAAGTCACTGGGAAATTAAAATTTAGTAATGATGTTGAAGTTTTAAATATGTCCTGCACATGTAAAGCAGGAACTACATACAAACACATTTCAGCTATCCTATTATTTTGTGCCAGGTGGTTAACAAACCCAAATGAAAGAAGCCAAGATCAGGGCATTGATTGATTGTGAAATATTTGATTTTTCTTTTTTTTGTGTGGTTTCTGTTGGTTTTTCTTTTTGTTCCAGAAACAATATATTTAGTATGGAAATATTAACCAGCACAGATTTAAAATGCCTGTGGTCTACTTTTAAAAAACCTGTCTTACAACGGTATGAACCGCAACCTCTGCTAGAAACTCCTTGCCTAAATAAATTGATTAAAAACAAAAGCAGGCACTGAAGGTTCAGTGAAAATGTATTAGAAAAGCTGCGTACAGAATTTAAGACCGCTTGCCCTAATTCTGCATTAAAATTGCACGGGTGATATTTAATTATGTTCGAGAAGGATTTTTATAATTTAGTGTTTGTTTTTTATTTAATTTGTTTAATAAATACTAGTTTGTTATTATCTCTTCCACAACACCAAATTTATTAACAGTTCACAAATTGTTTCTCATTTGGAAAATAGTGGAAGTAAATATTTTTGTCACTTCCTTTTCTAGAGTGACAGCACAAATTGGTGTGTGTTTGCACCAATTTGTGTTATAATAACTCATTATAACATAAAGTAATATAAAAAAGAATAATAATTGCTATCAAAAGTTAATATAACAAACAAACTGCAACACTAACTTTTAAAAGCAATACAAACTACACGAGAAAACACGTGTAAACCAGATGTAAACAATAAACTATTACTCGTTTCGCCTAGTTCAGTTTTAGTCCGCTTGGCGTCACTGCATAGCGCTGTTGAGCCCAATAGCACGCGTAGATTTTTTTTTTCTGGCTTAGGCCCCGGGTACGATACGAGCGGTGAGCGGTGAGCGGCGAGCGACAGAGCGGCAGAGCGGCAGAGCGATGTCGCTTACGTTTTTGTTTAGATTGAATGCAATGGAATAGTGGGATATTGGGCTACAATAAACAAGAGCGATAAGGCGGCGCCGCTTGCCGCTTTTTGATATTCGCTCACCGCCGCTCCTAGACATTAATTTTTACTCGCCGCTCAGCACTAGTTTAGTTGTGTTGTTTGTTTTCGTCCAATACAATGGCAGAGACCCCCGTAACACCTCAAATATTCATTAAATCGAAAAGTATATATAGGGTGACCAGATGTCAGTGAAGGGTAACCGGGACACAGAGAAAAAAGAAAGATCCCCATTTCTCAGATCCAAATGAAGAGCAAAAAAAAAAGGTCCTCACCTCCCAAAACTAAGTGAAGAACAAAAAAAATGGTCCTCACCTCTCAAATTCAAAGTGAAGAGCAAAAAAAAAAAACCGGGACAATCGGGCGTCCCGAGAACACTTTTCGGGACACCGGGACAATTGACCTAAAACCGGGACGGATGGTCACCCTAAGTATATACAATAAAGATTTGATTTCTTGTTATAAATTACATAATTTTTTTCTGTTAAGTTAATAATAAGGGAGATATGTGCATTTTAGTTTTACGGTGTCCCCCCATAACTCCCGAAATATTCATCTAAATGTAAAAATACATAAAAATAAAAGATTTATTTTCTTGATTTAGACTATTTTTGGCATACATGATTTTTCTATTAAGTCAATAATAAGAGATTTATATGTACATTTTATAGTCTAAGAGCTAGCAACGTCACAAAAAAGTTTATTTTAGGTCGGCTGGTTTTTCGATATTTCTCTTTCTATTGAAGTTAGGTAAGGAGGCGGTACGTCTGGCACCTGGGAGCGGTTGCGTTTACCTGTGCGCATCTCGCCTGTGTGTAGATATTTTGAAATCATTTTAAGACATTTTTTTTTTAAATATAATTTTCTATGTCTTTTTAGCATTATAAATTTATAATTGCCAGACAGTTTCGTTGTTGCTAACATTGCGCCAGATCTTGTTATAAATTTATTTCGTAGTAGGCGTTTTATTCTTTTGATATCGTATACAGATATAGCAGGCTAAGAAACAAAATTATGGTTGTCATTAGTTGAAAATAATAAACAGACAAAAAAAATAATACGATACAGGAATCTTCAATGTAGTATTGCAACGTTATTATTAGTATATATAATTTGTTGGATAACAATTATAATCTATAAAATTGTTGACTCCAATTGTGGAGGATTTTCCCTACATTGAAGAAGGGTTTATAACCAAGAATATTATTCTGATTTTTACTGATCGTATTAATATTTGAAGCCGCACAACACCTTAGGTATGTTCACAACATAAACTAAACAACCAGTAATTGTTGTCTCTTATCTGTATGCGATACTAACTTCTACTACGATTTTCAGGCTTCCATTTTTATATCATATTTCTTCACTCCCACCGTCGACGTATAGCAGAGACAGAGTGTATATATGTGGATATAGCGATAGAAAGCAGAGAGCTGTAGATACACCACCTAAATTGTAGTAACTATATTTTAAGATATATTTTCAAAATTATCATAGGAGTTAACTAGGAAATGACTTCTTTTTTTTTAAATGTTAAGTTTATTTTATAGTCACTTTGGTCGACCATCGCAAAAATTTGTGATCCAAATTAACTCCTAATTTATCACTATTTTCGTTGTTTCAAATTCAATTGTCATTTTTTTTATTTACAATATATTTATTTTATTAAATTTCAATAAATTTATTATTTCTCTCTCTCTTTCAATATTAGACTTGTTGGTCGGTCTAATAGATAAAGATATTTAGACCAGCTGGCGCCCAGATAATTTTCAATTAATTAAAATAAGAACCGCACGACCGTCTCCACTGTTAAAAGCTGCCGATGGCCTAAAATTTTGGTAAAAGTATCGTTACAATTTTGGCGCAACCAACGCGGGGCTTGGAAAATAAAAAGAGCGGTAACATTTAATTGCAGATTTGTTAAATAAATAAATTTTCATGAAACACATGCCAAGTAAATAAAGACATTACATAGGAATTACATTATATTACGATTTAATTAAGTATTTTATAGATATAATTTTGTGTTAATAATATATATTAATAATAAAATAATGCCGGAATTTGATATAAATAGATTGTCTCGAGACGAGTTAGTCTATGAATTGAGATGGAGAGGTTTCACGGAAGTAGGAACTGTAGACCAAATGCGTAAACAATTACGTGATATTTTAAATCATGAAAAATCGGGTCGTTCATTTAGCTATCCTGAGTATAATGTTCCGTTAGATGAGGAGCAATCAGCAATTGAAAATAAAATTGTTGAATTAGAAGGCTTAGCGCAGGAATATAAGGAAAATCCGGAAAACAGTTTGCTAAAAAAATTGTTAACCAAACTGACGCATATATACGGACGCACAGATCGTTTGTCAATGGTAGATAAGGATATAGTGTCAATTCGTTCGACATTACTTCTACGTATCCTTGCGATCGAGTCAGAAATATCAGATTGTAAACAACAAACAGTTGAAACTGAACCAAATGTAAATCCAACAATTAACGCCGCAGTTCAATTTGAAGAACAGCTGTTAGATATGAGCAACATATCACGTGTATTGGATAACGCGGAACCTAAGTCTCATAGTACCCCAATAATTTCGCGGAATAGTTCTGTAACGCCGAAAATAAAAACTGTGCCAGTGTCACAATGGAACGTGAAGTTTAACGGTGAGAAAAACGGTCTCAGTGTCAGTGCATTTTTGGAACGGGTAGAGGAACTTTGTGCACCTCGTAATTTTCCTAAAGATTGCTTGTTAGATTCTGCCATAGACCTATTTAGTGGACGTGCTTTAATTTGGTTTAGATCAATTAGGTCGTCAGTTGATAGTTGGTCGGTTTTATGCAAAAAGCTTCGAGAGGAATTTCAACCGTTCGATTATGATTTCCTATTATGGGAAGAGATTAAGCGTAGAACTCAAGGGCGGGACGAAACAATCGGTGTTTATATTGCCATAATGGAAAATATGTTTAAGAGATTAGGTACTCCGGTCGCGGAAGCAACAAAACTAGCGATATTAATGCGTAATCTGAATCCATTTTACAATGAGAAGCTAGGATTGGCAGATATCGACTCCATTGAGAAACTGTTACGTTTCGGGAAAACTTTGGAGGCAAGACGTTCTCTTATAGAAAACTACCATCCACCGACTCGTAAGAAAACTGATTTAGAACCGGACTTGGCGTACGTTGGTTCTACACCTTGTAGTTCGTTACATAGTAATGTAACTTGTTATTATTGTCGGGAACAAGGTCATTTTGCAACTCACTGTCCGAAGAAGAAGTTTAATAAAAAACCTCAACATAAAAAAGACGATACGGATAAAGAAAAGTTTAGAGAACAACGTCAATATAAAAATAAGGAATCGGGAAACGCGTAAAAGAGATTTACAAGCGTCTTGATAATTCTCATGAAACAAAAATGACGCAAAATTCTGTTAGGTTTAACGATTGCAATAGTTCTAATATACATAAGCCTTTATTAGATTATATTTTATCGAATGCAGAAGGCGACGAAAGGCCTTATTTAGAAGTTTCAGTTTTAGGTGTTAAATTACTAGGTTTACTTGATTCGGGAGCTTCGCGTACTATAGTAGGACAAAAAGGTTGGGAACTTATTAAATATTTAGATTTGTATTTTGATGGTACTTCGGTACCTACCTGTACTGTTGCAGATGGTGGTACTGTAAATAGTTTAGGTACAGTTCAAGTACCAATAACATTGCGAAATACCGTTAAAATATTTGATATATTAGTCGTTCCCTCACTTAAGCATACACTAATACTAGGGGCTGATTTTTGGCATAAAATGGGCATTGTACCAAATCTTCGAACAGGAGAATGGACTTTTGCACGTGATTCAGATGTAGAAGTTGACACTTGTAATGTACAGGGCATGGTAGATTTGTCTCCGGAACAACAATCGGCAATGCAAGAACTTATAAATACATATGCGAGTTCTGTTAAACCAGGTTTAGAACCAGTAAATATTATTGAGCATGTCATACGAACCGACTCAGAACCAATTAAACAACGTTATTATCCTGTTTCTCCTGTTATGCAGTCTTATATCGATCAAGAATTAGATAAAATGTTATCAGAAGGTATCGTGGAAAAATCAAATAGTCCGTGGTCATCTCCAATTATTTTGGTTAAGAAAAAGAACGGTCAGTTTAGATTCTGTGTCGATTTTAGAAAATTGAATAAGGTTAGTGTACGGGACGCATATCCATTGCCATACATATCTAGTATATTAGATAGACTTCGAAATGCAAAATTTCTAAGCTCTATTGATCTTAAATCGGCATTTTGGCAAATAAAATTAGCTGAAAGCAGTAAACAATTTACCGCTTTTACAATACCGAACCGTGGTCTTTTTCAGTTCTGTCGTATGCCATTCGGATTACATAATTCACCAGCAACGTGGCAACGTATGATATATAATAACGTATGATAGATCGTGTTTTAGGGCCAGATTTAGAACCGTTTGTATTCGTATATCTGGATGATATTATCATTGTTACAGATGATTTTGAGAAACATCTTAAAATATTGCAAGAAGTTCTCAAACGTTTGACGGAAGCAAATATAACGGTTAACTTTGAGAAAAGTTATTTTTGTCGCGACGAGTTAAAATATCTTGGCTATGTTGTTAATCGCAGAGGTTTACATGTAGACCCAGAAAAGGTGGAAGCCATAATGAATATACCGACACCTAAAACAGTGTCAGAAATTAGGTCAATTATAGGAACAGCTTCTTGGTACAGAAGATTTGTACCTAATTTTTCCACTGTAATTGCACCCCTCAGCGCTTTATTACGTAAAAACGCGAAATTTAATTGGAATGAGGAATGCAGTATATCGTTTGAGACTATAAAAGAATGTTTGGTAAAGGCACCAGTGTTATCTTGTCCAGATTACACGTTACCTTTTATAGTTCAAACTGATGCTAGTTCGTTTGGAATTGGCGCTGTTTTAAGTCAACCTCACCCAGATGGCGAAAAAGTAATATGCTACATAAGTAGATCGCTTAATCGTGCAGAAAGGAACTATTCGACGACAGAACGAGAGTGTTTAGCCGTGTTATACGCGATTGAGAAACTCAGACCGTATTTAGAAGGTATAAAGTTTACTGTAATAACGGACCATCATTCTTTATTGTGGTTAGATCGGTTAAAGGAGCCTACAGGTCGGTTAGCTCGATGGGCTGTCAGACTACAGGCGTACGATTATGTAATTGTACATCGAAAAGGTAAAGATCATGTCGTACCTGATATGCTGTCACGCTCGGTACCAGTAGTTGATGACATAATAACTGATCGATTAATAAATGATAAATGGTACAATAAACAAATGCGGAACGTTATTGATAAACCAAAAGAATACCCGCAATGGCGCGTAGATGGTGACAAATTATATAAATATGTTAGATGTCGATACCCAAACTTAGAGGACGATAATTCTTGCTGGAAAATAGTTCCAACTAAATTAGAACGTAAAGATGTGATTCGGAACCATCATGAACCACCGTTAATGGGTCATTTTGGTATAAGCAAAACTTTAGATCGCATATCTAGGAAATATTACTGGCCTAAAATGAAAACGGATATCACACGTTACATACGAACTTGCCGTTCTTGCTTGCAAAATAAAGTCGAACAGAAACCTCAAGCCGGACTTTTAGGAAAACATCCCATTGCGAGTAAACCATGGCAAATTATTAGTACAGATCTTTTTGGTCCACTTCCTCGGACATCTAAAGGCTACACATTTATTCTGGTTATATCAGACTGTTTCAGTAAATTTTCATTTTTCTTTCCTTTACGCAAAGCTGTGGCTCGTTCAGTTATTGAGTGTATAGAAAATTTTGTATTTTTAACATTTGGCGTACCTCAATTAATTTTATGTGACAATGGACCACAATATAAAAGTAAAGAATTTGTGAATTCAATGTACAAATATGGTGTTAAGATAATTTGGAATCCAGCTTATCATCCACAAGCTAATCCAACAGAACGAGTGAATCGCGTTCTGAAAACAATGTTAGCGACTTATACGGACAAAGATCATCGCAGTTGGGCAGATAATTTAAATCAAATAGGATGTGCTATACGTACCGCGAAACATGACGCTACCGGCATGTCACCTTATTTTATTAACTTTGGTCGAGAAATGATAATAAACGGCAAAGATTATGAAACTGTTGCTGTAGATAAACCTATAGATTTTGGACCCAGAGATGATTGTGTTGCACGTAGCGAGGCATTACGCGAAATTCACGCTGAAGTCCACGAACGTCTGCAAAAAGCGTATCATAAGAGCAAAACGCCATACAATTTGAGACATCGAAAACGGGATCTAGAACTAGGCGATGTTGTTTGGCGAAGAAATTTCGTTCTATCCGATGCGTCAAAAAACTTCACCTCGAAATTAACCCCGAAATACATTGGTCCATATAGGATAATAGAAAAAGTTTCCAATTTAGTTTATAGGTTAGATGATAATTCTAATGTTACTTGGCATGTGAAAGATTTGAAACCAGATCCAGGTTAGAAATTTTCGAGAAAATTTTTTTAAGTTGGGGGGGAGTTGTTATAAATTTATTTCGTAGTAGGCGTTTTATTCTTTTGATATCGTATACAGATATAGCAGGCTAAGAAACAAAATTATGGTTGTCATTAGTTGAAAATAATAAACAGACAAAAAAAATAATACGATACAGGAATCTTCAATGTAGTATTGCAACGTTATTATTAGTATATATAATTTGTTGGATAACAATTATAATCTATAAAATTGTTGACTCCAATTGTGGAGGATTTTCCCTACATTGAAGAAGGGTTTATAACCAAGAATATTATTCTGATTTTTACTGATCGTATTAATATTTGAAGCCGCACAACACCTTAGGTATGTTCACAACATAAACTAAACAACCAGTAATTGTTGTCTCTTATCTGTATGCGATACTAACTTCTACTACGATTTTCAGGCTTCCATTTTTATATCATATTTCTTCACTCCCACCGTCGACGTATAGCAGAGACAGAGTGTATATATGTGGATATAGCGATAGAAAGCAGAGAGCTGTAGATACACCACCTAAATTGTAGTAACTATATTTTAAGATATATTTTCAAAATTATCATAGGAGTTAACTAGGAAATGACTTCTTTTTTTTTAAATGTTAAGTTTATTTTATAGTCACTTTGGTCGACCATCGCAAAAATTTGTGATCCAAATTAACTCCTAATTTATCACTATTTTCGTTGTTTCAAATTCAATTGTCATTTTTTTTATTTACAATATATTTATTTTATTAAATTTCAATAAATTTATTATTTCTCTCTCTCTTTCAATATTAGACTTGTTGGTCGGTCTAATAGATAAAGATATTTAGACCAGCTGGCGCCCAGATAATTTTCAATTAATTAAAATAAGAACCGCACGACCGTCTCCACTGTTAAAAGCGGCCGATGGCCTAAAATTTTGGTAAAAGTATCGTATGTAAGTATTTAAAAAATAATATATTTCAAACCATTTTAGTATAGCTGTAATTTTAATAGGATATAGTTCTGTAATCAAAGAATACAATATTAATTTGCTAGACGGAAATTCCGTTGTTTAACTAGGAACCAGACCCATTGAAGTCCCGGGGAGAATAGGTGAGTTAGAAGAGATAACAGTAAAACAATTCATTTTTTAAGTTGGCGTCAACCACATGATTGTTTATGTTTGTTTGTTTTTATAAAATAAAATAAAGCATAATTTTATCGTGATGAGTGAGGGAAAAGAAAAATGTGTTTTTTGTTCATACAAAAGACCATACTTTGGTCCATAATTTAAAATAAAGTGGTAAAATATTAATAATTTTATTTAATTTTTTTTTTTTTTAATTTTTTTACAGATACTCTGGAATGACGATACATCTGAATACACCCAGCAAACATTTTTATCCGGACCAGTACTGGTAAAGCACATACTCGCCGGCATTGAAAGTAATGGGCCAGTGCTGGCATTTCGTACTGGGCCAGTACCCCGGTGTCCCGTGGCCCTTAGCTGGTCCATTGATGTATCAGTTGCTGGCCCAGCAACGGTAAAGTGCATTGAAAGTAATGGGCCAGTGCTGGCATTTCGCACTGGGCCAGTGCTGGCATTTCGCATTGGTCCAGTACTGGCATTTTGCACTGGGCCAGTACCCCGGTGTCCCCGTGGCCGTTAGCTGGCCCATTGATGTATCAGTTGCTGGCCCAGCAACGGTAAAGTGCAAAATAATCGCATTAGTTTCAAATGTAATATATGTGTACTTACCCAGTATTAAAATAAATTAATGGTTAGGTGCAAAATAAATACTCTTTTGGCCATTTTCCCCATCGTTGAATAAATTTATTTAACAAGTAAAGTTGACAATATCGCATCGGTTTTAAACTATTAATGAAGAAATTAACATTGCTGTCAATAGAATGATGCGATATTGTTAACTTAAGTTGTTCAATAAATTTATTCAACGATGGTAAAACTAGCCGATTGTAAATTGAATTAACAGTTATAATTTATTGATTTATTTATAAATATTAAATAAATATAATTTCAGGAATAACAGGAATTAGTTTATTTAATTTATTAATTTAATGAAGAATTTTAAGAAAATGGTTTTCTGCCATTTCGGTCAAACCAATTTCATCCTAAAGATAAGGGGTGACTAATAATTTTCGCCAATATTCGTCTTGTATTATCTACCACATCTTTTCCCCCTGACTTGAAGAGTGCCAACCTAAAGAAATCATACTTGTTAAAATAAATTCAATAAACAAATTTTATAAGCATTAATGCTATAAGCTGTTCACTTTTGTAAGAACAAACTAGATCTGGTTATTTTGGTGATTTTTATAGTGTATTACTGACTTTTAGAAACTTGGTTATATTGTAAAAAAAGCTTTACAGTTTTGGATTAAGTTTGTATTATTTTAGGTTAGTATTATATTTACAAAATATTTAAGATGTCACTATTCAAAATGAAATATGACAAATTATATTTTTTAAATGACATATTTATAATCTTGTATCAGATTTATTAATAATTGAAAATTTTATTACATGAAAAAAACTATGATTGTACTAAACTAAAAATTAAACAATTTAATATGAAATAGTTTGTGTAAACTACGTCCTTAAATCTAACAAAACACACACAAATCACAATAAAAAACTGTATAATGCTCACAATCAATAACTATTCAAATACACATCTTTAAAAACTGTTCACCAACACGTCCCAACTTGTACTCACAGAATATCACTTGTACCGACCCTCGAAGGCCACGCCATTAGGGTGTTTTATGACTAAGAACGGTCAGACTTTTCAAATTATTACATTCAAAAAAAGTTATAAACATAAGCACTGGCCCGCTAGAAATAATCTTGGATTAATACAAATAAGGAATGCTTATAAAATGCTGGTAAAGTACTTCGTATAGGCGGAGTGCGAAATACAAATGTGAAGTACATTATTAATACTGGCGTTGCACTTACTTTTGGTGCCAGCAATGTACCAGCGTAAAAGCAGTTTGCCGGCGTTCGGCCGTTAGTTCAATGTTTGCTGGGCAATAATAATAATGATATAAGGAGTGATAACGATGATAGCAGCGACTATGACACTGACATTTTATTGTGACAGAATTATTCAATAAAAATACTGAATTACATTTTATGTTTCATTTCCAACATATTTAAAATAAATGATTTGTTTTATTTTGCTAATAATATTTTTTATCAGTTGTTCTCACCTCATTTTACTTTAATTATTATTCTGCTCTATTTTTTTTATGAAATTCTAACCTATATAACCTGTCTCTCTCTAACGCCCTCTGTTGCAGCTATCTCTCTCATGCAACCAACGAATAAGCCGCCACACTCTTCTAACTTACCTATTATCCCCGGGACTTAAATTGGTCTGGTTCCTAGTTAAACAACGAAATTTCCGTCTGGCAAATTAATATTGTATTCTTCGATTACAGAACTATATCATATTAAAATTACAGCTATACTAAAATGGTTTGAACATTTTTATTTTTTAATTACTTAAATTAGATCTGGCGCAATGTTAGCAACAACGAAACTGTCTGGAAACTATAAATTTATAATGCTAAAAAGACATAGAAAATTATATTTAAAAAAAAAAAAATGTCTTAAAATGATTTCATAATATCCATATTTTTACTTGTACAGGCGAGATGCGCACAGGTAAACGCAACCGCTCCCAGGTGCCAGACGTACCGCATCCCTACCTAACTTCAATAAGAAAGGGAAATATCGAAAAACCAGCCGACCTAAAATTCTTTCTCGAAAACGTTGCTAGCTCTCGGACTATTAGTTTTACGATATCCCCCCGTAAATATTCATCTAAATGAAAAAATTTATAGAAATAAAAGATTTATTTTCTAATTATAAACTATTTTTGTCATATTAGTCAAGTGCGTACACACTAAATACGATTCTAATGATGGCCGAAAACTATTCTTTAGAAAATGGTTAAAATATTTTCTGAAATTTTTACTAGTTAATGTGTTGATAGTTCCTCTATAAACTCCTTTCTAAACTCCTTTCCTAAACTCCTTTCTAACAGGCCGGAAGCAGTTTGTTTGGACTAATAATAAAAAATCTGATGAACAAGAGATCCATTTTGGTGTGCCACAAGGTTCAATATTAGGTCCATTGTTGTTTCTGATTTATATTAATGGATTAAGGATAACACAAAATCAATTCTATATGCAGACGACACCACGCTACTTAATCAGTCCGTAGACTTTCAGGACATGAAAATAACCAAAAACATCTTAATAAAAGCTGCGCAAGACTGGTTTTTGGCCAACCGACTAAGTCTAAATGAATCTAAAACCCAACAGCTCTTATTTTCTCTAAGACCAACACCAGAAAACAATAGCCAAGATCCTGTGACCTTTTTAGGAGTCACCATTGGTGTTAATCTAAACTGGGAAAGACATACGGAGGCTACTGCTGTAAAATTATGTAAAGCCGTCTTTTGCATAAGAAACTTAAGATCTAATGTACCCAGGCATGTTCTAGTAACTGCTTATCATGCCCTGTTTGAGTCGCATATCACATATGCTCTGCTGGTTTGGGGACACTCCACATATACCCAGCGAATTTTTCGCCTACAACGGCGAGTTATTAGAGTGATTTGTGGACTGAAGTACAGACAAGATTGCCGACAGCATTTTAGAATTTTGGGACTATTGACATTACCGTCACTATATATACTGCAATGCCTAATACACATGCATATAAACAGAGATAATTTCATTTGCCAGGAACAAATTCATAGCTATGGAACAAGAGGTAAAGACCTAATCAGGCCATCATTTGTTAGAGTCAATAGTGCAAGATACTCTATTAACTACTATTGCATTCAGTTCTTCAATACATTACTTGAAACCATTAAATGTTTGCCACTTAACACCTTTAAAAAGAGATTAAAATCTTTTCTTAAGAATAAAGCATTCTATAGCTATGAAGAATTTCTTACTGATGATATGAATATGCTTTGAAATCCATGTAAATTCTGACTTCTTTTAATTTATTTTATATATCTCTGTTGCATCTATTTGTAAATTTGTCATAATTATAATGTTCTTATTTATTTATTTTCCTTTTATTTTTATATTTATTTTTATTATGTATTTTTATTACTTTGACTTGAAACTAATATTTTAATCTGTTGTATTGTATTATTCAATTTTATAACTTTTAACTTTTGACTTGTGTAAGCATGTTGTCATGTATTTAACACGAATAAATATTATTATTATTTTGGGGTTTGTCAGGTCTTGACAAGCGTCCACTAATCTCAAACTTCAGCAACCTTTTGAGCCGCGTCATACTAGAGACTAGTGGAGCTAAATACACACGACTGCATCCCAAACCCTGGCGATATGCAGCCGCGGAAATTACGCCAGATCCAGTACCCGCACAATGCGGAGCGACCCGAGCAGCACTGCTTTCTGCATCCTGCAGATCAAAGAGTTGGCAGAAGATCTACAGGCGGGAATGGACTCGATTTCCCTTCGATAGGTGGCTTTCATGCCACCCAAAACACCAACTATCAGGACTACAAGCTTAACTTTATACCCGGGATACAGCTTTCTAAGCTCGGACAAGAGGTCCATATACTTGGACTTATACTTATTATTATTATTATTATTATTATTATTATTATTATTATTATTATTAGTTATTTTACACAGTATAACAATAGTTATATTATTATTATTATTTTGGGGTTTGTCAGGTCTTGACAAGCGTCCACTAATCTCAAACTTCAGCAACCTTTTGAGCCGCGTCATACTAGAGACTAGTGGAGCTAAATACACACGACTGCATCCCAAACCCTGTTATTATTATTATTATTATTATTATTATTATTATTATTATTATTATTATTTTTCTTTTTTTTTTTTTATAAATAATCACGGACTTAGTCCGGGGCTTACAACCGTACGGACCAAAGTCAAGTACTGGCTGCTTTCCTAAATTGTTCCTCGTCTAGTCTAGTATGGTGTGGTGGTATGTTATATTAACGAGGGCGGAGATTGTAGCGTTTCTGCTTTTGTGTTGTGTCGGGTTGTTGTGTTTGTTCTTCTGAAGCTTCAGAAGTCGGTTTTCGGTTTCTGGTTTTGGGTTGTGTTGTTGTGTGTAGGTTTTGTGTGTATTGTGATGGTTGAACGTCTTGTTCCGTGTGGTTGGACTCTTGTGACTGCAGTTGTGTAGGTTGTGTATGTACCATTTGTTCTTCTTGTGCGGATATAGGGTGCTGCGATATGTGTTCTATATTGTGTAGAGCTATTCTCGGTGGATGTTGTGTGAAAGGTGTAATGTCGTGTGCTATGTTTAGGAATTTTCTTACTATATGACATGTGTTTATGATTACGGCTTTTTGTGTCTGTATATATGTGTTTCTGTTTAAGTTTAGTATGTGTAAGCTATTATGTATTGTTTGTGGGATGAGATTTTTCATGGAGAGATTTTTGTTTCCATTGCTGGATGTTGTGTGTTATGTATGCTTGTTTGTCTGGTATATGTGTGTCGTGTTGGGCGCTCATGTTAAGTGGTGTGTATGACGTGTCTGCAAGTGCAATGGCTTTATGTAATGGTGATGTTTGTGTTTTATTGTGGAAGAAGTCTCGGAGATTGTATATTTGTTTGTCGTGTAGATGCTTTAAATCAATCAGGCCCCGTCCTCCGTCCTTTCGAGGAAGGTAAAGTCTGATCGAGGAAGCATGTGGGTGGTGTACTCTATGTTCTGTAAGAATTGTTCGCGTTTTTGTCTGTAATTTCTGTAAATCAGTAGGTGTCCAACATATGACCCCGAAAGAATAGGTAAGTATGGGTGTAGCGTATGCGTTAATTGCCTTGATGGTATTCCTACCATCAAGACATGTTTTAAGTATAGCGTGCAGTCTGTGTGTATATTGTTTAGTAAGTGCTTGTTTAATTTGACTGTGGTGTATGTGTCGTGATTGTTGCAGGCCCAAGTACTTATAAGTCTCTCCCTCGTTCATGGGTTGAATGAAATCCCCACTATGGAGATCGAAACCTGAAAGTTCTAGCTGGCCTGCTGTGACATGTTGTGTTTTGCATTTGTCGATGCCGAACTCCATCCTGATATCTCTGGAGAAGATTTCAGTTAGCTGCAGTAGGTATGTGAGGTGTAGTTTTTTAGATGCATATAGTTTAATGTCGTCCATGTAGAGTAGATGTGAAATTATGTGTTGTGTGCTTTTGTTTTGTTTAATATTATATCCTGTTTTTGTGTCGTTTAGTATACGTGATAAAGGGTTCAGAGCGAGACAGAACCAAAGAGGACTTAACGAGTCCCCCTGGAATATTCCTCGTCTGATGTGAACTGTGTCTGTTGTGATATGAGTGTTGTTATGTCGTAAATTAAGTGTTGTTCTCCATGACGACATTACGTATGTGAGGAACCGTGTCAGTGTTGGGTGTATTTTGTAGATTGAGAGTACCTCCTGCAACCAAGAGTGCGGTACCGAATCAAATGCTTTTTTGTAATCAATGTAAGCGGTGTATATGTTTCTGTGATTGTGTTTAGCCTGCTCAAGTATCACAGAGTCTATAAGGAGTTGCTCCTTACAGCCCTGCGAAAACTTTCGACAGCCTTTCTGTTCTTCAGCAAGTATATTGTTGTCTGTACAGTGTGTGTATATTTTGTGTGTGATGCATGAAGTCAGAAGTTTGTACAGTGTTGGAAGGCAAGTGATAGGTCTGTATTTAGATGGGTTTTGTGTATCCGTATCTTTCGGGAGCATGTATGTGATGCCTTTCGTTAAGAAAGGTGGTGTTTCCTGTGGGTTTTGTATTAAAGTTGTAAAGTGGTGTGCTAAGTATTTGTGTGTACATGTAAAGTATTTCAACCAGTAATTGTGTATATTGTCAACTCCCGGGCTTTTCCAGTTGTGTAAATTTTTAGTGGCGTTTGTTATGTCTGCAGTTGTAATATGTGTTTCTGCCATTGGTGTAATGTGTTGTGTGTGAGTATTCTCTGAAGCTATCCACGGTGCACTGGCATTATGTTGTACATCATTGGACCACAGATCATACCAGTAGTCATGCAACGATTCTGGCGTAGGTTCAGGTGTATTATGTGTATCCTGTTTGTGTGTGAGTGATCTGTAAAAGTTTTTCTGATTGTACGTAAAGATTTTGTTTTGTTGTCTACGATCAGTAGCGTGTTTATATCGTTTTAAACGTTTAGTGTAGAGCGCTAGTTTTTGTGTAAGTGTGTCCCTGTATTCTTGTAGTGTGATGTTGTTTTCCTCATGACTACTGTGTGTGTAGTGTTGCATCATGATTTTCTTTACTTTTCTTCCTAATTTAGCAGTGCATTTTCCTTGTATATACTGTGTAATTCGACCCAGGTCTCGTCTGATTTTTGTAATTTGCGAGGTAAGACGTTTTTCCCAAGCCGGAACTTGTCTGTGCTGAATTACGTTTCGTTTGGGTAACGTGGCATTGGATCCGTTGCATCTCACGGCTGCAATAGCCCCACAGTATATTATGTTGTGTAGTTCTGTAACTGTTATATTATCGTTTAAATGTTTCGGCAGTATATCTGTGTTTAATATGTGTATAATTTCTTTAAATTTTTTGGATGTGTTCTGTCGTTTTATTTGAGGTTTTTGTGTAGGGTCTATTCCTGTAAATTGTGTGAGTGCTGTATGAAATTCGTTTTGTATTTGTTCTATTTGTATTTGTGTATAAGGTGTGTTTTGCTGCTCTTGTGTGAGTGATATTTCGTTTTGTGTGGCTGGTGTTGAAGAAAGTTCTAGTGTTTGTGTTCGCTCATCTTCGTCCTCGTGCGTGTCTATGTCCATGGGAATGTTGTTGAGGTGTATTTCCACTTCGTGTCTGATTTGTTGCTGTAATGGGGTAGGTATGAGTGCATGTGTGTGAATAACCCTGCGTTGATCCGCAAGACGTTGTTCTGTTATGTGTCTGAGGTGTGTATATTCATCAATGAATGCTGCATGCAACTTTTGTCTGTAGCCTATCATGTCTGTCTCTAGTCTAGTCAATTCTAGGTAGGTGCGAAATATAAATTGGTTCATATCTTGAGTCCATTTCATGCGCTTCCTAGAATTAGCTCTTGCAGTGGTCACCACCCGTTGGGGCAGAGAAGCATTTGCAGGAGTGTCTGTCGTCGCGTCAGTTCGTTGGTCGGGTCTAGATCTTGTGGTATTAAAACACGGGGTAGCGCCACTCGGTTCACTAGATCCCGCGACAGGTGCATCCTCCGGACAGTTCCGAGCGGGAGCGACCTGCTCTCCCGCCCTGCCCAATTGCACGTTTTTTCTTTTTGGTGCGAATAATTCACACCGAACGGGCTGCAAACCCAGAACGGTGGTAAGGTGCATTTTATGCCTACTGCCAGGCGTGGTGTGTGTGAAGGGTTAGAGAGGGAAAGTTCGGTTGAGGTGGGAGAAATCTGAAGAAGCAGATTGAGTAAGGATGAGGTATTGAGGTACCTAGGACAACGGACAGTCGCTCTTTTAGTCGCCTTTTACGACAAGCAGTAGACACTACGGGCTATTCTACTCTGTACTGAAAGATGTATAAAGGTACAGATCCCAGACTCCGCACGGGGGTTATTATTATTATTATTATTATTATTATTATTATTATTATTATTATTATTATATGTGCCAATAATACTGACAACATGACGGCGACTGATGGAAGTTACCGCGCAACCGTTCTGTATCGTAGCCGGCGTCGCTTGCCGCTCTTCCGCTCAGCCGCTCTGCCGCTCTACCGCTTGCCGCTCACCGCTCGTATCGTACCCGGGGCCTTAGAGTCACTATTTTACAATTTTCATTTTCTGTTAATTGTTTTCCGTTTGCCATATTTTCACTTTTAAATTACTTTACACTATTAATGTTGAAGAAAAAGTGAAATATTATATGTGATACACTTATACATGTAGCCAAGATAACACAGCAATACACTTGCACAAACCTGCATATTCCTGTTTTAACGTGATAGATCAATGATTCCCAAAGTGGTCCATATCAGCGAAAAAAAAAAAAAAGGGAGGTAAATGCGCTGCATAGAAGATTTCGGGTGAAGACTTCGGTTGATGTTCATAATCTTTCTGATTCTTCTGTCAAGATCCTTCAATCATCAATAGATCATCAATGTTCCACTTCATTACACCAAACGTGTATGAAATTAATGAGAAAGCAAGCATGTTTGCGGCAGCGATCTTATTATTTTTATTATTATTATCTTTTCCAATGATCTTTTATTGTATAATGCATGCCGTAAACATTTTTTAAAAGGGTTAAAAATGCAGATCTGTGAATTTTTAAAGGGTATATTAGTACGTATATTTGAGACTGATTGTCTTTTATTTTTAGGTGGAAACCAAAATATATAAATGCAAAAATAAAGAAAGTCCAGATACCTGTCAATTTTTTACGAATTTGAAGTTTCCTAATATGTGCATTCTCTATACCGCAAAGAATCAGTACTGGTCAACTTATTTTCCAAAATACGTACCACCAATCGTATGTCCTCATAATAAGGTAGGTTCTCGTTAGGATTTAACCATTGAGAACTGACACGCTTGGATACGCAGTCTGGTAGTCAAATATTGTACTAGGCGCCTGTAGTACCAGTGGCGTAGCAAGATCTTTGTGGGCTGGTGTGCCACAGGGATTAAGGGGCCCCTCCTTACTCTTTGTATTATTTAAAATTTTAATGTTCTTTGGGCTCATTTTAAGTTCTACATGTCATTTTAATTTTTTAAATTTATGTCTGTTTGTGCCTTATTCGAAAAAAATCTTCAAATAAAAGTTGTTTTATTTTTATGATAATCAAAATTAATTAAAATGATTTTTTGTTAAAATGTAATCTGTATTTTCAAAATTAATAAATTAAAGTGAAATGCTTAAAGATACAACTTGCCAGGAAATATATATGTATGTACCTAATAATTATAATTTCTGTGTTCCATGATCTTATTGTCTTTTCCCTAGATTTAGAAATAGGAGGTTGCAAATTGTTCAATATATTAATTCTTTATTTAAATGTAAAAAACGAAATGCAATAGACACATTCAATGTTGGCTTAACTATACAATACGTGACACAAGTAGGGATGGGAACGATATATCGATATTTCGAAAATATCGATACTTTAGAAAAATATATCGATATTTTTATATCGATATTTAAAACGCGATATATCGCGCAAAATATCGATATTCACACAAAATATCGGTATTCTTGTATCATTTTTACATTTAAATACATGCTGTTCAATTTTGTAAAAACAAACTATAGGCTATTCCAAATTTTTATCTATTAATTCGGACTTATGGTCATTTTGTTTAAGCTTTGTTAATCATACTCACATTGCAAATTCTAGATTAAATTGATTGTCATTATAAAATGTCCTTATCATTGCATTTAAATTTTTTGTCATTCTTAATAAAAAATTCCCATTTATTTATTTTTTTATCTTCAAAATATGAAAATTGTATTAAAATATTTGACATATGTCATTCGTTTCCATGGTTTCACTGTTGGAATTTTAAAGTTTCACATACCAAACCTGAAACATGAAATAAGCAAAGTTCCTTTTCGTGACAACCTAAAATAACGAAATTTCCATTTAGTTCCGCCTAATCGTTTGGAATAGCCTGTAAGACGAAATTTTGATTTCAATAATTTGCACCTTTGAAATTTTATGTCATGTTGGTTTTAAAAAGTTATAAAAAATGTCACTTTCTTAATAATGATCATAACCAATAAATCTAAAGTCGGTTTTACAGCGTAAGGAATATTTTCAATTTAAGTCCGTAATACACTATAAAAGTAACCAAAAAGATCTGGTTTGTCCTTACAAAAGTGAACAGCATATATAACTATATATTTAATTATGAGAGCAGTTAACTAGGAAAATATGAGAAAGTTGGTTGGCAGCTGGATGACTACCAACTGTAAAAAAAGTTATTGCTAAGTGGCGACTTCTTTTCCCGCCTACCAAAAAAAAAAAAAAAAACTTATAAATCTTACATGTTACGTGTTAGTTATTTCGATATATCGAAAATATCGATATTTTTACTTCGATCTATATCGAATATCGATATCACACTTACGATATATCGAATCGCGCATATATCGATATTCAAAAATAAATTCCCATCCCTAGACACAAGCCTGAATTGTCCGTAGACAACGGTCCTTATTTCAGGATTTCTTCCTAATCAACCCCTAAAGAGGTGATTCTACAAACGGGATAGATTATACATCACGTCGTATTTCCTGTGTTTGTTGAGTTATAACGTTTCTTTTTGGCACATAGGTGTCTTTTTAAAATGTCTCGAAATGGTTTTAACAGTTTTATACCTTTAACAATTATCACCCCTAAAGGGTGAAAAGAGGGAATTGTGATTTCAAGGACGCCTAAATATCTTCTAGGATCAATAAGATATAGACTTGGTTTTTGCTTATAAAGATTACCCATACAAATGCCGAAAAATGAATTTCAGGATTTTATCTTAATCAACCCCTAAAAGGGTGAATCTACATTCGGGGTGAATTATAGAACCCTTTGTATTTACAGCGGTTGTTGAGTTATAACATTCCATTTTGGCATATATGAGTTTTGACAGTTTTCTTTCACTCCTAAAGGGTAAATTAGTATTTTTTTGTTAGAAATAAAAAATTCGGAGAGTACATTTTTCAGTACGACGTAAGAACCCACTAAGAAAGGATTTTTCAAGTTCGACCCCAATCTGGTGAAAAGGAGTAAAATGTTTTTTCCCGGATTCCTCAATATCTCTTAGGACAGATGAGATATCGACCAGATTTTTTGTTACAAAGGTTACCCATACACAAGTTTAAAAACAAACTGCGGATTTTATGCCAATCAGACCATCAATATACCGTAACGAAGCACGGGTTTTCAGCTAGTCTATATCTATATATATATAAAAGGCAGTGTCCTGACTGACTGACTGACTGACTGACTGACTCACTCATCACCTCCCAGCCCGAACCCCTGGGCCTAGAAACTTGAAATTCGGAGAGTATATTCCCTTCATGACGTAAGCACCCACTAAGAAGGGATTTTTCGAAATTCCACTCCTAAGGGATGAAAAGGGGTGAAATGTGATTTCACGAATTCCGTAATATCTCTTAGGGCCGATGGGATATCGACTTAGTTTTTGCTTACAAGTATTACCCATACAAATGCCGAAAAACCAACTTCGGGATTTTGCCCTAATCAACCACTAAAGGGGTGAACCTACAATCGGGGTGGATTATACATCCCGTTGTGTTCGTTTAGTTGCAAGATTAATTTTTGGCACATAGGTGTCTTTTTAAAATATCTTGAAATCGTATTGACAGTTTTTTGAAATTTCACCCCTAAAGGGCGAAAAGGGGTGAATTGTGATTTTAAGGATTCTTTAATATCTTTTAGGACCAATAAGATATCGACTTGCTTCTTGCTTACAAAGATTACCCATACAAATACCGAATCACCAATTTGAGGATTTTGTCCTAATCAACCCCTAAAGGGGTGAATCTACAATCGGGGTGAGTTATACTATAGTATATACAACATTACTTTTTAGCACATAGGAGTCTTTTTAAAATATCTCGAAAAGTTTTTGATAGTTTTTTAAAATTTCACCCCTAAAGGGTGAAAAGGGGTGAATTGTGATTTAAAGGATTCCTTAAATCTCTTAGGGCCAATAAGATATAGACTTGCTTTTTGCTTACAAAGATTACATACAAATACCGAAAAATATATTTCAGGATTTTGTCCCATTCAACCCCTAAAGCCTGTAATACATGATGCGATTTCTCGTTTTGAATCTCGTACGATTTATCGTACGATAATTATTCCTAACGGTATCGGTCACGTGACTATGCGCAATAATCTACTGCGTCGATATCTGTTCATTTCTGTACAATATTTTAGGTCTGGAGCATAAATATTGGATGGTTTTCAATATCGTACAAGATCTCGTACGAAAATCCTGTAGTACACGATACAATAATTCTTGTACGATAAATCGTACGAGATTCAAAACGAGAAATCGCATCATGTATTACAGGCTTAAAGGATGGATCTACAAGCGGGGTGAATTATACATCCCGTCGTATTCCATGTGTTTATTGAGATATAAGGTTTCTTATTGGCACATAGGCGTCTTTTTAAAATATCTCGAAATGATTTTGACAACTTTTTTAAATTTAACTCCTAAGGGGTGAAAAGGGGTGAAATGTGATTTCAAGGATTATTTAATATTTTTTAACACCAATAAGATATCGACTTGGTTTTTGCTTACAAAAACTACCCTTGCAAATTCCGGAAAACCAATTTTTTGATTTTGGCCTAATCAACCCCTTAAATGGTGGATATACAATCGGGTTGAATTATACATCCCGCCGTGTTTCCTGTGTTCGTTTAGTTGCAACATTACTTTTTGGCACATAGGTACCTTTTTAAAATATCTCGAAATAGTTTTGACATTTTTTTAAAATTACCCCCTAAAGGGTGAAAAGGGATGAATTGTGATTTCAAGGATTTCTTAATATCTCTTAGGACCAATAAGATATCGACTTGCTTTTTGCTTACGAAGATTACCCATACAAATACTGAAAAACTTATTTCAGGATTTGGTCCTAATCAACCCCTAAAGGGATGGATCTACAATCAAGGTGAATTATACTTCCCGTCGTATTTCCTCTGTTCGTTTAGTTGCAACATTAATTTTTGGCACATAGATGTCTTTTTAAAATATCTCGAAATAGTATTGACGGTTTTTTTTAAATTTCACCCCTATAGGGTGAAAAGGGGTGAATTGTGATTTCAAGGATTCCTTAATATCTCTTAGGACCAATAAGATATCGACTTGCTTTTTGCTTACGAAGATTAGCCATATAAATACCGAAAAAATTATTTCAGGATTTTGTCCTAATCAACCCCTAAAGGGGTGAACCTACAATCGGGGTGGATTATACATCCCGTTGTATTTCCTGTGTTCGTTTAGTTGCAACATTAATTTTAGGCACATAGGTGTCTTTTTAAAATATCTCGAAATAGTATTGACAGTTTTTTTAAATTTCACCCCTAAAGGGTGAAAAGGGGTGAATTGTGATTTCAAGGATTCCTTAATATCTCTTACGACCAATAATCAACCCCTCCTAATCAACCCATAAACGGTGGATCTACAATTTGGGTGAATTATACATCCCGTCGTATTCCCTGTGTTTGTTGAGTTATAAGGTTTCTTTTAGCACATAGGCGTATTTTTAAAATATCTCGAAATGGTTTGACAGTTTTTTTTAATTTAACCCCTAAAGGGTAAAATGGGGTAAATTGTGATTTCAAGGATTGTTTAATATTTTCTAGGACCAATAAGATATCGACTTGGTTTTTGCTTACAAAAACTACCCATGCAAATACCGAAAAACCAATTTTTGGATTTTGTCAACCCCTAAAGGGGTGAATCTACAATCGGGATGAATTATACATCCCGTCGTATTTCCTGTGTTCGTTTAGTTGCAACATTACTTTTTTGCACATAGGTGTTTTTTTTTAATATCTCGAAATGATTTTGACATTTTTATTTAATTTCACCCCTTAAGGGTGAAAAGGGGTGAAATGTGATTTCAGTAATTCCTTAATTCTTTTAGGACCAATAAGTTATCGACTTGGTGTTTGCTTACAAAAATTATCCATACAAATGCCGAAAAACTTATTTCAGGATTTCGCCCTAATCAACCCTTATAGGAGTGATTCTACAAACGGGGTAGATTATACTTCGCTTCGTATTTCCTGTGTTTGTTGAGTTATAACGTTTCTTTTTGGCACATAGGTGTCTTTTTAAAATGTCTCGAAATGGTTTTAACAGTTTTTTACCTTTAACAAATATCACCCTTAAAGGGTGAAAAGAGGGAATTGTAATTTCAAGGACGCCTTAATATCTTCTAGGATCAATAAGATATAGACTTGGTTTTTGCTTATAAAGATTACCCATACAAATGCCGAAAAATTAATTTCAGGATTTTACCTTAATTAACTCCTAAAGGGGTGAATCTACATTTGGCGTGAATTATAGAACCCTTTGTATTTCCACCGGTTGTTGAGATATAACATTCCATTTTGGTATATATGTGTTTTGACAGTTTTCTTTCGCTCCTAAAGGGTAAATTAGTATTTTTTTGTTAGAAATAAAAAATTCGGAGAGTACATTTTTCAGTATGACGTAAGAACCCACTAAGAAATGATTTTTTCAAGTTCGACCCTATCTGGTGAAATGGAATAAAATGTTATTTCACGGATTCCTCAATATCTCTTAGGATAGATGAGATATCGACTAGATTTTTTGTTACAAAGGTTACCCATACACAAGTTTAAAAACAAATTGCGAATTTTATGCCAATGAGACCATCAATATACCGTAGCGAAGCACGGGTTTTCAGCTAGTATGTATATAAAAGGCAGTGTCCTGACTGACTGACTGACTCACTCATCACCGCCCAGCACGAACCCCTGGGTCTAGAAACTTGAAATTTGGAGAGCATATTCCCTTTATGACGGAAGCACCCACTACGAAGGGATTTTTCGAAATTCCACTCCTAAGGGATGAAAAGGGGTCAAATGTGATTTCACGAATTCCTTAATATCTCTTAGGTCTGAAGGGATATAGATTTAGCTTTTGCTTACAAATATAACCCATACAAATACCAAAAAACCAATTTACGGATTTTGCCCTAATCTACCCCTAAAGGGGTGAACCTACAATCGGGGTGTATTATACATCCCGTTGTATTTCTTGTGTTCGTTTAGTTACGACATTAATTTTTGGCACATTGGCGTCTTTTTAATATATCTCGAAATGGTATTGACAGTTTTTTAAAATTGCACCCCTTAAAAGTGAAAAGGGGTGAAATGTGAAATCAAGGATTTCTTAATATCTCTTAGGACCAATAAAATTAAACTTTTTTTTTTTCTTACAAAGATTACTCATACAAATGCCGAAAACCGTATTTCAGGATTTTGTCTACCCCCTAAAGGGGTGGATCTACAATCGGGGTGAATTATACATCCCGTCGTATTTCCTCTGTTCGTTTAGTTGCAATATTACTTTGTGGCACATAGATCTCTATTTAAAATGTGTCTCGAAATGGTTTTGACAGTTCTTGAAAATTTCACCCTTAATGGGTGAAAAGGGGTGAATTATGATTTCAAAGATTCCTTAATATCTGCAGACACCTTTATTTTGGACGTTTGCCATTGCTGATAATACTAGGCTAGAATAGTACAATATAATGAGTATTAGTATCAAAAAGATATAATACTTCAAGAGTAATATAAAAAATTCGGACGTTTCGGAAACTGCTCAACAATCTGTTTCCGTCTTCAGCGATCACGAGAAGTCATCACTTCTCGTGATCATTATAAATATAAAATTATTTTCTATTAACTGTTGTATTTTTTCCCCTAAAATCGTTTATATGCTTTATTGATCTTATCAGTTTTACAAATTTATTTAAACTCTTAAATGTTATTTTACTAGAATGTATAAAGCATTTAAGAATTAAATACATTTTTAACATTGATATGATTATTTTTTTATATAGCAATGAAATAGAAATATTCAAAAACACCGCTACTCGAACTACAGCGCCACTAGAATATGTAGTGGAACTAACATAGCAGACGGTGGGGGACAGGGGAAAAATACCTCGAGATAGCGAGAGTTGGCTATCTATAGAAGTATCTGTCATCTATGGTTGGGAGTTAGAGCATTAAAGATGGAGGTGAACAAAGAAAAAATTCGGTATGTTTTACAATTTTATTTCGATAAAGGTGAAAACGCAAGCCAGGTGGCTGAAATTGTAAATGGTGTTTATGGTCCCAATACTGTAACAGCCAATCAAGCGCAATTTTGGTTTCGTCGATTTCGTTCCGGTAATTTTGATGTGAAAGATGCACCACGCACTGGAAGGCCTATCGTCGAAAATGTCGATAAAATCTTGGAAATGGTTGAAGAAGACCGGCATAAAAACTGCCGTAGCATCGTCCAGGAACTAAAGATCGACCACAAAATAGTTTTAAATCATTTGCATAAAGCTGGGTACAAAAAGAAGCTTGATGTTTGGGTACCGCACGAGTTGACGGAAGAAAACTTGATGAACCGTGGTTCCATCTGCGAATCCTTGGCCAAACGGAACAAAATCGAGCCATTTCGGAAGAGGTTGGTGACTGGCAACGAGAAATGGGTAACATTCGAAAATGTCAAGCGACAACGTTCATGGTCGAAAGCCGGTGAAGCAGCCCAAACGGTGGTCAAACAAGGATTGACGGCCCGGAAAGTCCTACTGTGTGTTTGGTGGGATTGGAAGGGAATCATTTAATATGAGCTGCTCCCCAATGGCCAAACACTCAATTCGGATCTCTATTGCCAGCAATTGGACCAATTGAAAGCAGCAATCGTCCAGAAGAGGCCAGAATTGGCCAATAGGAGAGGCGTCGTGTTCCACCAGGACAATGGCAGACTTCACACATCCATGATGACTCGCCAGAAGCTCAGGGAGCTTGGTTGGGAAGTTCTTATGCATCCACCTTATAGTCCGAACCTGGCCCCAAGCGATTATCATCTGTTTTTGTCTATGTCAAACGCTCTTAGTGGTGTGAAATTGACCTCAAGAGAGGCTTGTGAAAACTGGCTATCTCAGTTTTTTGAAGTTGTTTTGGGA
Source organism: Liopterus haemorrhoidalis (assembly GCA_963971575.1). Taxonomy (NCBI): domain Eukaryota; kingdom Metazoa; phylum Arthropoda; class Insecta; order Coleoptera; family Dytiscidae; genus Liopterus; species Liopterus haemorrhoidalis. The sequence goes on from OZ020619.1 coordinate 13,951,357, forward strand.
AAGTGGCATAATGAAGTTACCTTCTAAGTGGCAACGAGTCATCGAAAACCTTAGGGCATATTTAAGTCAAAGCGAATAATTGTAACCATATTAAATAAAGCTTCAAAATGAACGAAAAATATGGATTTCTTTTTCCCCAACCTGATATTAAAGTATGAATGTCTGATAGATTGTTTATATTGTTATTATTATTAATCTTATTATTGGGTTTGTCAGGTCTTGACAAGCGTCCACCAATCTCAAACTTCAGCAACCTTTTGAGCCGCGTCATACTAGAGACTAGTGGAGCTAAATACACACGACTGCATCCCAAACCCTGGCGATATGCAGCCGCGGAAATTACGCTAGATCCAGTGCCCGCACAATGCGGAGTGACCCGAGCAGCACTGCTTTCTGCATCCTGCAGATCAAAGAGTTGGCAGAAGATCTGCAGACGGGAATGGACTCGATTTCCCTTCGATAGGCGGCTTTCATGCCACCCAAAACACTAACTATCAGGACTACAAACTTAACTTTATACCCGGGATACAGCTTTCTAAGCTCGGACAAGAGATCCATATACTTGGACCTCTTTCCTCCTCCTTGAGAGAGATATTCTTCTCAGCTGGACTTGAGAATTCGATCACAAACATCTGTTTGGTCTCGATATCCAGGAGGGTTATGTCCGGCTTAGTGGCTGTCAGTAACCTCGAGGTGGGGAAGGAGTAATTCCAATAAATTCGGCACTTGGAATTGTCCACCACCGATTCTATGTCAGAAGGGACGTACGGTATAGCCGGTACTTGGTCAATACCATAGGCATGTCTAAGATGATAGTAGAGCACGCGGAGAGCAGCGTTATGTCGAGACACGTAGCTCGACGCTGCAAGAGATGGACAAGCAGACAGAATGTGCATTATCGTTTCAGAATGGTGGTGGCACAACCTACAGAGTGTGGACTCCGCTATTTGGAATATGCGGGCCCTGTATGCCAAAGTATTTATAACACCATCCTGATACGCAAACACAAAACCTTCTGTTTCCGATCTCAAACCAGCAGACATAAGAAACGAGAACGTGAGTTCGGTGGACAACTCTAGACTTTTAATATGTTTGAAGAACACAGAGTGCATACTTTTACTCATGTGTTCTTTTGTCAACATGTCTGTCTCGCCTCGTTTCACCGAACCGGTAACTCTGTTGTACTCCTCCCGAGAGAGTTGTACTCCAGCGTTTTCCCTGACGGGACTCAAGTCTGTCAGGTTAAATCTCGTTGCTGCTCTTCGCGCTGCCTGGTAAAGAAACGCCCCTTTGCCACTAAATTCGTGCTCACTAACGAATTTTAATAGTGGGTCCTGACTTCTGAGGATACTGTTAGCTGTAACCAGGACGAGTCGATCGTGCAAGCACTCCATATTTAGTAATCCTCGACCCCCATTTTGACGAGGGAGGTAAATGCGCTGCACAGAAAATTTCGGGTGAAGACTTCGGTTGATGTTCATGATCTTTCTGGTTCTTCTGTCGAGATCCTTAAGATCATCAACATTCCATTTCATTACACCAAAAGTGTATGAAATTAATGGGACAGCAAGCATGTTTGTGGCAGCGATCTTGTTCTTGCCAGACAGACATGATCTCCATATCTGCCTAAGTCGTGCCATATACTTGCTGCGAAGGGCCTGCTTAATAAGAGTGACATCTTGGACACCTCTCTCACTGATGCCTAAAAATGTGTAAGACCCTTCGGCATTAAGATGTTTTATAATGCTCCCATCAACCAATTGAACGTCTTCACCGTTGTCTAAACCTTTTCCTCTGTGTATATGCAAAACTGCGCATTTTTCCAACCCGAATTGCATACCTATCGCGGCAGTGTACTCAGCAACAGTATCTAAGGCGGTCTGCAGATTCCTCTCGTTCGAGGCGTAGAGAAATCATCCATGTAAAAAATATGGGTAATTTTGTGCTTACGCTTCGACGGGGGACCCGCCATGTAGCCACTGCCGCGCCTAAGCTCGATCGATAGAGGAAGAAGTGAGATGCAAAATAGTAGCGGGCTTAGGGAATCTCCCTGGAAAACCCCACGCTTGAAATATATCCACTCTGTCGACACTGCAGTTGATCCGCTTGGGACAACAAATTGTGTCTTCCAGAGGGACATAAGTTGCCCAATGCATCTCTCTATCTCCGGGTGGACTCGTAACATGCGCAATAATGTTAAAATGAGAGCGTGTGACGTAGTGTCATAAGCTTTTGCGTAGTCCACCCAAGCCATTGACAGGTTGCGTTTGAAATACGACGCGTCATGACAGACTGACCGGTCGATAATAAGGTTTTCTTTGCAACCTGCTTGGCCCCTCTTCGATCCCCTCTGTTCGTAGATGTCTGACCAAACAGAAGCAATGGAGCTCAGTACCCGCTCGTTTAATACGCTGGTGAAGATCTTATACAGCGTATTGAGACAAGTAATAGGTCTGCAGTTCTTCGGGTTGGTTAAATCACCTTTTTTGGGGATTAATACTGTACGCCCCTCTGGTAACCAAGATGGTATTGGTATTTCTCCACGGAAAAAAAAAGTAAAATTTCGTGCAAGATGGCCGTGCACGCTTGTGAATGACTTCCACCAGAAAGCAATAATACCATCAACTCCTGGTGCAGCGAAATTGCGCGCTTTCGAAATAGCACGTGTAACTTCTTCCGTGGTAACAGGGGGGCATGCCTGAGGATCTGTCAGGTGTTGTGAACAGAATTCCTCAAATCTCTCCAAAACTGGAGTGTCCTGCACGATCGCCTCGTGTTCATAAAGTTCCCTCCAGAAAGTCTCTGTCCTGTCGACTGATAATGATGGTTCAGAAACCTCAGGTTTGGCCATGAAAAGGCGTGACGGGCTCATGAGGAACATAGTATGTTCCTCCATGGTCCTAACCCGGTTGACCAGTTTCTTTCTTGCCAGGGCTAGTGCTCTCAATTTGTCCACCGCTTTCTGCTTTAGCAGAGAGAGAGTGGACAAATTCAGTGTGTGATGCTTTATGCGTAATTGATATAATATGCGCTTAGTATTCGCACTTAGCGGCTTAATACTTCGTAAAGCATCAATACCACACTGAATATGAGAAGCTTCCTGACGTGAACGCGTCATTTTCTTCTCTAAATGCAGTTTATACGCAGTTTGCCGTTAAAAGCCTTAGCCCGCTTTGGCGTCATTTTGTTGCGTCATGAAGTCCAGCTCAGGATGATTTTCACACCATTGTGAGTGGACTCTGACCATGTAGCCCCTGCGATGGGGTGACGCTGCCTCGTAAACCTGAAGCAGGTCTTCCTGCTCCTCGGGTGTCCATCTGTGGCGGGCCCGGCTAGCGGGATTGTAGCTTCGCCCAACTGTTTGTGGGTCCCCATCCGAGAAGGACCCGTTGTGGGAAGCTCCCGTTGTGGGGGGCATGCCTGAGGATCTGTCAGGTGTTGTGAACAGAATTCCTCAAATCTCTCCAAAACTGGAGTGTCCTGCACGATCGCCTCGTGTTCATAAAGTTCCCTCCAGAAAGTCTCTTTCCTGTCGACTGATAACGGCGGTTCAGAAACCTCAGGTTTGGCCATGAAAAGGCGTGACGGGCTCATGAGGAACATAGTATGTTCCTCCATGGTCCTAACCCGGTTGACCAGTTTCTTTCTTGCCAGGGCTAGTGCTCTCAATTTGTCCACCGCTTTCTGCTTTAGCAGAGAGAGAGTGGACAAATTCAGTGTGTGATGCTTTATGCGCAATTGATATAATATGCGCTTAGTATTCGCATTTAGCGGCTTAATACTTCGTAAAGCATCAATACCACACTGAATATGAGAAGCTTCCTGACGTGAACGCGTCATTTTCTTCTCTAAATGCAGTTTATACGCAGTTTGCCGTTAAAAGCCTTAGCCCGCTTTGGCGTCATTTTGTTGCGTCATGAAGTCCAGCTCAGGATGATTTTCACACCATTGTGAGTGGACTCTGACCATGTAGCCCCTGCGATGGGGTGACGCTGCCTCGTAAACCTGAAGCAGGTCTTCCTGCTCCTCGGGTGTCCATCTGTGGCGGGCCCGGCTAGCGGGATTGTAGCTTCGCCCAACTGTTTGTGGGTCCCCATCCGAGAAGGACCCGTTGTGGGAAGCTCTATGGTTTCTTATATTATCTTGAACCATTTATACGTTTCATGGGAAGGTTGGCCCCTTGAAACGGTGGCAGGATTCATCGACCAGATGATAGGGTCGACGTTACCCCCAATTGGTTCCTGCCGTGGTAACAGTGTGGTAGCGATCCGGGGGGAAAGGGCGCTAAGCCTTTTCGGTCAAAAGACCGCCGTACCCCGATTATTATTATTATTATTCAGGATACGTGGGATCATCAGGCCCAAAAGCTCGAAATGGTCAGATGTTGCGACCATTGCGAACTTTCCTTGCGTGATTCAGGGTTCGCGGGATCATCAGGCCCGAAAGCTTAGCAAATAGCCAGGTGTTATGGCCATTTAGAACTTCCCCTGCAATATTATTATTATTATTATTATTATTATTATTTTTCTTTTTTTTTATAAATAATCACGGACTTAGTCCGGGGCTTACAACCGTACGGACCAAAGTCAAGTACCGGCTGTTTTCCTAAATTGTTCCTCGTCTAGTCTAGTATGGTGTGGTGGTATGTTATATTAGCGAGGGCGGAGATTGTAGCGTTTCTGCTTTTGTGTTGTGTCGGGTTGTTGTGTTTGTTCTTCTGATGCTTCAGAAGTCGGTTTTCGGTTTCTGGTTTTGGGTTGTGTTGTTGTGTGTAGGTTTTGTGTGTATTGTGATGGTTGAACGTCTTGTTCCGTGTGGTTGGACTCTTGTGACTGCAGTTGTGTAGGTTGTGTATTTACCATTTGTTCTTCTTGTGCGGATATAGGGTGCTGCGATATTTGTTCTATATTGTGTAGAGCTATTCTCGGTGGATGTTGTGTGAAAGGTGTAATGTCGTGTGCTATGTTTAGGAATTTACTTACTATATGACATGTGTTCATGATTACGGCTTTTTGTGTCTGTATATATGTGTTTCTGTTTAAGTTTAGTATGTGTAAGCTATTATGTATTGTTTGTGGGATGACCCCCGTCGAACTGATAACTATAGGTACCGTGAAGACCTTCTCCATTTTCAGGAGAGTTTTCAGTTCAACAGCAAGGTCAGTGTATTTTCTATGTTTTTCGACGTGTGTGTTGTGTAAGTTGTGTGTATTGGGCACTGCTATATCGATAAGGTAGATGATTTTTTCCGTTTTGTCAATGAGGGTGATGTCTGGTCTGTTGTGATGTATTGTTTTGTCTGTAAGTAAAGTTCTATCCCAGTAAAGTCTGTGCGTGTCATTTTCTAATATTGTTGTTGGTGTGTACTTGTAGTATTGTGTGTCGTCTGTAGAGAGTTTGTGTTTTAATGCGAGTTTCTGGTGTATGATTTTTGCTACCTGATCGTGTCTGTGTTTATAGTCTGTGTTAGCGAGTTGTGAGCAGCTGGATGTTATGTGTTGTATCGTTTCTGACTCCCGCCCGCACTGTCTGCAGAAATCCCTTGTGAGTGTCGTGTCCTTTATAATGTATTTCCTGTAGTTTCGTGTGGCGATCACTTGATCCTGTATTGCCAGCATGAATCCCTCTGACTCCGGAAATATATTACATTTGACTAACCACGAATGTGTCGCCTTACGATCGACTAACGCATCGCTGATCTCGTTCGGGTACCTTCCATGGAGGGATTTTTGTTTCCATTGCTGGATGTTGTGTGTTATGTATGCTTGTTTGTCTGGTATATGTGTGTCGTGTTGGGCGCTCATGTTAAGTGGTGTGTATGACGTGTCTGCAAGTGCAATGGCTTTATGTAATGGTGATGTTTGTGTTTTATTGTGGAAGAACTCTCGGAGATTGTATATCTGTTTGTCGTGTAGATGCTTTAAATCAATCAGGCCCCGTCCTCCGTCCTTTCGAGGAAGGTAAAGTCTGATCGAGGAAGAATGTGGGTGGTGTACTCTGTGTTCTGTAAGAATTGTTCGCGTTTTTGTCTGTAATTTCTGTAAATCAGTAGGTGTCCAACATATGACCCCGAAAGAATAGGTAAGTATGGGTGTAGCGTATGCGTTAATTGCCTTGATGGTATTCCTACAATCAAGACATGTTTTAAGTATAGCGTGCAGTCTGTGTGTATATTGTTTAGTAAGTGCTTGTTTAATTTGACTGTGGTGTATGTGTCGTGATTGTTGCAGGCCCAAGTACTTATAAGTCTCTCCCTCGTTCATGGGTTGAATGAAATCCCCACTATGGAGATCGAAACCTGAAAGTTCTAGCTGGCCTGCTGTGACATGTTGTGTTTTGCATTTGTCGATGCCGAACTCCATCCTGATATCTCTGGAGAAGATTTCAGTTAGCTGCAGTAGGTGTGTGAGGTGTAGTTTTTTGGATGCATATAGTTTAATGTCGTCCATGTAGAGTAGATGTGAAATTATGTGTTGTGTGCTTTTGTTTTGTTTAATATTATATCCTGTTTTTGTGTCGTTTAGTATACGTGATAAAGGGTTCAGAGCGAGACAGAACCAAAGAGGACTTAACGAGTCCCCCTGGAATATTCCTCGTCTGATGTGAACTGTGTCTGTTGTGATATGAGTGTTGTTATGTCGTAAATTAAGTGTTGTTCTCCATGACGACATTACGTATGTGAGGAACCGTGTCAGTGTTGGGTGTGTTTTGTAGATTGAGAGTACCTCCTGCAACCAAGAGTGCGGTACCGAATCAAATGCTTTTTTGTAATCAATGTAAGCGGTGTATATGTTTCTGTGATTGTGTTTAGCCTGCTCAAGTATCACAGAGTCTATAAGGAGTTGCTCCTTACAGCCCTGCGAAAACTTTCGACAGCCTTTCTGTTCTTCAGCAAGTATAGTGTTGTCTGTACAGTGTGTGTATATTTTGTGTGTGATGCATGAAGTCAGAAGTTTGTATAGTGTTGGAAGGCAAGTGATAGGTCTGTATTTAGATGGGTTTTGTGTATCCGTATCTTTCGGGAGCATGTATGTGATGCCTTTCGTTAAGAAAGGTGGTGTTTCCTGTGGGTTTTGTATTAAAGTTGTAAAGTGGTGTGCTAAGTATTTGTGTGTACATGTAAAGTATTTCAACCAGTAATTGTGTATATTGTCAACTCCCGGGCTTTTCCAGTTGTGTAAATTTTTAGTGGCGTTTGTTATGTCTGCAGTTGTAATATGTGTTTCTGCCATTGGCGTAATGTGTTGTGTGTGAGTATTCTCTGAAGCTATCCACAGTGCACTGGCATTATGTTGTACATCATTGGACCACAGATCATACCAGTAGTCATGCAACGATTCTGGCGTAGGTTCAGGTGTATTATGTGTATCCTGTTTGTGTGTGAGTGATCTGTAAAAGTTTTTCTGATTGTACGTAAAGATTTTGTTTTGTTGTCTACGATCGTTAGCGTGTTTATATCGTTTTAAACGTTTAGTGTAGAGCGCTAGTTTTTGTGTAAGTGTGTCCCTGTATTCTTGTAGTGTGATGCTGTTTTCCTCATGACTACTGTGTGTGTAGTGTTGCATCATGATTTTCTTTACTTTTCTTCCTAATTTAGCAGTGCATTTTCCTTGTATATACTGTGTAATTCGACCCAGGTCTCGTCTGATTTTTGTAATTTGCGAGGTAAGACGTTTTTCCCAAGCCGGAACTTGTCTGTGCTGAATTACGTTTCGTTTGGGTAACGTGGCATTGGATCCGTTGCATCTCACGGCTGCAATAGCCCCACAGTATATTATGTTGTGTAGTTCGGTAACTGTTATATTATCGTTTAAATGTTTCGGCAGTATATCTGTGTTTAATATGTGTATAATTTCTTTAAATTTTTTGGATGTGTTCTGTCGTTTTATTTGAGGTTTTTGTGTAGGGTCTATTCCTGTAAATTGTGTGAGTGCTGTATGAAATTCGTTTTGTATTTGTGTATAAGGTGTGTTTTGCTGCTCTTGTGTGAGTGATATTTCGTTTTGTGTGTCTGGTGTTGAAGAAAGTTCTAGTGTTTGTGTTCGCTCATCTTCGTCCTCGTGCGTGTCTATGTCCTTGGGAATGTTGTTGAGGTGTATTTCAAATAGCCAGGTGTTATGGTTATTTAGAACTTCCCCTGCAATATTATTATTATTATTATTATTATTATTATTATTATTATTATTATTATTATTATTATTATTATTATTATTATTATTATTATTATTATTATTATTATTATTATTATTATTATTATTATTATTTTGGGGTTTGTCAGGTCTTGACAAGCGTCCACCAATCTCAAACTTCAGCAACCTTTTGAGCCGCGTCATACTAGAGACTAGTGGAGCTAAATACACACGACTGCATCCCAAACCCTGGCGATATGCAGCCGCGGAAATTACGCTAGATCCAGTGCCCGCACAATGCGGAGCGACCCGAGCAGCACTGCTTTCTGCATCCTGCAGATCAAAGAGTTGGCAGAAGATCTACAGGCGGGAATGGACTCGATTTCCCTTA